>OV049924.1:309553476-310153476 GCA_920104205.1 Eupeodes latifasciatus
CACAAAAAAAGAAGTTACTTTTTATGACCTTCTTTGGAAAAACCGTTATTAAACTTGTATTTATCAACTTAATCGAAAAATTGCTTGCAATATAAACTTAATACATACCTCATTCAATCCACATTTATTTATTTTTAACCTAAGGTATTAAGAAATATCGGCAAATAAAAGCCGAAGAAAGCTTGTCATTATCCATATGACACGAGGTGTATTAAATAAAAATAATTTTGCAAATTATTAAATAATTACAAATCACCTCAAACTTACACATAAATCAAAATAAAACATTATTTTTTTTGGAATTTATCATAACTCATAACTTATTTTAAATTTATGACAAACCGTAAAAAGACAAATTTATAATTAAAATCAAAAAGGATTCAATTTATAATTGAAAAATAGAAAACATTTATGAAAAATATGAAAAATGTAAACAAAATTTCTAAATTTAAATTATCTCAGATAATAATATGAATATATGAGTTAATGTATGCATGAAATGATATACAAGAGAAATCGTGGGGTCAAATTTTTCTTTATACAAATGATAATATTAAAAAAAAGTTATCTCCAATGTGTTTAATCTCTTATTTGGTCATCATGGTATAGCTGAATAAGTTAATTAAAAAAAAAACATAAATCATGTATTGTTTAGAAGCAAAGTCTTTAATAAATATTAACAATCGATTTTCGTGCTTAAAAGATAAAAATATATTTATGACTTAGTGTTTCAAATAATTAAGAATGGTGGTATTTATGTATGCTATATTACTAATATTTTTAATTTAAAACTTACAAGAAATATATCGATTTGAGTTTTTGTTCCTCACTAGAGAAAAGGGTATTATGTATTACTCTTAAAAAAAAGTTACAAACATTCAGAAAATTTAGTTGACAAAACAAACAAAAACATAGAAAAACATTAAAAAAAATAAAAAGATGAAATTCAATGCCATACATGTCATAAAAAAATCGCAATACTCATTTTTGGCATAACCTTCTAAAAAATGAAAAGAACGAAAAAAGGATTTCTGAATGTCACCACCATCAACAGCACTTGATTTCATGGTATCATCGCCTAACTGAGAATTGTACATATATCTTACAGACAGGTACAATGATAAATCCTTTCACATTAAGGTATATATAATTGCCTAAATATCTCTCCGACTCTCAAGGACACGAAAATCATTAAAAATACACTTTACTTCAAGTTGGTTAGCCAATTTTTAAAAATTAATGTTTTAATTCCAATGTGTGTCCGAAAAATGAGGAAACAAGTAAAAATAAAAAGCTATTCATCAAACAATAAAAAAAGGATTTTAATGCGTCAAAGTGTGTTCCTGTGCCGATTTTCGTCGCAAGGTGTCCTTGATTTAAGGTCCAGTGCGAGTGTAGAACGTACGTTACGTATATTAATGCCGAAATACTGAAAATTTAACGTTCAATGTTCTCGGTTGTTCCATTATTATTGCTTTTTTATTGTCGTTCCATGGCTATGTGATAGTATTAATTGCTTTACGGTTACTCAACTACCTTACTAAAAAAGATCCGAGTTAAAATTGAAAAAGAAAATCAAGCGTTTACCAATACAAAATACCTGAAACGCAGTCAATATAATGTCGATGGTGTTGGTGGCGGCGGCGGCGACGACGGTCGGTGGCGCGACGTAGAATTTTATACCAGAAGTATAGCAGGTTTTTTTATGCATCTTAAACTTGGTGACTTTTCTAAGTCATTTTCGTGAGTTTTATAATACTTAAAATTAAAGGGAGGTGAAAGTAGAGCTCTTGACTGAAGTTGAAGACTGTGGACAAATAATGTTCTTTCAACACCTCTAAACACATAGGTACACTGTCTCTCTCTCTCTGTTGAAGCAGAACCTAAACTTACTATACCTAACGTCTAGCTACCTCTTATACTATATTGACGGAACGAAATCATTCATAATTCATTTAATCGTGTGTCGTAAAGGTTTTTTTATTAACAATAAAATAACACTTAAATTATCGTAAAAAAAATAATTACGGTTGGTGTTCTACAACACAACACACAGGCTTAGATGGTAAGATATGATTGACTGATGGTTGTTTGACTTTGGCCTAAGTGCAGATTTGTTGTACGTTTATATCAACCAACAACTCAACATCCATCAGCTTTATATAAAGAATGAAATGGTAATGTGATTTCGTTTTTTTATCATTTATAAGATCTTGTATATTTAAAATTTTATGTAACTGTTTAAATATCTACGTAGAGGTACTAAAATATATTATTTGTATTTAGCACGTACACTTTTGACATTACGCCTTTGGGTTACTGATGGTAATATTTTGTATTTATAAAAGTTATTAAAATTTGGGGAACGCGTTAACTTTTATTAACTAGAGGATTATTCATATAAAATTCCAACACCCAGTAGGTATGCAGATTATATGACAATAGAAACAATTTATTTATATCTACGCATTCCTATAGAACAAACAAATAATAAATTGAAATTCATATTTGACGGGAAACCCCATCGGGCTTATGATTTTTTTTTTCTGCTATAATAGCGCCTCTAAATTGACATCAACGCTATTTTAGGAATTCATAATGTTACAAAAATCAAGTTGTTAAAAATTGATCATCACTGATAAGAGATAATTAGAATGTTTAAGTGATTATTTTTCATTCTTGCTAAAATCAACTATAGTAAAAATTTCAGCTGTATCAAAATTTATATGGTTTTGAATAGGCAGTATGTGCTAGTAAACCACACTGCAGAGTTCAAACTATTAAAAGATTAATCGATGTTTTTTAAAGTTAATGTTATTGGCGTGATTTGGATAGTTAAAAATGTAGATATTTCTTACCGAATTTTAGAATCTGAATTTGGCATTCGTTCACATTTTGTTATCAAAATCGAATACAAAAATTTACAGACAATATAATTGAAATTAGCATTGTTTTCACCCTTGGTGCCGTAAAAATTAGGCCAAGCGAAATAAGATCAACGTTTAAAAATTTGCCTTATTGCACTTTACAAAAGTGAAATAAGGCCAATTCAGCAGTTGGTCATATTGCACTTTGACAAAATGAACTAAGGGCAAATTATTTTCAGAAATAAGATAACATTATTCTTACGGTGAGGTATGTATGAATGAAGTGCCCCCTGCTTGGGCACACTAGGTCCGAGATTTAACGTATCCAAAGATTCGCGGGCGGTGCCTTGAAATAAGGTTAAGTGAAATAAAGCTAAATTCAACAACTGGTCTTATTTTATTTTGTTAAGTGTAATAAGGCCAATTTGCAACAGTTGTCTTTACTACACTTAAACAAAGTGAAATAAGGCTACATTTCTTTTATTTTACTTTAAACAATGATTTTATATAAATGTAAAGCAAATTTGCATATACTTAACCTCGCACCTACCCCAAATCCTAAAGATTGCCCAAGCAGGGGAGTTGCAGCATATCTCACCGTAAAAATAAGTTGGTCTTATTTTTCAAAATAATTTGGCCTTATTTCACTTTGACACAATTGAACAACATGCGCAGATCTTCTAGGGGTATTGACACCAGTCCCCCAACAAGTGCAGAGATAAGTAATGCGAAACATCTTCTAAAGCAAAACAAAGCAGCTAGACTTGATGGTATTCCCGCAGAATTCCTAAAAGCAGACCCTGAGGCAGCTTCCCGTATTTTGCTTAAACTCGTGCAGGCTGCCTGGGAGAGTGAAACTTACCTAAGGGACTGGAAGGATGGAGTTATTGTAAAGTTACGAAAGAAAGGAAACCTCAAAAACTGTAATAAATGGCGTGGTATCACAGTTCTGTCCGTTTTTCCGAAGTTAATGGCAACTATTATTCTTGAGAGGATTAAGTCCAGGATCGAGTCTACCCTCAATAGGCACCAAGCGTGGTTTCGCAGTGGCCGATCGTGCGTCGACCACATCAACACCTTGCGAATCATACTCGAACAATCATCTGAGTACCAATCACTGCTGTACCTAATGTTTGTAGATTTTGAGAAGGCGTTTGATAGGGTCAATGCATCTGAAGATCGCTTATTGCGCGAGGAATACCTGAGAAAATTGTCGCTGTTATTAAAGAATCGTACAACAACGCAAGGTGTTTTGTTTTGCACAATGGACAGCTTACCGACTCCTTCGATGTGCGTCAAGGAGTGAGACAAGGAGATGTCTTGTCACCAATTCTGTTTTTTCTAGCGATTGACGATGTGATGACTGCAACGGTGGGTACAAATGAAAGACACGGTATCCAATGGAGTCTGTTTGACAAGCTTAGCCACATAGATTATGCTGACGATATATGTCTCATGGCAAACAACACGGCAGGCTTTAATCAGATGTGTCATTCACTGCAATTGAATGGAGAGGTGGCTGGCTTAAGGATTAACACAAATAAGACCAAAGTAATGGCCACAGGCCAAAGCACACAAGTTATTCTAAGGCAGGGGACCATAGAGGAGGTCGAGCAGTTTAATTATCTGGGAAGTTTTATAGCTCTCGATGGCGGAACGGATCTGGATTTTAACAGTATAGAATAAACAAAGCCCGTAGTGCATTTGGAATCCTTTCTCATGTCTGGAACTCTAGCAAAATATCGCTACGCACCAAGTTGAAACTCTTCGAATCCAACGTCAAATCAGTGCTGTTATATGCTTCTGAAACATGGAAATGCTCTGCCAACATCTCGAGCAGACTACAAGCTTTCGTTAACCGTTGTCTGCGCTCTATTCTGAAGATCCGATGGCCGAAAACCATATCTAACGTTGAGCTGTGGAATAGGACCGGACAGAAAACATTGGACGTAGACATCATGCAACGGAAGTGGCGTTGGATAGGCCATACACTGTGGCAACCTGACGACAATATAGCAAAACAATCCGTCCAATGGAACCCCCAGGGTAATAGACGCGTTGGAAGACCAAAAACAACTTGGAGGTCATCAGTTTTGAAAAAAGCTCGGTCTCAAGATATTCAATCGTGGCCACAGCTGAGGTCAGTTGCGGTGAATCGGGATAGGTGGAAGGATCTTGTAGCTGCCATACGCTCCAGGAGGAGTTAAAGCGCTACTGTACTTGCAGCCGGACAACATTTATTTCACTTTGACAAAGTGCAATAAACTCTATGTTCCTCAATTAAATTGTATTCTACAGATTATGGCAATATAAAGATTTAAAATACATAATAATAATAATAATAAGCAACATATTTCTTGTAATTATAAAAACTAATACCTACAAACTTCTCAACGAAGTTTCTGACATCTTAGTTAAGTTCCATAAATTTTCCACTTTACTTTACTTTTTCGAAACGTTAAATTAAATGAATACTATTTTCTTTTTTTTTAATTTTTGAAAAAAAAAAATCTGTCAATTTGCTTGCACTTTAATTGTTTATAAAATCAAATTTCTGTTTTCGTTACTGCGTTGAAAAACCTTCGTTACCAAATTTTTAGATAAAATATTATTTATTTCAAGTTTGTTTTAAATTTTCGCACCAATAGTAACAAAAATGTACATAAAATAAATTGAATTTCAAAACCAATATCAATCATTATTTTTGGTTTCAGAAACAATTTTTTTTTTTGTAAAAATTATAATATCAAAGCGTTGCATTTCATCGTATGCAATTATTTTCAAAGTAGATAATATACATTTTTATTTCAGAATTTTTGAACTTAGCAATATTTTCGTTTTCAGATTCAGATTTCTTTTACATGTTGTATTATTATTTTGCTTACTAAATCAACCAAATTCTACAAACACACCACTTTTGGGAAAGAAATTAAGGTAGGTAGTATAATAATAGCGTTCTTTATAACTTAAAAAATACCCTTTTATGTGATATTTTTATAGATTCGTTTCTCATCTCGAAAATTAAGTTTTATCATTTTTTTTAACATTTTGTACCTACCCAAACTCTAATACCCTCAGATACGATCAATCTAAGTCAAATTTTGTAGTCTTAAGTCTAAAATATAAACGCTGGTGTGCCTTAGGGTACAACTCTCTTTAATTATGTATAACGATCTTCTATTTAGTATTTCTTAGATTAGATGGTTTCTAGAGGAACATTATTGTTCTCTGTAACTAGATTTTTACGCTGTTGCGTTTTAATTTAAGCTTTTTAAATCCATTAAGTTTCTTTGCTTCTATAAAATGGTCGTTAAAAAATAATTTTAATTTCTATAACTATTTTTCACTTTCGATATTTGGATTTATACTATTTAAATAATTATAGTCATTAAAATACAATTTTTATAGGTAAAAGTGGTTTTCCTCACAAATTCCTAAAATTCTACAACTTTTTGATATTCCTAGCTGTTTTCGGAAATATTTTATAAAATATGTATTTCGATGTCTTGTTATAATTTCTACTTTTAAACAACACAAGTCAAAAAAATGTTTCTTCCCTAAATTTTGCATTTCTTGTGCTGATAGCAGTAATATCGTTTTCGGAGCCTACATGGAAAATGTGTTTAAGGCACTGTAGAGCGAGGACCATTATTTACAGAAAAAAACTATCAAGAGAAAGGAAAAGCAATTCTACAGGTTGTGTTACGAAATTTTTCGAATTTGTGCAAAAAGAAAAAAAATGTTGTATTTATACAATCGAACAATCCGTTTTAACCAATGTATTAGTATTAAACCTTTTAAAGAATAGCAATTATTGAAAAATACGTAGAGAATTAAATTTTCTATAATTATGTAGTAAAATCAATCCAATCCATATTTAGAATAGTATTCAATAGTATCTATAAAATCAGCTTCGCTAGGATTTCCGGAGTAGTACATTTTTTGTTTTCACTCAAAATTATATGGACATGAGTAAGGTTGACAACTCCAAGTAATATTTTCAGGAAGGTTTTCTGTTCCTTACTTGTTAAAATTTTTTTTCTAATTCTTCTTCAAATGTGTTCAACTTTTTTCTTATTGAGATGGCTATGACTATCCGAATAGAAATTAACTCACGGTTAGTACTGATTTTTTTAAGGGAACATTTTTTTGATATAGAAAAACAAAAGCAAACTATTTAAGAACAAAATAAAAATATTTGTTTTCAAATGAGTTTTAATAAACCTATCAAAATTGCATAGTCACATCTCAGACTCAAATCTACTGATAACGTGTGTTAACTTGCGGTTATATCGATGTCCAAACTAAAAAAATTTAATGAATTATTTTTTTCTAACGAAAATATGTTCGCATCATATCATTAAAAAATAATGGTTTTCCACTTCAATTCAATGGTTTTCTCTAATTCACAACCACCCTATATTGAGATAATGGAAAGAAAACTGTCCGTTTAATAATAGAATAAAATTATTCATAGCATCAGACATGTTCAGTTCATATTCCTATAAAAATACAATAATGTAATATAAAATCTGGGTGTGGGTAAAGCACAAAAGCACACTTCTATGATATTGATCGCCGATGTCAAATCGCAAATACACTTTTCCGTGACATGGATGACACTTGCTATCTGGGCAATAAACTTTCCAAGCTTATCACTTTTAAGTTCTCATTAAAAGTAAATTTTATTGCTATAAAAAGCGAATGAATCGTATGTACATATATAGCTGCTTGCCTTCCTTTATAACTATACAACACTGTATAATGTATAATGTTGGTAATAAAACGCAACGTCGCGACTTCAGACTTCAGAATCTCTTATACCTAAGTTGTTTAAGAGTTAAGGTTGGTAAACAAATAAGAATTTTTGTCAAACTTAATTTAAAATTAAGAGTTAAAGACCGTGCACACAAAATTATTCAATTCATGAATATTCCTACAAAGAACTAAATATACTCATACTTACTATACATGACTCTGCGCAATTCAAAGAAAATCCAAAAACATGTTCCTCCAATTAAGACCCAATAAAAGGATTTAAAACAATAAAATCCTTTGAAAAGTCGATATGTAGATCCGGATTTTTATTATGCGAAACCGTAAATTATATAGAAGTAAAATTGTATGAGCGCAAATAGTCATGAACGAGAGTAGGTATATACATTTCTACTTTTGGGTATAAAATTGTTGCTGGAAAATCAGAGAAAACAAACCGGGACAACTGGATTATTGGCTTTCGTACGGGCTGAAAAATCTATTTTTGGAACGTAATTCTCGGGCGTTTGGTCATTCTAAAGGCATTTCCGGAACAAAACAAGCGACACTCATCTGGATCTCGTTGTATCTTGCATATAGCCGCCATTCAATAAAAACGAAAGAACACAATGAGCTATGCTACCAGTAGTGGAAGTAGGTATACCTTTAACTACGACAAAAAGGGTTAGAATAAAATCCTTTATTCATTTTTATCAATAGACACAAATTTTACTTTTGTTTAGATTGTCCAACCATATTTTTATGACAAAAGGACAGAAAAGAAGGCAAAAATTGAAATCGCAAACACAATACAATGCCGCCTTTAGGTTCTCTATTTAGGTATACTCCATAGCTTGGTTTTGAATTGAGAAGATTGAAAAATCTCGCGCAACAGCAACGATAATATGGCGACGCACGAAGATTGTGTTAGAGACCCATTGTCAACCCGTCTGTTCTTTTTGTTTTGTTTTTATGACCACACGAGAGGAAAGTCCTTATCTAGTTCTTGGTGCTTGGTGCTTGGTATAGCCTCAGGATTCTATTCTTTTTCTCTATTTTTTAACATGAATTTATGGCGGTATAGAGACTGTGGGTTTAGATGGAAAAACAAAATTATTCACGCACACAGTTTAAATATTGCATGGCAAGCAACATGGATGCGAAGCTCAACAAAAGGGTTCATTGGTTTATTTTTGTTATTTTCTCTGGAAGGATTGTGTCGTGTTGAGAATTTTTAGCGAACTCTGTTACTTTTGTATACCTATGTATAAACAAAGAATGTTTTATATATACGAGTACCTTTTTTCAAAAAGGCAATCATATAAAAAATTGATATATGAGCTGAGCAAGTCGATTATACATACTGACCTTGGGCGAATTGATGGCTATTGCATAAAGGCGATATGGTAAGTTATAGGTAAGTCAGTCTTCTTTATATGGACTGTATGGCAGCTGCAATTTTTTGTTTTCCCAAAATGTCATTGTATGAGTTTTTTTTTTTGTTGTTATAAGACCGGTGTTTTGAAATTCAATACCTTAATGGATATAAGTTAGATTTTGTAAAGGGTAACACCTTGAGGGGGAAAAAAATACAACGCAAAAAGCTTATCAATTATCCAGCTTAGTGCCTATACTTTAGGGAATTATTCCTTATCTAAAAGCGAGTTTTATGGACATTTTGTTTAAACGTTTTTTACAGGAATTGACTTTTATGACAGATACCTTATTTTTTATCATAATTGGCTGTTTTAAAAAAAAATTAAACTTTATAAGTTTTTACATATGTAAGCAAAACTTTCATCTTTTCCAAATTTGGTTTATTTAAAACTTTAAAAATGTATTTTATTTGAAGAGCTTTCCAAAGAAAATACTTGAATAACGTATTTACTGGCTATTGATAGTATCTTACTAAACTAAGCCAATATCGATATTTAAAGAGTCGATATTAAGTCTACCTTTTATCGAAAAAAAAAACGTTACTCAAGTATCTGCCTCAAATGGATTCACAGTTTACTCATTTTGTCACTTCAGATTTCCAAGTTCTACAATTTAAAAAGGGTTAAGTCGCATCTTTAAAGTGGCAAATTCACATCGCAAAGTTATCACACCCTAATTTCCGAATTTAGTATACAAAAGGTCGACTGTGGCATTGGGGGCCATTCTGTATGAACTAAAGGCTGGCCACCCAAATCAATGTCTTAATTTTGGTAAGATAATGTTTTTAAGCCTTGACTGAAACGTTGTTCAATAACTCAATTTCTAAGAAAAAAGTCGATAATCCACACTTAACTGAGAGTTACAGGATGTTTTCCGAAAATGTTTTTAATTGCTGAGACAATTGAACATTGTAGTCTGTAAATAATCAAAAATGTTTGTGCAGAATTCTTCTGGAACTTATTTTATTAAAAAAAAACACACTGTTTGGGCAGCAAGTTTTCAATGTTTTCCAAAGTTGTCCAAGCTTAAAATGACTCATTTCGTTCCGCTGACTTATAATATTGATAATTTGTCAAGATTTCTAGCACGTGTTCACAACTTTACAAAATGCTGGTTGTTAAAAATGTTGTAAGCCTTAATAATGAATTATTTTCTGTTTAGTTATTTATTTATTTAATCTACAAGCAATATTACATCTAACAGATATACGTAGGTACTCCAAGGCTAAATTAAAATATAGTACATCAGTTTTAAATTTATTACGATTAACATTTAAAGAATCTGTATTTGAAAACACTTTAAAACATTTCATTGAAATATAAAATAGATCTTGACAAAGTTTAATTGCTGAAGGGGTTGGTGGAGTTGTGTACTCTGAACGACTGAAATTAAGTCTCTCATTCCGCCTTCCAAATCATTGTAGCGTGTTCCAGGCGGAACTTTTGGCGATAAAAGAAGTCTTGTCCTGGCTTAAAGAAAACGTGATATCCGTATTTTCTCAGATAGTCAGGCCGGTATCAAATCTCTGGACTCTGTCTCTACAAACTCTATAACAGTCCATAACTGTTGATCATCTCTAATGGAGATGGCACAACAGTTTAATATTCACCTTTGCTGGGTGCTGGGCCATAGAGAAATTCCAGGTAACTGTATGGCAGATGAACTCACCAGGAACGGTACAGTATAGCCCATCCTACCACGTTTGGCATACGTACTGGCATACCAAACGCTACTTGTAAACTATTGCTAATGCAAGACGCTGTGAGGAGGGCATGCACCAGATGGAACAGCATCACTACGTGTCAAGTCACAAAAAACATCTGGCCAACACTGGATTTAAAACGTTCAAGGTGCTTGCTCTCTCTAAGCAGATCGCATATAAGCTCGATAATAGGTGTCATAATCGGACACTGTCTAAAAGGAAAGCACGCCACGAGATTAGGCGCAAGAATTACCTAGGAGAATTCTTCTTTAACGATCTAAACGATCTAAATCATATCAGCATAATCAGCCTCTCGCGTTTCGTAAGGGACTCAAACTGGATCCATTGGGCTTAGGAGGAAGGCTCAAGATTCATGTGGTATCACATTAAACTGGCCTAAGTGTGTCCGTTTCCACCTTGGACAGCCACTATAACCTAACCTAACCTAACCTTAATTGCTGCCATAATTTGTAGTGTGATTTTTTTGGAATAACAAGGCTCTAGCTTTCATAGAACTAGCGGGAACATAGATTGGTATTAATTCAAGAAGTAATGGACATTTTATATGGTAGCATAGGAAATCTCTAACAAAAATTATTAATTTATCCTCTTGATTCTAAAAACTTTATTCAAAGTAATTGGCATCTAACCTCATAGCTAGGACTAAAGTTCCATTTCATTTTTTTAAATATATATTTCGTGAATCGCCTTTTAGTTTTCTCAATGCGATCAGAATGAATTTTGTAAATAGGACTCCAACTTGAGACTATTGATATGACACCAATTTGATAGGTAATCAATGTCAAATTGCATAAGTTGACAACCATCCAAACTGGAAACTTTTGAAAATATTTTCAGATCTTCCCTATACAATAAGCATTCACAGTGCTTAAAGATCGATACAATATCATTAACGAACATTATGAAAAGGAGCGGTTCCAGGTAGCTAACTTGAGGGAAACCTGATGTACACTGAATTTCCTTTAAATATGTATCTCCAATTTTAACTTGTTGTGTTCTACAAGATTGGTATGACGATAACTAAAGAAGAAAGTTAGAATAAAAACCAAAAATTTTAAGTTTTTTCAGAAGTGTTTGGTGTTTCACAGAATCAAAGGTTTTACCAGTGTCCACTTGAAATATTTGTTTCAAAGCATTAGTGACTTACGAAGTGAAATAAGTCGAATTGGTAACAGATGATCGACAGGAGACAAAGTCATTCTGTACCTCAGTTAAATATTCACTTGTAAGAAAATCAAGCTTAGTTTTTATAACACTTTCAAACAATTTGGGAATTGCAGAGAGTTTACAAATACCCCTACTTCATTTTTAAGAACCTGTTTTATAAATTGTTACCAAGTAAGAAAGTTTCCATTCTTCAATAAAAATACTTTTATGGATGGAATCACAACAATTTTTTACCACTACCGAAGGAATGCCGTCTGGACCAGAACTATAACTAGATTGAAGTGATTTCAATGCGGAATCAACTTCTGCACTACTTAATTACATAGAGCCAATATTAAACTCACTATTTATGTGGTTCATTGCACTGTTGTTAAATCTTGAATGAGAGTAAATCGATTTGAAGAAGTTGGCAACCAATTCGAGTCTAAATTCAACACCTCTGAAGAACATGATATTTCGGATATTTTGGTCAAAATTCTGTAAATAGAAAGACAAATAGAAAATAATGTATAAAGTGCGCACTTGCTATTGCAGAAAATTAAAGAAGAGACCTATGCAAAAATTAATGAATACAATATTTTGAGGTGAAGAGAATTAATATAGTAGTAAACTTGACGTGATGGCTAGTGCAATAGTGCATATAGGACTGTCACGATAGCAGTAGTGGTTTCAATCCCCACCTATGCTACCTAAAGATCTTTGTTCACGGGTACCTACAATGCCTCTTGCAAAGAACTGACAAATTCTCGAAGAGTAATTCTTTCCATGAAAAGTGCTTTATCAAATTTGCTTATTCTTTCAGTTCTAAGTCACTAGACCCTAGTTCTCTATGGATTGTTGCACCACATAATTTATTTTTTAGTATTTAAAAACAGTATTTTGAGACACACTGTTTTTGGTCATACATAATTTAAATTTTACAATATTTTAAACTAGACGGTAGAAACATACAGAATTATGATCATACATTAATATAAAATATGATACAGAATTCTGAAATATATACAGTGTTTTGACCCTTCTAGTTTATAGACAGTTTGTATGAAAATTAGACAGACTTTGTGAAAATCGAACGATCTCTTAATATCCACTTTAAAAGCTGAAATTAAAACACGGCTTTAACCAAAAAGCAAGTTGCATCAAAAATGAAAGAAATTTTAGTTTTTTAATCAATCCATTAATTGAATATGAATATGAATGTCGATTGTGTTAAACTGAACTTTAAATTTAATTAATTTTATAATTTATAATTTATAGCTTAGATCTATAATTAAAATGCAATACTTGTGTGCTTTTCATAACAAAAACAACCTTCACGTGATTTTTGAATTTGATTTTCAATATTTAAAAAAAAGGTGCTGTATTCGTTTGTTATTTCTCTAGATTTCGTTCAAAAATCTTTATTTTACATAATTTTCCTATTATTTCTACATACTTAACTTATCTCAAAAATCAAAATTAATAAATTTCATAATTTTAAACAATACCGAACTAATTAACATAATAAAAAATAACAAACAAAAATAATATCGAAGATCAAACACAAATCATGACACAGTATAGTGTAGGCGGTAGGTTCACAAACTTTTATAAAACTTTCCATCAACTTTTGTTTAAATTCCATTATATCGGTAATTTAAACAAAAACAAAATTTCGTACACTTTAAAAACACAAAAAACTTTTAAAATTATAATTGATTTATTTCAATAAATGTATTATAATTCCTTGTTTTCAAAAACAGAGAACCATATTCCTGAGAAACCATTATTTTACAATCAATTCCCCATAAAACTCATTATGGCTTCCCTTCAATAAAAATCATTTTATTAATATCACACCTTGTCACATTTCAAGTTACAGGTAGAAAAATAAAATGAAACTAAACGAAAGAAAGAAAGAGATAGCTTTGCTATAGTCTATGGTATATATTGGATTAGAACGCTTTACAAGAATGAAAGGTGTGCATCACCGCAAAATGGTCAATGGATCTTCTATACCTATTCCTAGCTATGTATTCTTTGTGTCGGCCATCATCCATGTCGGCGATTCGATCTGGATGATTGTCAAAGAGCAAAAAGGGGGCAACAACAACTATAAAACTCAGAAGACGTATTCCAGAAAGTATAATAACAGAAAGTATATAACAATAATTAGATTATGCCTTCCTTTACCTACCTAGAAAGGATGTGAACCTGAACTGAGCTGAGAATGATTTTTTGTTGATGTCCTTCTTTCCCACCCTTCTTATTGAAGAGTCCTACCTACAACTACAGCTCTACCGTTGTTGGAATGCTGTAGGTATTTGCGTTCTTATTGCGTCGTCATCCCTTGAACAAAACATCATCGTAATGGCATCCACTTCCACACCCCATTTGAATGCAGAGCAACACACAGGCTTGTATATCAAATCCAGTTATAGCTATTATTGCCTCATTGTATCTGTCTGCAGCAATATCCTTAGTATTATATAATGAATGACAAACATGGACTAAAAATTCTGCATTTTCTATAAGGGATGAATATTATGGTATAGTATCAGCGCCAGTTAGACAGCGTTTCAGTCAGTGGTGGCGCGGCGCGGTGCGGCGCTTGTATTTTGATTATTTGAATGACCAGAAAATGCATTTGGTTGATAATAAAAATAATACAAATTTCTCGAGCGAGAGAGAGAAATATTTTAAGCAAAACAAGTTTTGAATCAACAAGCGATTGGCAGAGCTGATAGCATTTAAAATGGAAATAAAAGCACTTAATTCGCAGATAAATATGCCATTCAATGTTCGGTCTTAATCGGACATAAATTTAGTTGAGGACCAAACACTTTTAAGGAGGTGGTGCGCGGTGCGGTTATGGTGGAACGAGTATAGGTATATTATAGTGATTCTGGTGAGTTATAAGAGTTATAAGCTAAATCGTATTATGACTATATATTTACGGGTGACAAGTATTTTGTTTTTTTTTTTTCGAACAAGTTTTCATCACATTTTTCTGTTCGAAGCTCATTTGATGGCCACGAACGGATCTTATGTTGAATTGATTATGGGATATTTTTTTTTGTTTTGCAACGAATGAATTTATAACTGATGTTGATTGTAAATTTATTGCCATGGAAAACGAATTTAATTGGACATCTAGACGGGTTTTGTTAGATTAGGTTTATTATTTCTTTGTCTATAGTAAATAAAATTGATATTTGTTTCCACAAGGAAACCAGATCATCTATATATTTTATAACAAATATACAGGGTTGAAATAGTCAAAAGAGAGGCCTACAGTACTTATAAAAACGCCCTTTGGTACTTTTGAAAATGTGTAATACATTTTTCTAACACCAAGATATCTGAAAATTCTCAACGGTGTTCTGTGTTAGGAAATTTTGAAACGAAATTTGAAAGTGCGCTTTTTTGGAATAAACAAGTTATTTTAAAAAGTTGAGGGTTATCAATTTTGCGGTTTTGAAAGTAAATACATATAAAACACATATAAAATATTTTTTTTTCATGATGTTTCTTTTTTATTATAAATTTAAATGACCACCACGCAAATTGTTGCAAGCATCGATTGTTTTGAGGTAATTTTCGACCGATTTTTGACACATATTGGACGGTATCGCAGCCATAGCTTGACGAATGTTGGGTTTTAAGTGCGCAAGAGTTAAAGGTTTATCTTCATAAGTCTTTTTTATCCATATTCGCTCGAGTTATGTAGCATGTGGCACCATCTTGTTGAAACCACATATTCTTCAAGTCGTTTCCATCTTCGTTTTTGAAGAAGTATGGTCCAATCACACCTCTGGGCCAAAGACCGCAACAAATAGTGACTTTTTGTGGATGCAATGACCTCTCTTCAATTACTTGAGGATTTTTAGAACCCCAAATACGACAATGTTGTTTATTAACATAACCACCGAGTGAGAAATGTGCTTGGTCGCTGAAGAAAATTTTGTTCGAAATATCGCCGTCCACTGTCTGTTGTTCAAACACCCATTCAACGTATCTACGAGGTTGTGAATGGTTAGCTGGATTCAGTTGTTGTGTAAGCTGGTCTTTATATGTATGTTAGTGTAGATCAAAATGGAAAATACGCCATAATGTGCAGTAAGACAGTCCTAATTCCTGAGATCGACTAGAAATCGAGACATTCGGGTCTTCGGCAACACTTCAAATTACAGCAGCGATATTTTCAGTGGTACGAGCGAAACGATGAACACATGGCCTTTCAATATCTGTAACCAATTCAGTCTCGTGAAATTTCTTCACAATTTTGCCAATTGCTTGCGTAGTTGGACGATTGTCTAAACCATAATCTCTTCTTAAAGCACGATATGTGGCTATGACAGAATCACCATTTTTTTAGTAGGTTTTAACAATTTTTCTGCTTTGTGCTATAGTTAATTGAACCAACTGTTTTTTATTGAAAAAATTGGTTTAACAACTTATTTTGACTGATGTCGAATTCCAGCCCTATACTTTTGAAACCGCAAAGTGGATAAACCGGTTATATTTTTAAAGGTTTTTTAATGATAGGTCTCATTTTGAATAGCCCACTATTTGGGATGCTATTATCCTTTGACATTGACGAATGCAAAGTACGCCATTACTTAAACTGGAGTAACACCCTCTTCAACAACGTTTTGAAATTTTAAGAGTTCAGTACAAATATGGTGAACATTTTGTAGTCATACCTACGTGTCCAGGTTTGGCAATTCCTCCTCGATCATTCGAATAAAACATTCCAAAAAAGATATAACGGCATAGTTTATAAGCAGAATTGTCGTATTTGGGGCTGGGAAAATGCAAAAATGATTTTTGAAATGCTTTTTTATCTTCAACGTGTGATTGTGGTGGGATTTTTGACTTGGCGGTATTATTGGGCCTTATACTTATTCGAAAATGGGGATGGTACAACAGTTGCTTTAAATTAATTGGCCAGAATTTTCTATTTGCAAACCAAGCAAAGAGATGATCAAAGTATTTAACAGCAAGATATTGTAATTTAACGTTGTTAGACTTTTTTCTTTAAGTCACGTGAAGTATAATGTCATACCAATACTTAAAAATTGATTTAACACCTTAAGGAAGGAATTTTTGGAAGTTATCAAGAAGGACATATACAGCTGCAAATATAAAAATTGGTCATGGTCATTAAAATAAACATCCATTGATTTCTCTTAAAAAATACTCATTTTCTTTAAGATCAAAATAAAACCTCGTTAAAATTTCTGCAATAAACTTCAGCGGATGTTTTTTCGAGCAATAGAAGAAATTTAACTTTTCCTGCAAAATGACTCAATGAATATTTTCTATATTAAATTAAAAAATATCTATTTGATATATGTATTGTTTTATTTGAAATATTGAACCACAGGCCAATAATGCGGATTTCAATTTTTGAACATTATGTCATCAAAATGTCTTTTGTCGAGTTGCACTCACTGTTCAAAACGTGCAGGAAACTTGGTTCAATTGCGCTGATTTCTCAACGAATGTTTTAAGATTATCCCATGCGTAGATAAGACGCACCAAACAGTTACCCTGGGCAATGCAATGGCTTTTGGTGTTTCAGTCGATGGTTAAGAGTTCTTGGAGCCCAGTAATGGCAGTTTTGTTTATTAACGTGCCCGTTTAAAGAAAACGAGCCTCGTCGTCCCAAAAAATGGGATCCACAGTAGAAAAACGCTCTAAAATCGTCTCACACATTTTTTTTTGGGTGAAACAAAATCACTTCCTTTCAGTTCTTGAACGATTTGAATTTTGAATGGATGGAACTTTAAATCCTTTTTTAAAATTTCATGAATATTCGCTCTTGGAAGTCATAGCGAAACTGCCCTTTTCTGTATCGAAAGTCGTATATTTTTACGAAAACTCTCCTCAACTACTTCGGGAGTCCTTGGTCGTGGAATGCTCATAGTCGAAGAAGGTGCATATTTAAGTTTTATCTAGTTACAAACTAGGTCTAATAAATTTAAATAAGATACTAAAACACCTAAATAAGATTTATGGTATAACAATATTGTCAAGTAAAAATGTTTGGTTCTTTTGCACGCTATTACCCAAACATTAAATTATTTAAAATGTTATCTCTCAAAATTTCTTATTTTTGAACCCTCTTTTTTCAAACAATAGGTATTTAAAATATTGAGAAACTTTAAGTAAACCTTAAATTGGGTAACTCTTTGTCTTGTCATAAATTCTTTTGGTTGCATTTCTAAATTAACGATATCATCTGCTGCTAAATACTTTTTAACAACATTAAAAAGGCTAAACAAAATCAACCATCTGAAATGACTATTATGCATTCAGTCTCTGTCGTTCCCGTCTTTGTGAATTAAAAACTTTTGCAATCTCGTTAAGCTTTTCCTTAACTCAAAGTTTTGTATACATACCTATCTACGTATTTATTGTTCTATACCCCAATCTACTTAACTGCCATAGCAACAAAAGGATTTCCTCTTGCAACCAGCAGTTTCCTTGGTGAAGATAACGCTTTTTCAGAATAAAGCAACAAAGAAATTCCTTGATAGTATACGTCTATAGAATGCGAATGGAGTAGGGAGAGGATATACAAAAACTCATACAGAAATCCTATTGTGTGGTAAATGACAAAACAACCACACATCCACTACCAGCCCCCCGCCTCCTCCTTCTCCTCTTCAGCATCACTTCGCAGTCCTTAGTCGCAACGAACAAAACTATCCTCTTCAATCTATTTGCTCTTAGCCAGCTATATATGTATAGATCCAGCTAAACTGACTGAATGTAAAATGGCTAAATACCAAGTCCTACTCAACCTGCAAGACCCAGCATCAAGAGATATGGAAAACTCTGGTGATGCTGCTGCCTAAGGAGGTGTTCGTTTTACACAAAACCGAGGCGAAGCTTTCAACTTGCCAGACATCTTTATGATCCGACATGGTGGTACCCTTGCTTCCTTTTTTCATATTCTTAAGTACACAGCATCTCCTGTTCCGTTGCGTCTCTTTCACGTTCCACAAAATAATATAACGCTTGGACCCCCCAAGCCCCAACTACCGTTTAGCTTTGGAATAGAGCATACCGATGCTGATGTGCAAAGTGCCAAGGCTATGTGGATGTGCTCATCTCTGCAACTAAAACACTTAAATAATGGGGCACATTCCAGGGCAGACGGGTGAGTAGGTGGGCGAGCCAGAGCTGGGTGGTAACGATGAATGCCGGCTGCGCTGATGCTGATGCTGCTGCTACTTGGGTATGCCCAGTAAGCGCAAAACAGGACCTAGGGAAACCCTTGCTAAAATAATTGATTCTGGTTCATTAAAATGCGCAATATACCGAAATAAATGTTCTATCTACCTATATGTAGAGTATGATATCTTTCCCCTCTTTTGTTTGGTTGGGTTCTATCCTATACCATCACTATCATCCTGTCTAACTTGGGCGGTATACGAGTATACGGTATCTATCTACCGCTTTGTATTTTATTATTGTTGTCTAGGGTATGGCATTAGGTTCGCCCGACCAACTTATACCACCTTCTGGCTCAGCACTAAAGGGTATTTTGAGAATTCAGGAAAGCAATTTAACGTTGATTCGTTCCTTCGCTTGTTTCTCTTGACAAAACAATACGAATTCAAAGGTTTTGTGGTGTGATATTTTTTGGGCAGCCTTCGCCTCTATCTGGTCATACCAAAAAATTTCACAAACGATATTAGGTTATAGCAACAGCAGATATGGCCGTCAGTTGGTGGTGAAAAAAAGAATCTAACAAGATAATAATAAACAAGTACAATTGATGTGCAAAGTATACATTGACACGCACCCTTGAAAGCACTCTCGGCAAATAAAATTAATTTTATTAAAAAGGTAAGTTGATAATATTAAGGCCGAAAAGATATGAGAAGAGTTTTTGAATTAAAATGCGCTCTTTATAGGTACATTGTACATTGACGACAGTCTGTAAAATACTTTCACATTTCCATAGCGAGTAGGCAGAATGCTGTTTAGAAATAAATGACTCTTTAAGTATTAAAAGTTGTGTATGATTTGAAAGGAATTTTCTTAATGATTGACGAAATACTAAGAACTTACTTTGACTTTGGTGTAATGAGGTATTTAAATCATTAGTTTTTCTTGTATGGTCAAAATTTTAATTAAAAATTTAACACTTTTGTGTCGTTGTATCTGAATTTTTTTTTCTTAAATAAAATTTTAATTTAAAATTGAATTGAATTAAAAGACTCCAAAAAATTATATAAAACAGAGTTTTAATTACGTTTTTAAAGACTCTGATTCATTACAATTAATATTCAAAATGTTAATATTTGTTTTGCTCATAATGATTAAATTCCATTTCCAATAGGTTTTATTGCTTTTTTATAGTGATTTGGTTTTAAGATAGGTAAATGAACCAAATGAGGTCATATAATTGAAACAGTCAGTGTGAAGAAAACTCAAATATTATATAAAAAGCTAAGTATACGCCGCAGTTGACCTACCATTTATTTAATATAATGCATTTTTAATGAGAATTTTGATATTGTTATTGATATTGTTGGTGGTTTGTTCCCTATTTTGCGAAAATTTCTCCCATAAGAAACTGAAACAATAATAGTATATTTGCCCTTGATTTTAACCATTCATCTATTCATCCATGCTTTGAAAAGCAGAAAAAATAAAATGGTCCCAATTTTATAGATGCGTCTTCAAAAGTATGGTCATAATCAATTGCCAGAGCTTAAAAAAGTTTATCGGAGAATTTAGTAGTTGATAGAAGCATTTCAAATTGTAACTAAAAATAAATAATTCCTAACTTTCCGTTTATAGATTTTATAAATGTACAATCCAGCGTCAACATTTTGTACACATTATAATCTTCATGTTCTAGTTCATAGCTTTTTTGAATACTTTTACTGCTATCGAACCGAAACGAAGGCTGCAAAGTCGAAAGTGGAAACATCATAGTGGAATCGCAGTCAATGATGAGGATATGAAAAGACCACTTCTGAAGGCTGTATAACAGTGACGATGAACCAAATTCCGCTGTCAGGTAAAATGATCCATTCAACATAGACAACGAAAGCTAACAATCCCGTCTTGCTGACTAAAACTAAGTAAAGATTGTCATATCTAAGCTGAAGACTAACAAAACAGCTGGAGCCGATGGCTTGAATGCTGAACTCTTCAAAGCAACTGGAGATAATTTGGTTAGGAGCATGCACCAATTTATCTGTAAGATAAAGAAAGAAGAAGAAAGCATGCCCGATGAATAGAACCTCAGTTTTGTTTGTCTGATTCCGAAAAAAGGGAACCCTTAAAACTTCAACAACTGTAGAGGCATCAGTCTATTTAACAACGCGTACAAAATCTTCTCTGCCGTAATATGTGAACGTCTTAAGTCCATCGTCAACAACCTGATAGGTCCTTATCAGTGTGGTTTTATACCAGGAGAGTCCACAATCGATTTAATCTTTACATTACGGCAGCTCCTGGAAAAAACCCAATAACATCAAATCGACAGGCACTATATTTTCATCAATTTCAAGGCCGCATATAACAGCATCTACAAGGACGAGCTGTATAGAGCCAAGTCTAGTTTTGACATCCCTGCCAAACTCGTCCGTTTGTGCAGGATGCCAATTTAGAAGTCACGCTGAAAGATTGGAAACAACTTAACATAACCTTTCGATGTTAAAAAACGCTTTAGACAAGGTGATGCGCTGTCATGCGATTTCTTTAACATCGTCCTTGAAAAAATAGTACAGAGCTCCCACTTCTTTCAAAAGACTGTCCAATTACTGGAATATGCTGATGACATTGACATAATCGGAAGAACTCAGCGTGGTGTCAATGGGGCTTTTGTGAGTATTGAGGCAGAGGCGGCTAAAATGGGTTTAATGGTTAATGAGGGCAAAACAAAGTGCATGCTGTCGTCAAGAAAGGACTTACAAACGGACGCGATGTCTCGGTCAAAACGTCACCATCGACAGACGTAACTTTGAGGTAGTCAAGGACTTCGTCTACCTAGGTTCCGTTATGAACGCAGAAAACAACAATAACGCTGAGATCAAACGAAGAATAACTCTTGCTAACCGCTGTTTCTTTGGGCTAAGAAAGCAATTGAGTAGCAAAGCCCTCTCTCGAGGGACCAAAGTGTCGCTATATAAGACCATTGTCATCCCCGTCCTGCTATACATTTCAGAAGCATGGACTATGACAAAAGCGGATGAAAGCACCTTAAGTCGTTTCGAGAGAAAAGCTCTTCGCGTGATCTACTGTCCCGTAAGCATAGAAGGGGAGTGGAGGAGAAGATAGAACGACGAGCTGTACGGGCTGTACAGCGACGTAGACTTAGCCAGAAAGGTAAAAGTCCAACGACTATGATGGCTGGGTCACGTAGAGCACATGGAAACCAATGCTCCGGCCCGGAAAGTCTTCGAATCCACACCCACATGACAGCGGAGTAGAGGAAGGCCGCGGATCAGGTGGCGAACACAAGTGGAAAGTGACCTCAACCAATTTGGTGCACGAAACTAGAGACATCTAAAGGGTGATGCCCTAGTAAGCAAGTAAGTCTTGCTGCTATCCCTTTTATATTTCGATTGCTTGGCTTAAAAAATTCTGCTTTTTGAAAACTTTATTTGAGAACCGTAATTTTAAATTTGTATAGTAAGGATTGTCGGGATAAAATACTAAAAATTACTTTAAAAAATAAAATTTAAAATTCAAAACATTCTAAAATAAAAACTATACTTATAACATTATTTTAAAACTGGAAAATTAACAAAAAAATACAAAACCTACATATTAGTTACATACTCAAATACATGTGTTTTTAGCCATGTTCAATTTATATAATTAAAACATCCAACTTAAACAAGAAAAATACTTATTCACAAATAACTTAATCACTATCTTACGAACTTATGTACTTACAAATGTTCTTAAACATAAATAATACTAAAGCTTAAACTATACTTCGTATGTATTCAAATCTTAAACAGCCTTGGTTTTCTCTATTTATATTATAATGAAACTACAAAGTAATTTATGAATGTATTTTTAATTACCAGACCTAAGAAATTACAAAAAATTAAAAAAAATTAACTTGCAAAAGCAAAATATGCGCCTTATTGCGCCAACCAGAAAGTACACACTTTATACCCAAAGCATAAACTCGTAGATACGAGTACCCATTTTCAAGATAAAAAAGATCTCTTCAGATCTGACATGTTACGCAACACGCTATATTATAGTATCCAGTCCGCACCACCAGACATAGCATAGTTTTCATATCTATTCTCCAATATCTGCAACCTATAACGCAACTGGAAACTTAATTGCTTCTCTGACCATTTAACGATCACATTAAATAGCGCCGAAACAAATAATTAAAGTGGAGTTTAAATATAGTTTAAGATTGATTTTCTTCACTGCCCCACCGACACACCCATTCCATAAGTTCAAGCTTCATGCTATATGACACATGACTTATACCCATGCTCCACAAGGCACATTGAAGAGGCACACATCATACTCGAGTTCCTATTCTCGTACTCTATGGCTGATGGAGCAAAAGAAAAATCTATTTCGCATACTCATGTTTACATTTTGAAAACAAAACAATATAACCCGCACAACTTCTTGAGATTGGGATAGTGTAGTACGTGCATGGCGTTTCGTAAGATGAGAACATCTCCAATTAGTTTACGATATATAGAAAAGATCAGGAAGAAGGCGACGCATGTGCTCGAACGTGCCACATTAGAAATTGCTTTGTTTGCTTGACGCTGAGTAGTTTCATCAACAAAAAATTTATTTGTGAGGAGAAAATTTTTGCTTAGACACACTTAACATCGAACTGTATAATGTACATTGATTACACTGGGAGAAATAAGATATTTTATTAAATTTAATTTAGGAAAATAAATTATGGGAACAATTTGAAAAAGATCCGGGGATGCGACTCACACTGATAACTTTAAATTCGTGTCCTATCGATACGAGTATTTCTTAAGATTTTACAAAATATTCAAAAACAACATTTTGTGTAAAATAAAACAAAAAAGATTAAAGTTAATGGACCATATTCATATTTCTTTGATAAGTTCTGATTTTGCTAAACTTAACACCGGTTTACGTTATTCATAGACAATTTCAACCCTAAAAATAAACACGTAGGAACCTATGTTTGAGCTGTTTTTAAATCTATGAAACGTCAAAAAAAAACATATTGAGAAAATAATATTGCAAGACATTTTATTTGAAAACATAAAAACAAAAATTGAAATATCAATAGACTTAAGCATTTATCAAGATTTTATTTTGTTGGATGTTGGAATAATGCCCGAATCAAGCCCTTTGAAATGGATGACGACGATTTCTATGAAAGGTATTAATTCTATAATAAAAACTGTCCAGTTTATTATTAACCTTCTAAATATTGAAGATTGAACTTCAATGAGACGTTTGCCATAACATCTGCGAATTTTCAAGTCTTAACAGAGCTAAGATTTTTCGCTCGGAATGTTCTCTAAAGTGACATATGTATGTATGTTTTTATGTAGGTAATGTGACTTTGGAGACCTTTATGCAATTTTTCAACCAACAGTCAGCAGAATAGTTTAAGGATTTCAAAGAAATTGGCTCTCCCGGTTGGTTAAAATGAAATTGTACTAGAATTGTGGTAGATTATACCTTAAACCAGTTTCTAACTAAATAGAGCTGCCAAATTCTATAGGAGCTGTGTCTTACCTGGCTGTTAAATTTAAAATCTTGTTCAATAAGACTTGGGTTTAAGGTATGACTATGAAATTGCCCCAATATCTTAATTTATTCTCAAAATATTTGAATCGAAAAACTTTTACTTCGATTTTGCTAAAAACCTTACCAAATGTCAAAAACGTTGTTCTTGAGTTGCATTTCATTGCTTGGGTGGTAATATAATTTATTTTTGCAAAATATTCGGGGTAAACAAAATTTTTTCAGTTTTATTAATTTTTTTAATTTATACCAAGTTAATATTTTTTTTTTTAATTTCAAGTTTAAAAATTAATTTTAATTTTTCAAAAAATATTCACTCAAACAATTAAATTTAAAAATTAAGTTAAAGAATGGGTTTTTGTATTTTTAAAATGCTATAGCATAACCTTCTATGTTCTACCGTTATTATATTATTTTTAGTTGCAACAAGTATTAAATTCGTAAAAGAATTCGAATTAGAGATTTTAATCAAACATGACATTATGATGGCAGAGAAGTCGAAAAAATTTGGTCCCCCAACGTTCGTCTGTCTGGGATTTTAAGTCAATTCGAGTAAGGCGAATTTTTTTAAGATTGAAAATAATAGTATCTAGTCTCTTTGGTAAAAAATCGTAAATTCGCGTTTTCTCAAAAACGTAATGTAATTTCTCTTCACAAATTTATTTCTTCAAATTCTGCTTCCTCATTAAAAAAAAATATTTTTGTACATATTACTCCAGAAGGGTACCCCAATAGAACCGTTATTTTGTTTTTAAGTTTTCTCAAGAACTAAAAAACCGATTTCAATAATATTTCTGCACAAGCTCTTATGCTGTCTTAATAATATTAAAATTAAATATCTCAAAAACGGGTTATCATTTTTTTACGAAAATCAAATAATAAACGTATATTAATGAGCTCTAAAAAACTGCATACCAAAAATATTTTTAAATTAAAACTCACAAATTTAATAAATAAAAAATCAGTTATAAAAAAAGAACGTTCTGATGATTTTCAAATACAAATTTTGAAAAACTAAGGTTTTTATGAGTAATCAAATGGCAATTACATTTTTGGAAACAAACTTTTTTTTACTATACCAACACCCTGTATATTAAAACTTTTAAATCAGTCAGTTGAAAATTGTCTTAATTAAGACACTGGCAGGACTAGTTAAAAAATGCAATATTTAGAAAAAGCCTTCAAAGTTATAGAAATCATGAGTAAATTTTAAAACTAAGTACTCAAAGGTTTTCCTGGTCATACTCTTCTGGGACATGATTTTTGAGAAATTCTAGCTTGGCCTAAGGCCATGTCATTTCGAAAAAGATAAACTTATAGCAGTGGAATGAACAAGTAAAGAATTGGTTAAATAGGTTATTTGTTTTGCAAAGTACTTATAAACTGTTTTGAAAAAGTTGTAGGTACATAAGTGAATTTGTATAATATGTACATATGTATAATCGATAGATTTAAAAACAAAAATTATGAATACAGTACAAAATAACTTATTAACGACCATCATGTTAGAAATAAATAAGTTTGATTGTTTTTATTTCTACATATCTATCTGTCTTTATATTTAGTTTGTATAGTTCAGTTATTTAAAGGCATTGTAGAAATATTTTTAGCGAGATTTTTAAATTAGCTCTTAAAAAATAAAGTATTTACGATCATGGTCTGAAGAACGTTTGGTTCGTTTAAAGACTTAAATTTCTGTGACCTCTCAATCCCAATTAATTATTAAGATAGTGCTCATGGACTTTTTTGTATAGAGTTCATTATACCCCATTCCCCGCTAAAATGTTCTGCTGCATTTAAAAATAAAGAAAACTTTTAAGAAGAATGTAAATTGCAAAAATATCAATTAAGTATTTTATTAATTCCAAACGTCCGACTCAATAATTATTCCATCACGTCAGGTTTTTGAAATATTACTTTTTTAAATAAAAAGAACACGAACATACATGAGGCTATCTTAATTTTTAAGCTATAGTTTTTTTAGTTAAATTCGTGATTTGTGTTTTACATACATTTTAAGGAAGCGTTGACCCATTTTACTCTTAAACGGTTTTCAATAGAAATAAAATAGGTAAGACGGTTTGAAATCAATTTTTGGTTTTTGAAACCTTAACAAGCCTGCAACATCAAGCTTTTGAAATACACATATTGGAAACATATAAAAACTATTTGAGTAAAATTAACCCAAAACGTATATTTTTAAGAACCATGAAAGCATAAAATTCAAGGTTTTCTAAGAACTTCATATCGATGCAAATGTAGGCTCAAACAAATGAGATTAAGGCTGGCCACGAGACGAGACTTTTGCTACTTTCGTCGCTGTTTCATCAAATCCAAAAACTTCAGTCTCGTCTTGGTTTCGTATAATTAAATCTTGTCCCGGTCTGAGTCTAACTTTTGTCTTACCTGCGATTCAAGATTCGAATTCTTAGAAGTTTCTTTAGGTATACTTCGAAATCGTAGATATTGTTCAATGAAATCTAATATTTAATTTCGTTTTTTACTGGTAAAGTTTTAATTAAAACAGCTCTAATCGATTGTAAAGGTTGAACTCGTTTGTATTGGGATACCGACATAATGCCCAAGTGCAAAATCTCCAAAAACAAAATCCCCACTCTTTTTAAAATCCACAAAATCGTTATCCCCAAGTACAAAATCTCCAAAAATAAAATCCCCAGGATCTAAATCCCCATGCCGATAATCCACAAACGAAGTCCCCAAATCTAATTTTTTCAAATACGTCAATGCATGTTGGTTTTCATCATTTGCGCGAACTTTACTTCTGGTTCAAAACCTAATTTTCTGGATGCATCAAAAAGAAAACATGAACCCGAGTTTAAGTCAGTTGCCGATTGTCTAAAAAATTATTTTCCTCGCACACAAAATACATAGCAGCACGAATTTCGACACGCGTTTTTTTTTATTTGATAGATACATATGTGCAAATAAATAATAATTATAGCAATTTTAGAGCGAGGAAACATTTATTTCTATTTCAAATTAATTTTCAAATTTCACTTTTTCACATACAACACACGTAAAAATCGTTGATTTTGACATTTTTTGCCTGTTTTTTGTACAGTGTTTCCATTTCTTTGATTTTAGTACTCAAATGCAAAAAGTACTTTGCATATACCCAAACTCGCACCCACCCCAAATCCTATAGTGCTTCCAAGCAGGGGGGGTAGCAGGGCGGTAGCATGCCCCTCCCTTACATACCTAGCTGTTAGTCCGCAGCGCACCGTACTATCAATTCAAAACATTATTATTGGAAAAACTTGGCATTGGGATAAATAATGATTGGAAACCATTACCTTGGGAATGACAAAAATTGAGACGTTACATTTTGGAAAAAATGGACACACGGATTGGGAATTTTTTCCTACAGTCGTAAATGATAGATGTTGTTACCACAATTGAGAAAATAAGCAGCGGTGAAAAACGTCAATTGAAATACATAGATAGTATCTATTAATTTCTTATGTTTTTGTTGAATAAAAAGATAAACACAACTTAATTTTGTTCTGAATTATTCCCAAAATCAAAATCCTTAAGCACAGATTCACCATATTTCGAGTATATCTAAGAAATTATGTTTGGCGCCAAACATTATGTGGTGGGGATTTTGTTTTGGGGATTTTTACTTTGGGGCTAGGGTACCTAACCCGTTTGTATTAGTGTAATTTGGTTTTATTTCAGAAATCGAAGAAGCATTAATATAACACATTCTTTCTTCTATCTAGAAGAAGAAAATAAATAAAAAAAAAAAATAGGTGGCGCAACAATCCGTTGAGAACTAGGGCCTAGTTACTTACAACTCTCAGCCATTCATGTGTGCGAGTACTGTTTTCAGGGATCGAAGGGAAAGTTTTCAGCTGAATGCGAACGGTTAATTTAAGAAATCACTTTTCATGACAAGAATTACTCTAGGAGAATTTGTCGATTCCTCACAAGAGGCAGTACCCGTGAAAAAAAAACTTTAGATGGCATAGGATCGAACCCAAGACCTCTGGCATGACAGTCCAACAGTCAGACAATCCGACAATGGATACGAGACTCTCTGCAAATGTCGGTACAAAATATACAGTCTCGTCTCGGAAGCTTCAAAAGTAGGCTCGGTTCCACGAGATAAGACCGAGACTAGTCTCATCCCGTTACCAACCCTTAATGAAACATTTTTTAAGGAACATATTTTAAAAAAACTAATGTAATAGAAGAATTTTGAGGTGATATCGAATTGGTATAATAGTACGTTTTCTTATTGGACTTAAATAAAAGATTTATTTCTAGAATAGTTATAGTGATAGAACTTAAGTTGAACATAATATTTTTCTCCATGTAGCTGAAACTGTGTTATTTATACTAGAATATAAAATCAACACACTTCATACGGTACATTTTGTATCTGAATATCTAGCTACATATGTACATACATATGTATATGTATAGATATCAGAAAAAGTTGCTTGGTATATTATATCGTGTGAATGTTTCTTGTATTACAAGTCAACGATTTCCATGTGGGCATAAGGAACATCGTTCAGACGATTCTCATTCGACATCATGACTTATTTTTAAACATTAAAACAATTTTCTTAGATTTATAGATTCTTGCCACTTAAGCTTTTATTTTGTTTCATTTTATTTTTTTTTTCAAATTCTTTTGCTTCGATTTTGTATTGTATATAATGTAGATGTATGCATATGAGAATGAGAGAATCTGCCATTTCAAAAATTGCTTTTACAGCGTTTCCGTTTGGATTTGATTTTTGTTGAAATATTTTTTTTTTTGAATTTCGACTTTCGACACAGAGCATCACTGGTTTTTCAATTTTATCAAGTTGATAATTTACGATCTGTTATGGGAGTGTTTGGCTGCCGTGGTTTGACCAATCAAAATAAACAATGAATGCTATTCAAAGGGGTTTGTAACTTGTTGCATAGAAGGAAATTACTTTTTGCAATAGTTTGGTTGAAAATTTAAATGAATAATTTTCAATTTATTTTTCTCAGACAAAGAAGAAGAGATTTCTATTTAGAGCAGTATTTTGATTGGTCATGGGCATGATATATGTAAAATAATGAATCAGCCTATTTAAATTATAAAATTGTAGGTAAATGCAACATGAAAAACAATTAGCACAACAAAATTGCAGCTCAATTTATTTATTAATTTATTTTATTTTATTTAATTTTTAAATATTGGCACATTTTCCTATTCTTTTATCTTAACTAATTTTGTACACGAATGCATTTAAATGGCAAGTTTCCTTATTCAACCTGCCTTCCCTATGATCTATCTCTTGATTAAATATTCATGAAAAACGATGAAAGTTACATTTACAATAAACTAGTCCTTTTAAGTTAACTATATCACTCAAAATTGCGGAACTTTCCTTTTTGTTAAAATGCCCAAATTAAACTCACGATTTTGAAAGTAAATATTTCATACAGTATTAGTTACTAAAGTATATGTTTATGTACAATTGTAGCATTATGTTTCTCTTAATAAGGGCCGTTAAGTCTTTATATAGCATACAAACGAAGCTATAAGATCTCTTATACATACATAATTCAAACTAATTTAATGTTACTTTATCTACAATTTTCCTAATTGGATAATGGTGATTTTTATTATAATTTTTATAGTTTTTACAAGCTATTTCTATTTGCTTGACCCAGCCTCCACCCTTTATAAATTAAATGGCTCCTGCTATTCACGTGCTATACACAAATTTAAAAATTCCAACCGAAAAAAAAGTCATTTTTTAATTCCCTAAATTGGCCATTGACTTAAAAAAAAATACAAAAAAAAAATCAGATGAAATTTTTTCAATTTAGTTCTGTTGACACATCCCAAAGATACACACGTCACTCAATTGAGTATAACTTTTGTTTTTGTTTGTACACCCGCAACGTGTGCCTTAGGGTAAATCGCCATCATGGATGTTGTTGACTTTTGTTTCTGTTATATTTAAAAAAAAGATTTCTAAAAATACATAATGTTATTTGTGTACTCGAAATACAAAAAAGAAAAAAAATAGGTAGATGCTTTTGTTATAAATTTATTTTTGTATCTATATTATTTCCTTCGTGTGATAAAGGTATTTGGTATTTTTTATATTATTTTCCCTAATGAACTTCATCACTAAACGCCATTCTTTGGTAAAAACTTTTATAAAATAAACAATCTAAGAGCGCTTTTGGCGGTAAGCGATTTGTTATAAATTGTCAAACTTACTAAACAGAAGTTTAAAATTATAAAGTGTCAAATTATACTCGTAGACACCGCCCATAGAAACTTTTCCTGCAGCTGCAAAAACATCTTCTAGGATTAAAATGAATTAAAAAAAAACTAGCTCGAATAAATTTGATATTACCTTGAAAATAAATGTACACTTCAAAAAACTTAGTTTTTGACTTCCGATTCAATAAGTGAAATAATACCCAAAATTGTTAAAACTGTTTTTCTGAGAAATATCTTATTATTGAATTCTAAAGCCAGCCATTCACGACACAAACCGAATATAAAAATATCTGCGGCTATTCACTAGCCGCCCTGGAGCCTGCAAAGATAAGGAGGGAAATACTATAGTGGAGACGTAGTTGATGCTTTTCAAGTACGCGGGAGCTGATTTGGTAAGGAGCATGCACCAACGCATAACTAAAATCTGGTTGAAAGAAAGCATGTCCGACGAGTGGAATGTAAGCACTATCTGTCCGATCAATGAGAAAAGTGACCGCCTTCTCTGCGCCAACTACAGAGGCATCAGCCTTTTAAACATCGCCTACAAGATCCTGTCCAGCGTATTATGTGAACGCTATTATCAGTGTGGCTTCAGGCCTGGAAATCTACCATCGACCAAATTTGGTATCCCTGTCAAACAGATACGACATAACAGGATGACGTGGTTCTCATTGTTGCGTCAAAATTGGTAGCGACGAAGCCACCGAAACCTTCGAAAGCACCAGAGGACTTCGACAAGGCGATGCGCTGTCATGTAGCTGTTTCCATATTGTTCTTGAGACAGTGGTTCCAAACCCCAATGGCAATATCTTTTAAAAATCCACACAATATCTTGGATCTGCAGATGATTTCGACATTATGGGAAGAACCAAACGAGCAGTTACGGGTACATACTTTTTTCGGTATCGAGTCTGAAGCGAACAAAAAGGGTCTTGTGTTTAACGAGGACAAAACGAAGTAATTACTGTCATCGAATAGAGTGGAAAACTACGTGTTCAACGATTAAGATGGCTTTAGGGCATGTTAAGCTAATGAGCATCGAAGTCGCAGTAGGGGGATGGCGCTGTAGCGCCAACCTAAGTTAAATATTTATTATTGTTATTTTTATTGTACTATTCGTACTAGAATGTCAGCTTGTTAGACTTGGCCATTCTTTATTCCGTCAATTTGATTGAATGTTTGAACAACAACAACAACTTAAATGTGCTACCACTCATTGTTTTTGGCTGGAGCTATATCTATTTCGTGCCTTGCCACTTTTGCACTCATCAGTCTCCTTTTTTGTGGTGCTGAGCTTTAATCCAGTTTTATTTGAAAAACTTTTTATGCACACCATAGGTTTCGAACCCACGCATATCAGATTTGCTCAGTCTTAGAAGTCGTGTGCACTACGCACTCCACTACTTTAGACCACTGACGTCACAGGTCGAGATGTGATAGTTGTTTATCAAATGCATTTGAAGCATCAACATTTTTATAAGCTCCTAAGTTAAGTAAAGTAAATTGGGTTTTGCGCAGTTAATTTTTTTAAAAATCAGAATTTTTATCTTTGCTCAAGTCAATTTGGCCATTTATTTTGTGTCGTGAATAGCCGGCCTTAGCGTTTTTAATGACATCTCGACTAAATACAAATTATCAAGATTTAGTTTCTAAGGACACAAATGTGATGTGAAAAAGAGAGAGGCTTAAAAACTTGCACCTGAAATTTTCTTGTGGAATAACCGAACTATTATTTAAAAAACTTCGAAAAGTATACAATCCACGAAATGAATCTAAATTCGTTTTCTGTCGACACATTAAGATCAATTTAGCAAAACATTGTCAATCGGATTTTCATAAAAACTATCAAAGTCGAAACTTTCCCGTTCACGTTTGCGTTGTACTTGAAACAGTCTATAAGCTTCAAAATAGAAAAAAATTAACAACAAAAATTGTATGTTATAGGTAAGTGTTAACATTAAAATAACATTGATACATGTATCTTTGAAATGCGATTTAAAAACTCATTGACTTTCAGCCATTTTTTTTATTTTAAAAATCAGTGTGGTTAGTTAACTTTTCATTAAAATGTCGACATATTTTCAGTCAACATTTTAAAGACATCTACCTCTTAAGAATTTCTTGAATTGAATTAATATTTTGTTAGAATGCTACATAATACATTTCATTATGCACAATATTATTTGAAAAACAAAATGATTTTTTGTTCAGTATTAAAAACGTTTTACTATATAAAGGATAATATGCCTGAAAAGATTTATTTGAATCTCGATACAAATGCTGCTTATTTAAAAAATACACTTTAACTAAGGAATTATTAATATCGAACAACCAAAATCTCTAATGAACAAACATTATCTCCAAAATAAATCTCTAAAAATTTGAAATTTTACTCAAAGAAAACGGAATATTATTTCTAGGTATAAGTAACTAAACAATACCTATATTTTCTAATCTGAACAAGAACACATTTTAAAAACATACAAACATTATTTATAAACATAAAAAACATAATATATAATAATGAATGTAAACAAATCTTCAAATCGTCAACCTGACTCCTTCTTTTTTATTTAATACCCTTAAAAACTGTTTTTATATACTCTCTTCTGAAATTTGTCACTAGCAAAAAACGTGCACCGATTTCTTAGCCAGAATTTAAAATAATTTGTAAAGGTCAATGTGTGACCTTCCACTAAAAGATTAAGCCTTCTGTGGCACGAATCAATTCTCTTTTTTATTCTTGGTATTTTTTTTTTTAATGTAAACAGCACAAGACCAAAAACGAAGGAAAATATACTGGCCTAGATTGGTTTTGTGGAACCTTTGTAGTATGGAATAACTAAATCAATTGAAATAGTCACGAATTTCGCAACGTAGCATTTTACCAATCACGTAAGCCCCATACAATTCAAAGAAAGACTAAATTCAACAACATGATTTTAAAGAGAGTAACAATTTTATAATAGCGAATACAAAAACCCAAAATTTATTAAAACAATTAATACACTTAATTTTACTAGATTAAGGAATTCTAATGTTTGTCACCTCAAATGTCTTACAAACAAGAATTATATTAATACCAACATAATTCTATGCATCATAGAATAACGTCTTTGACATCTTGTAAAATTTTTGGAAATGAAAAGGTTTTAACATTAAAATTATTTCATTCCATAAAAAACATTGTTTTTAACATTTTTACAAGCATTACATTTTTAGAAGCATCGACAGACGGGCACAAATGGCGTGAGAAAAACAATTTTAAGTCAATATCTTTCTTTGTTCTCCTAATACTTTTTTTTGATATTAGTTTTTTCTTAATTTTCTAATGAATACAAAAATAAATAAAATGGAATTAAAGTTAAATAGATCTTAGGGCCGAAAGGCATTAGCTTTTAGTATTATTGTTTAACTTAGAGTGTCCGTATGGGACCAGTAAGTTAGTTGTAAGTTATGGTTAATTAGGCTAGTTTTATGAATTTTTGTCTAGTTTTGAGATATGTTTAAGATTGAAGTAATAAAAATGAATTTTGAAAAAAAAAAAAAATCAAACTCCTAATACTTGAGTCGAAAACCATTTCTTATCAGTATTTTGTTGTTTTTGTAGGTTTTCGTGTTTTGTTAAAAAAATTGTCAGTTAATTTTTTTTTAAATGAACTAAAAATTACCAACAATATTTTGCATATGGTGAAATAGAATTTTGCGTACTGTAGATTTTTATTTTTATGCAAGACAGACTGACGGATTTTTATAAAAATTTTACTGAATGTCGGTAACAATATTTTTATAAGAATAAATGAGCTTGAAGCCAAATTTTTAATTTTTAACAAAATATTTTAGTCAAAAATCAATTTTAATCAAGTTTTAGTATTTAATGATTTTTATGTTTTTAGATCTTAGATTTAGATTAGATTTGGTTTTTATTTTTATAACGTTGATTAAAATTTGTTTATAAAGTTTACCAACAAAAACAAAAAGCATTGCTTTACTGCCGTCTGCCTAGTTGAGGTAATTGAAGGGTAGTTAGGTAGAAATGGCGATCTCAGGGCAGACCTAGCCTGAGATCCAATTAGCGCTGTAGTGCGCCGTTTTGATACCAAAACTCGTTTGACCTGTGAAATAAAGGAGAAGATTTATAGCGATTAAGTTAGAGCCATTTTGTCGCATTGAGAAAAGAGATTAGGTCTCTAATCTTTGTCTCAGATAGCTCATTCAGTTCGTGAAAGAATGCTTTCCCAAAGCATTTAATTCTAGTGCTTGCCAAGGCAGGACATTTGCAGAGGAAATGGATTATCGTTTCACTTTCTCTTTGGTCGCAGCAACTACGGCAAAAAGTGTTGTAAGAGATACCCAACTTCTCTGCATGGACTCCAATGGGCCAGTGTCCAGTACAAACCGCAACAATCCTGGCTATGTCTTGCCTTGGCCTGCGTAGAAGATCGTTTGTACGGGTTTTATTATAGGTGGGCCATATCTTCCTAGATATAATGCAGTTGGGTAAATTGCTCCACCTACGGTTTGATTCAGTTTGGTATATGGAAAAAATTTTACCCTTCATAGCACCAAGAGGAATGACTCAGAAAAGATCCCAGAACCAACTCCGCACTCCATCTTTGAGCCGTCAGTAAAGATGGTTGTATCGAAACCTATCGACACGATGTCATCCTCCCAATCTTCTCTGGATGGGAAAAAGACCTTAAAACCCCTACTAAGGCTCAAAGTAGGAGTGCAGTAGTCAGTGTCTACCGAGATAATATCTGAGGGAATCAATTTCACTGTGTTGCTGTGACCATAAGGTTTTGACAACCAGCTATTTGATTCCTTCAACCTAATAGCGCTGCAGGAAACTATGTATTTAATAAAAAGGTCGATTGGTAGAAGATCCATAATAACGTTTAAGGCGTCCGTTGGGCAAGTACGCATGGCCCCTGTGGTGCCCACGCAAGCTGTTCTCTGAACCTTCTTTAGCTTATCGATATTATAGGCTTTGCTAAGAGCAGGCCACCACACAATCGAACCATAAGTTAAGATTGGACGTACTATGGCTGTGTACGTCCATAAAATCATCTTCGACTGAAGTCCCCACTTTTTGCCGAAAGTTTTGCTGCAGGCGTAGAAGGCAACACAGGCCTTCTTAACCCGCACTTCAATATTTCGTTTCCAGTTTAATTTAGGGTCGAGTATAACTCCCAAATATTTTGCACTGGAAGACAATGAAAGGATTTGACCGTTGAGTCGAGGTAGCGTGAAAGGTGGTACTTTAGTTTTGGTGGTAAAGAGCATCAGTTCAGTTTTACTTTGGTTAACTCCTAGACCACAACTAGTGGCCCAGATGCTAACTTTCTTCAAAGCTGACTCCATGATTTCACTAATCACAGAGGTGTACTTTCCTGACACCAATAGCACCAAATCATCCGCATAGGCTACCGCCTTCACTCCACATCTCTCTAAATTAACGAGAATTGTATCCATGACCAGAAGCCGCAGAAGAGGCGAAAGGACACCACCCTGGGGTGTTCCCCTACTTACGTGTTTTGTTGCGGTTGTATTGCCTAGAGTGGCTTGAATCTTCCTACCACTGAGCATGGAGATAATCCATTCTCGAATGAAGAATTCTACACCGAACTTCACGAGCGATTCTTCTATGGATTCGGTAAGGACGTTGTTAAAAGCACCTTCTATGTCTAAGAAGGTGGCAAGAGTAAATTCTTTATAATGGATTGTTTTTTCTACAGTACGCACTACCTCATGGAGGGCAGTCTCCGTAGATTTGCCCTTAAGATAAGCATGCTGAGAGCTTTCGAGAGGTCTTCCATCTAGGATTTCTCTAATATGGTAATCAAGAATGCGCTCCAAGGTTTTAAGCACAAAAGATGTTAAGCTTATTGGTCTGAAATCCTTCGCGGATTCGTGACCACGCCTACCCACTTTCGGGATAAAAACTACCTTGACCTGTCTCCACGACATGGGCACATGTTTGAGAAGGAGGCATCCTTTGAAAATTAGTTCCAGCCATGGAGCTGCCACATCATGCAACTTTTGAAGCATAACTGGCAGTATGCCATCCATGCCTGGGGATTTATATGGAGAGAAAGTATTGATGGCCCACACAATAGTTTAGTTTAGTTTAGTTTAGTTTATTTACTTTTTCTTTTACATTAAATATAGGCAATATAAAATTCAAACATAACAATTAGTTAATTACATCTTGATTCAAAAATAATAATTTTGTAAATATACTATATTTATACTAATTATAAGTGTTTTTCATAATAGAGAACGAAAAAGAAGGTACAATCTGTTGTCCTATGACAAGAGTCGAAAGTACCAAATAAGTATAACTTAATCATAAATTTAAATTGGAATTACATAAAGAAGTGTTGTGGGGTATCGTATGAGAAAGAAAATCTAATTTTTTATTTTTTTTTTATTTTTTTTTTTGCTAAGGGAAATTAAATGTGAATATACAAATTTAAACCATAATTCTGATGATGTTATTGATTTCTTCAAAATCAAAGTTAAAAAGCCATTTTTTAATGTTTTTATTGAATAAATGAGCAGAACGAATGCTTCTAATGTCAAAAGGTAACGCGTTAAAAAGTCTAGGTGCTACCGAGGTATAGAAGTTTAAAAAGAGATGAGAATTGTGCACTGGAATGATAGAAAGATTTCTATCGTTGCTTCGTAGTGAGTAAGCTGGCGTATTGTGACTTAAGAGATATCCACTTCTCAAGAAAAATATTTTTAAAACTTTAAAAAAATAAAGATGTTTGAGCGGAAGGATACCAGAGCTGACGAATAACGGAAAGCTATGTTCATTTTTCTTTTTCTTCCAGATGGTTCTTAAAATATGTTTTTGAGAAACTATCAGAGGTTGTAAATTGTTTTTAAAAGTACCACCCCAACAAATTATACCGTATTGTATTTTGGATTGAACCAGTCCATAATAGATTGTTTCCATAAGTTTTCTACAACAAAGTTTCCTCAAGTGAAACATAATATAAGTAGTTGATAACAAATATTTTTTTAATGCAGAAGTGTGAATTTTCCAGTTTATTTTGCTATCAATAGTTAAACCAAGATATTTGTATTCGAAAACTTGCTCGATTCTAAAACACTTTGAAGAACAGTGATTATTTAAAACATTAGCTGGTGACAAAGCATTAGATGAATAACAAGATACACTACTTAGCGGGATATTTTTGCAGTCAAAACTGTGTTGAACAAGAAATGGTGGATTAGTAAAGGAATCAAATGGTTTAAAAAACATAACTCTTGTTTTTTCACTAATGACAAGCTTATGGATGCCGAACCAATGTCTGAATAATTCTAAGTCATGGTTTATATCCGAAATCATATCTAGAACATTGGTACTAGAATACACACAAGCTATGTCATCAGCAAAACCACAGACTTTGCCTTTAAAGTTAAGATTAAAAATACTATTAATATAAATAAGGAACAAGGTTGGACCTAAGACTGATCCTTGTGGGACACCTATATTAATATTTTTGACATCACTGAAATTATTGCCTATTTTGACCATTTGTTTTCTGTTTTTTAGATAAGAAGAAAACCAATCCAGCATAAAACCCCTGAAACCAGCTTTCTCTAATTTTCTTAATAATATCTCATGGTCAACAGTATCGAAGGCTTTCTTGATGTCAATGTATAGAGCAGCAGTATACTTTTTTTGGTCAATACTTTTATAGATAAAACTACAGTGAGCTAATAGTGCATTTTCTGTAGATTTTCCAGCTCTAAAACCAAACTGTTTAGAGTTGAAAAAAGAAATGCCATCCAGATAATTAATAACCCTACTTTTAACAACTTTCTCGAAAATTTTTGAAAAAACTGGTAATAGAGAAATAGGTCTAAAGTTGTTGACACATTTCTTATCCCCTTTTTTAGGAATAGGTATAACTTCAGCTATTTTTAAACTTGACGGGAAATTACCGTGAAAAATACTTTTGTTAAATAAAAGAGATAATATATCAACTATATTAAAACAAACCTTTTTAATAAAAAAATTTGAAAAACTATTAGATGTTGAAGAATGAGAACTATCTAAACCTTGAATTACTCTAAAGATTTCGAAAGAAGTTATCGGCTGAAAAAGGAAACTTTGAGATTGAAAACTTTCTTTGAAACAAATTTCAGAACACATTTCAGTACAGTTATTAATACCAGCATTTTCGATTGTTTCTACAGCTATTTTTATAAAATAATCATTGAAAATTTTAGCCATTTCTGAATGATCAACAATGGTCTGGGAATTGAAAGAAAGATAAGAAGGTAAATCAGAAGTTTTGTTTTTGTAGAATAATTCGTTGACTATACCCCATTCTTTTCTTAAATCACCTTTTGCTTTATGGAACTTATCCATATAAAAATTTTCTTTACATATTGGAATATCTAGTCTGATTTCTTTACATAAATTATCATAGTTTTCACGGTATATAACGTTATTAGAGTGTTTCTTACACTTAATCCTCAATTTATTTTTAAAATCAATTTTTTCTAATAAATAATTAGACATCCAGGGCTTGAGTTTTTTTAATTTACTTTTTTTGCTTCCAATAACTTCCGAGCTTTGATCAACAAAATGTTTCAAAAGGATACAAAAATTATCAAAAGCAATGGAAGGGTCTGGATCGCTTCGAATTTTTGACCAGTTTTCAAATAATAAAATAGAATTCAAAATTTCAAAATTTGTTCTGATAGCTTGCCTATTCGGGACTTGTCCCATTAAACCGACTTCACACTTTTCTTTAAAATTGAAAAATAGACAAGTCATATGATGATCTGAGATCTTTAGAACAGATACTGAACTAGTGAGGGTTAAATCAGTTTTTAAATCAATTCTAGCTAAAATATGATCAATACATGTATTGGATGTAGAAGTAGTTCTAGTTGGTACATTAATACAAGAAATTAGACCATGAGCTGACATTAACGATTTGTAATTTTCAACTGCTGCAGTTTCTGATAAGATGTCTATATTTATGTCACCCAAAATAAACAAGTGCTTTGCGCTATTATTATTCAGCAATATGTTAAGTTCCTCTAAATAAACCTCTTCATTTACGTTATGAAATCTGTAGAAACACATAAAGACCAGTTTAACTGAATTAAAAACTAAAGATATCTCAACCATATCAGAGCTTACGAGGTCTGTGCTACAACAATCAAAATTTAAACTTTCATTAATGAAAATAGCAGTACCACCTGCAGCATAAGTATTATTGCACTTTGCATATAAAAAATAACCGGGAATCTTAAACAAATCTTTTTCGTGCTCATAAATCCAAATTTCAGTTAGAAAAATTAGTTTAGGCTTATTAACAAAAGATTCCAAATGAATCAATAACAAATCAAAATTTTTACGAAGACTTCTAATATTTTGTTGAATAATAAAAAAACTATTTTTGTAATCAACAGAATGAAAAACACTTTTACAAAATTCATTATCATAGCAGCAAAAAGGAGTAACTAGTGAATCAATATTTATATCTGTTAAAAAAGATTTGGCCATTACTAAATAATTTATTTTTTTTCTCTGGTTATAACGGAATTGATTTACTCCACATGAGCTACGTTTAGCTCTGTGGTTTCACGCGGTTCGGGGTTAACGCTCTCGCAACCCGGAAAGTGCGTCTTCATCAGTAGCTCAAGAGATTCGGCTGGAGAGGTTGTCCAGGTTCCATCAGGCTTTCTTAGAAATGAAGGATTACAATGTTCCTTCGATAAAACTTTGCTGAGCCTTGCGGAGTCCTTTATGTCTTCGATTGATTGACAGTAATCTCTCCTGGCTGATGACAGGGCTTTCTTATAAATTTTAAGAGAGTCTTTATACGGTTGGTAAAACTTATGTTTGTGGCAGATGTTGAAGATTGTCCTCGTCATTTTCCTAAGACTGGACAGTTCTTCATTCCACCAAGAAGGAAGGGTTTTACGGCTGTATTTAACTGGGCAAGAGACTCTAAAAGCTTTACTTAAAGAAGTTTCAAAGGTTTTCACCTTTAATTCAAGGTCTACTATCGATTCTGCGAGATTCGGTAAGTTGCTCAGTTTGGAATTAGCAATTTGACTGAATTTCTTCCAGTCAGTTCTTTTGGGATTTCTGTAAGGCGGAGGGTTTTTCGACTCGAAATTAATTTGAAAGAGAATCCATTTGTGATCCGAAAACGAATTCAAAGGGGAAACTCTTCAATTCTCCACTAATAAATTACGGTTGTTTACTAAAGTAACATCAAGCACATCCTCCCAACCATCATAATTTTCCGAGCTCGGAAAGACGAAAGTGGGAGTATTGCCTCTGTTACAAATGGTCATATTATGTGCAATAATAAAATCAAAAAGTGTGAGGTAATTGAAGTTGTCGCGGAATTCAAATACCTTGGAGTTCACTTAACGAAAAATTTGAGCATGGAAATTCATCTAAGAGAGAAACTAGTTAAGGCTAAAGGTGCAATTAGTGCAACTTGGAAAAGATGTTTTTCTAACAAAAGTATATACAGTGGACATAAAACAACGGGAGAAATACTTGAATGACGCCACAGGATCTATATACAGGCAGCTCTACTGTCAAATAAATCACAACTTGGAAGAGAGGAATTATTTTAGGGACGATAATAGCATTGTCAAAATTTCAATGATGGTTAAATTGAGAGGTGAAGTTATGCAGCTAAATTTTATACCTCATAGAGATGACTTCCCAATTATATGCTCATTGTGCAATTTAAAGGAAAGGGAGGATCTTTTACACTTTGTTGGAAGATGTCCAGTTCTGACCAGTCACTGATGCAAAATCAAGTTATACTCTTGCTTAACAATATGGAAGTTAAAAAATTATATCAATTCTTCTCTAAAGAAGTAGAATTATAAATGAAAGCTTTTAAATATATTAGCCGCGTTTTATTATCACCATGATCTGATCCGGATCTTGAACTTACATGCATTACAACAACAACACAAGATCCTGCTTTGTGTTTGGATCTCAATTTGATATCCAAAATTTAATTCTTTTTTTCACAACAAGGAGCGCTTTATCATTGTTATTTCACATGTAAATGTTGGTATCATTGCAAACAAATTAAATAAAACCTGTATTGCCATATAAACATTTCCATTTGACTGAAATAAAATATTTTTTAAATAGAAAGCGAGAAGCTTTATTTTTATTTATTTGGTATATAATCCATGAAATAATTAGATATTTTAACAAAACTAGATATTAATTGGTGAAATTAAGATAATTAAGCCCAAAAAATGTATATTTGATATAATTTATGGGTATTATTTTCCCCGAAAAAAAAGGAACAAAAAAAATCATTGAGCAAAATGTTCTTTGGGCAACCCTGCTTTAAATGTCAAAAAATATAAATAAAATCGAAAAAGCTGCAGCACAAATGGGAGAAAAGATGTTCAAATAAATTTTAAGTAATTTCTATATTAAATTATTTAAGTTTCACATTTATTAAAAGGTCAAAAAGAATCTGGACTACATGTGAGACAAAAGCGTTCCTGGATGCTTTGAGTTTGAGAGTGCAATGGTGATTTGCAGAAACATTTTCAAAAGTTGTGGAGCTTCCATTTTTGGTATGTGTTTGTTTTTGTTTTGCTTCGTAATGTCACTTTTGAAAGAACGAATTTGACACTGCTACCAAACTTTAAATAACAAAAAATATGATGATCCAATGCTGTTTTATTATCATGATCTGATCCGGATCAGATCATGGTGATAATAAAACGCGGCTATTATTGAGCTATGTTATCTTTTTTGTGATTTGTCAACTGACATGCCATGCTTTTTGTTTTTGTTTGTAAACTTTATACACAAATTTTAATCAACGTTATCAAAATAAAACCAATCTAATCTAAAATCTAATCTTTATGTTTTAATTTTTTGTAAAACAAAATTAAAATTCAATTTTTCTAAAAATTGTATCAAATGTCAAAAAAAAAAAAAAATTGGAGATAAAATCATTATTTGTTCGTAAAATATTTGAACATTTTTTTCAGTTTTTTGATTAAAAAAAAACCTTTAATTAATTTTTTTATTTAAAAATTTTATTTATCACGTCACCTATATTATAAAATTCAATTCAAGTCGCTTGCATTATTGGTTCGTGAGATATTTTGGGTCAACCAAAATGTTCACTTTTTTTTTAAATTGATGTGGTAAAAAAACACTCACTCAATTTTCTTGAGAGTCCTTTCTGAATCCTTCTGCAGTATGACCTGTTTAACAAAATTTATTTGAAGTCAATATCTACACTTGTTCTTGACGACGAAAAAGATTTCCGTACGTACGGACGTACGAAAGTACGTACATACGCACGCACAAACATCTCAATAAAAAATTTGTATTTAGATTGTAGTAACCTTGAAATTTCGAGAAATGTCAAAGTTTTCAATTCGACTAATCGGACCGATTACAATTTCTTCCTATGGGAAGTTAATATTGAAAGGCACTTTCAAATGTGACTAAATATACTTCTGCTTCTGAAAAAATGTTTTAATTCCTCTCAATAAGTAATAAATTACTTAATTTGCACAGTGCAAATCTTTGCGCATGTAGCCTCTAGGTTATCCGTAACAGATAGGGCTTTGAACTTTATCGCCAATAAAAATAAGGAAATCTAATTTCTAGAAAAATAAAAATATTGCTTTATTATTTAAAATAATAAATCCTCCATAAAAGTATCGCTCTAGACAAGTTAATGTGCCTCTCATTTTTGGGTATCAACAGACTTCACAGAATAACAAACGAAATAAAAGCTACTTTTGCTCATCTAGTCTTTCATCTGACCAAATCCCATAATAATTATACAAGACCAACAAAATAGGTGAAAACTGACAATTTTATGAAAATCGGTAGGTATAGAAAAAAAAAAGGTTAGGTATAAAGCAAATCAACCTCAAGCTGGACTATTTACGTAAAAGACCTGCAGTTTTGATTGTTTAAGGCAAATCTTTAGAATTTTTTATTACGAAAACTGTAAATCATAACCTTTCTGCAAGTACTTTCTAAATACCCACATATTTATATAATAACATTTCTTCAAACAAATATTTTCTATTTATTATATTCGTCAGGTTTTAACGCGGTCATAAACTCCGCATATCACCCAAAATATTAATTCATATCAGTACCACATTCAAACAAAAATTATATTATCATCGCATGCATTCCATTGTTAAGGCATCAGACAACAAAAATTATTATAAAACATCAACCTCTGATGAGATATCATCAATTCAAACAGAGAACACACCAAAAGCCGAAGCCAAATCCGAAGCCAAAACTCCTTTGATGTCCGTCGTCAGCCGCATAGCGCATAACAATAAATTTAATCGTCTGATGTGTTGACGAATTCCATTTGATGGCCCGTGTAGATAGAAATAATGATGCCGAATGATGATTGTTCATGAGGTGACGAAGAACGGGAAATTTAAGTGCTGCTGGTTGGTATGGTAGATTTACAGAGCATTGGATTATTTTGCACTCAATGCAGGTAATCCTTTTTATGAGGAGATGAGTTGTCTTTGAAATTCGTATTTGATGCTGTTGTTTGTGCGCATGAACTGCACCCAGTTGGCAGTTGACATACACTGTGTTACCGACAAGGAACAGCATTCGGCATGAGCATCCCACGTCATCCAATAGATGGCAGTCATTGTATTCTCACCTGTGCAGTGTCATACATATTGCAGTTTTCTAGGAAATGAACCCAATAGTGCAATTCAAGGATAAGGCAGTCCTTGCGGGCGTGGGACTATGACCTGAGTCACCAACCGACTTGTTCTATAATTAGAAAAAATCATGATGGTAGTCCTTTTCGTAGGTAAACTAGAAATCCATAGATACCTACATCGGATGCAAACAGGAAGTTTTTCTGTATTCTTATTTGATTACCGGGAAACCACCTACTTACTTTTCCTGTTCCAGGGACAAGGGTGGAATGTTTTAAGAGAAAAAGTCGTATTAAAATATTTGCTACCGGAATTTATTTTTATAATGCTTTATTTTGTTTGCTCTAAGTATAATACTATTTAGATTTACGTGCTTATACTTCTTCTTACAACTTTGTACATTTTATAGGTGGCATCATCATTTTCGTTCAATGTTTGTCTCATTCCCTTTTCTTATATATAAAAGTATAGCCTTGAAACTGCGAAAAAATTGTTACGCATGTTAGTTAAGTGCTGTCGAGCTATTGTGATGTGGAGGGTTAGGCGGAGGCATTTTTAGGTCCCTTAAAATAAAGCCTTAAACAATACATAAATACAGAATAAACTTACAACAACATAACATCGCTTAGCCTACGGGAAGAACCAAACTAAACAAAAAAACAAAAGAACGGCAGCGGAAGATTGATGCGCGCGTATATTTATGAAAACCAGCAGAAAAAATTCCAATAATAAAAGATCGTATTAAGAAGATTCTCATGCGGTCGTAAAAATGTTTACGACCTTTTAATGGACTTTTTTTGTACGGCATGATAGTAGTAGAGGTATAGGAGGTATAGTGCGCTGATGGGAAACACAAAACCAAGCAAAACATTAGACAGGCCTTCAATATTAGAAGTAGCACTTTAGTGGTAATGCTGAAAGAATTTTTGTTTTTTAGGTATGCAAGAAGATGGGTGAATGCTTTTTTTAATAGATTCAGATCTTCCCATTCTAAGTTTTTATGTTTTTATACATTTATTTTACTTTACGCATGATTTTTGTTTTTGATTTTAATTTGCAAAACACATAAAGGCTGACCTTTTTTCATAAATTTCGTTTTGATTGGATATACAATCGTGCAATGTTACGATGCAATTTTTTAAAGGAACGAATTTTGAAAATTATGAAAATTACTTAAAACTTGTTCCTTACTAAGTTTTGTCATATTATTTTGAATTTATTTGCCATTTTAATAACTTTAAAAAATTGTCTTCTTAAAACCATATGATATTTGAGTGCAAAGAATAATAATATTATTTTACTGATTGGTATTTTTTTTAAATTTATTTTACCTGCCTCATTGGAATTAGAAATAATTTTTGCAAATTGGGAATTTGTTCTTTAATGAAATCTAATAAGACAATCAATCAATCGATTTAGATGAATTGAGTTTATATTGAATTAAGCACACACAAAATCCTTTTTGTTAGCCTTGGTATATTTGACACACTACAGGGTGGTTCGAATTTAGAAATGTACCTTCTTTATTTCAAAATATAAAATATGTAATTTATTTTTATCAAAATGCAATTAAAAACTAAGTCTTCTTGTTTTACGAGAGCAATCGACATACAAAATTGTTCAAAACTATCTAATCGAGATGTAAATCATTTTTTGCCATAGTTCTTAGTAATATTTGTCTATGTTTTTATTTTTGTAAACACAAACTTTTTGTTGGAATTTTCTAAAAATTGTGTTAGATTTTATAAACAAAGTTTTCTGAAGATGTAAAAAATTATTGTTTACCATTTTTAACTTCCCATAGAAAGTTATTGTAATCGGTCCGATTTGTCGAATTGAAAGTTTTGACATTTCTCGACGTTTCAAGGTCCCTAGAGTCGAAATAAAAGATTTTTAGAGAGATGCCTCTGCGTGCGTGTGTACGTACGTTTGTACATCCGTACGTCCGTACGTTTGCGACGTTTTTTTCGTAGTACATAGCTCAAGAACCATCAGAGATATCGACTTCAAATAAATTTTGTACAGATAATAATGCAGAAAAACGCAGAAAGGACTCTCAAAAAAACTGTGTGGGTGGTTTTTTTACCATAGCAATTTAAAAGAAAGGTAATAATTGATTTTCGACTCAAATATATTTTCATAACTAATTTTTTTTATAAGAAATATTGTTTTTTTTTATTTTTTAGAATAATTTAACTGATAACTTTTTTAACAAAACACGAAAACCTACAAACTCTTAAGCAAGACAAATCGACAGACGGGAAGGGAAGTTATCAGTGTGGGTCGCATTCCAGCCTCTTTGTATTATTGTTTTTGATTCGGGTTTTTGTTTTCCCCTTAATTGTTAATAGTTTTAAAAAATATTATAACAATATTTTTTATACGATGAAGAAAGTTTTAAGTCAATAATTTTGTTTGTTTTCAAGATACTTTAGTCAACACTCATTTTCAACAGTTCTTAGATGTTTTTTCCTGATTTAAACCTTTTGTAAAAAACATTGTCAATTGAAATTTCCTAAAAAGTTATATGAATTTAAATACGAATATTTTGTAAAGAATCAAATAATTTTAAATTAATACTTTAATTTTTTCTTGAAATATTCGAGTCGAAAATGAATGTTTACAAATTTTCAGTAGTAGCTTTTGTAGGTTTTTATTTTTCTACTGTCGCTTGGTTTTTTAAAAATTTTTACTAAAAGTTAAAACACTCTTCGTTAAAATTATGTTGGAAGTTATATATTTTTTTTCGAAAAATATTCAGGTGACAAATATTTTTTTTCAGTATTTTTGATTTATTAAAAAACCGTTAATTGATTTTTGTTTGAAATTAAAAGTCAGCTTGTATTACGTAACACTATATATGTAATATAAAGTTTAATTGAAGACGCTAGTGTTATTGGTTGGTGAGATATTTGCGGTCAACAAACCTTCCACTCAATTTTTAACTTAATATTAGAGTTATTGTAGTCGGCCCGATTTGTCGAATTGAAAATGTTGACATTTTCCGACGTTTCAAGGTCCCTAGAATCTAAATAAAAGATTTTTAGAGATAGGCATGTGCGTGCTTGTGTTAACTTCCTTCCAAGATTAAAAATCTTGCGAAAGATGGTAACGAGGGACCGTTCGTCCTGCCTCATGGGTTCGAGGCTGACTTACTGATATAAATTATAAAAAATCCATAGAAATCAGTAAATATACAAATCGACAATTAAGTCGGTATTTCATATAAGAAAAATAAGTCTGGAGTGGAAGTAAAAATAATTTTATAAAAAAAATGATTTAATTGTAGATAAAGCTTGGTGGATTGAGTCCCACATGAAACCGGGCGGCCGCTTCTAGGGATATCTTCCCTAGATGGCAGCACATCAAAGACCTAAATTATCACACCACTGAAGATGTGGTACCACGGGATATGTTGCAGCGTGGTTAATTCAATGAACATATATGGGATGGTCTCCTTGTGAGAGTATCGTGGTGGCTGTGGTTTATCCTATATGCATAGGGTATTGGTTTTTCATTGTTTACCCAGCAAAATCAATACTTAGATAGACAAAACCAAGACCAAAGGTTAACAAATTGCTGTATTTGTTAAGTCTTGGTAGCTTAGAAAGAGGAACTCACTCGAAGCATTTTCCAAAGAAGAGAGGGTAAATCTTATGAAATACTTCTAGCGAATTTTAAAAACTAAGCGACAAAGCAATGCAAGAGCAGCAAGTTTAAAAGCTTGCCATCAAATTAAGGCTTACGGTCAGGTGTTGATGTTGCGAGTAATTATCTTAAACTGTGCGTGCGTGTGTAGGGTCGGGGTAATTGTAAACGATTTTGCATTTTTTTATTTTTGTTCACTTGTAATGCTTGTAACAGCTTAACCATGCAATGTCGAACATTTTTGTTTATGCTACTTAAGTTTGGATTGTATTATCTATCAAAGAGTAGTAATCTTAATGGCGTTTGTTTATTAGTTTTTATAAAATTTGATGTTTACATTTACCCCCCTAGTTTTTTAAGTAAACGAGAAAAATGGGGTAAATGAAAACGGTACCAGTTGTCCTACCATTGTGGAAAGGGGTAACCAAGTTCTCTGTCCTTATATATGTAGGTACCTACTAGACCAAGGAGATCATCCTTATCGCAAGGGTAACCAGCACGACATCTGAAATAAGGCACCTTAATATAGTGTCCTCCACGTCTGACGAAAGTGCTGGTTTTTTGCCTCTAGATATAATGACAGTAGGATTTTTCCCTTCACCGATCCACTGACGTGTATGATGGAGCTGTGGTTTTGGTTGATTTGTACGTGGCATCTTTTTGATATAAAATATTGTTAGATCAACACCAAAGTTTACATTTACCCCAAATTGTTCATTTTTACCCCATTTCGGTGTTTACATTTACCCATGATAGGAACATAATGGGGTAATTGTAAACAGCCAATAACTTTTAAATTTTGTTAAACAGACAAATAAAAACATATAGCATGCTTTTATACTCATATTTCACTTTCTTAAAGATAAAATTTAACTTACTTCGATCGCCTTTGTTTGTTTTGCAACAATTTTAATTACCACTGAAAAACTTAAAAACGCAGAAAAACGAACGACTCATGGAAACGAACAAAAAACAAATAACCCTTTGACAGATAAGGCCTTCCACGCGTCAATATGATTTAAATATAATGTCTTTTCAAATAATTTCATGGCATGCTTCAAATTATAAACGGTTTTGAGAAAATAAAGTATGTTTACAATTACCCCAGTTCACAATTACCCCCCTTGACCCACTGCAAATAAAAAATAATTGTCAACTCGAATATGGTAAGAACAAATAATGATTTTATCTCCAAAATAATTGAATAAAATATCTTTTTAAAAATTGAAAATTATTGGCTTGAAACTAGTTTCAGATTGTAAAAAGTGTAGTTTTTGACTGTCAGTAAATTTTTTATAAAAATACAACGGTCATTTTTTTCAAAAAAAAAGTAATTGATTTTCGATTAAAAATCTCGTCAACAAAAATAGATTTTGAAACGAAACAAACTATTTGATCATATGCAAAATATTGTTGGTAACTTTTAATTAATCTTTTGGAAAAAATCACCTTAAAAAAAAAACACGAAAACCTACAGAAACAACACAAAATTGATTTAAAATGGTTTTCGACTCAAGTATTAGGAGAACAAAGAAAGATATTGACTTCAAATTATTTATCTCACCGGCCTCTTTTTAGGCTTAAAGGAACTACTAACAGAATTTATTTCAAAGTCCTTTTTGCGCATTCTAATATTATTTTAGTTAATATTTCCACTGGTTCTTGTACAAAGGAACGAACGTGCAAAAGTACGGAAAGTACGTACAAACGATTACATGGACATCTTTCTAAAACATTGAATCTAGATTCTAGGGGCCTAGGAAGGTCAATAAAGTTCAAGTTAACAAAACTAATACTTTACAAAAAACAGGAACTGTGTTAAATAAGTGTTTTTGTTTTTTGTTTATTGGAGAGTTTTAAAAACATTTAATTTAAAACATCACTCATTAAATTTGACTTCCGATGACTATTTAGATATTAAACGATAATTTTAACGGACCGAATAATTATTAATTAAATAAATTATTTTATTTGCCAATCTGCGTATTTTGTGTTCATATAAAATTAAAAATTTTAAAGATTCTTATAAAAAATTAAATTTTGAAACATTGAATTTTGAAGTTAAAGGATTATTTATTTGATTTTTTAATTGAAAACATGTCATAAATGTAATTTAAAGAATCATTAACCTGTAAAAAATTTGTAAATTATAGCCTCAGCAATATCTTTCACAAAAGTCAAAACAAAGTCCTCTAATAAATTCCGTCATAAAAACAATATTAATTCTTTATGGGCGCTACTTACAATATAATATAATAATGTACGTATAATAAATGTGGGGGTATATAGTTACCCCGATAAGTATATTATATATTTATGATATATGTATATATCTACAATAAGTATGTATATTTTACAGTTTTATTTTATTTCTGTATTTTATTCATGACACACATTCTCTTGACTCTATTCAACCTTAATTTATTGTTGGCTATCGATTACTTCTTTATACCTACATAGGTATATGTACATCGATGGTGCTTACTTAGCGAATTCAAAAATGGGAACATTTAACAGGTTTATTTAAAATTTTATTACTAATAAAAACTTTAAGGTGTATAAAAATGGGATACTTAAATAAAGTTTCCATATGCATTGCATTATACCTAAACGAGAAGACATACAAATGAGTGTTGTGAAATGTCGACATAATGGTCAGTTGAGGAGGAAATGATATTCATGAACGTATTTAATACACCAAAAATACCACCCCTTATCAGAGTGATCGCATTTCTGACTTTTTTTATTTCAAAAAGAAAAAAGTGTCAAATTAATGTCAATTAAACTCAAATGAGATTACGATACTATAAAACGGAAGTTTTAAGGATATTTTTTATAAAAGGATACATTTTGTGGAGTGTTCTGAATTTGTTTTATTTAAAAAAATCGACTTGGTATTATATAAGAACTGTTAAGTCGTATTGAAATAATACTAATATTATTGTAATATTACATAATACACAAATATATACATATCAACGGTGATCTCCGATTTTCATTTAAGGTTTTTGAAGACAGTCATATGACGATTTCTGGGATTCTACGTTGATGAGTTGTAACTTATGATTAACCCCGGAAATATATTTTAACAAAACAATAAGCTTTGCAGACTCTCTTATAGGTAGAGGTTTCGACTACTTGGTAGATCCAGCTAATGCTCTAAAGAACTAACTGCATTGGCTTAAGATAAGGGATATATGATAGGACTAATTGCAGGAAGCCAACACTGAAACTATTCTTTTTAAAATTTTTTTTGTATTATGCGACGAAACTCATTTCTGGCTGAATAGATATACTACGAGTTTAGTCCCAGAAGTATCCGATTTAACAAAAAATAAAACAAAATATTTGGAGAAAATATTTTTCTTAATTTCTCTATATAGTCTCCTTTTAGCTCAAAAACACTTTTCCCAGCGATGTTTAATAGCTTCGATACCTTGTTTACCTGAGAATCTTCGAGCTCCAACTCTTGATTGCTGGCAAATCTTTTACCATCGAGCCATTTTTTCAAGTTTTGAAACAGAAAATAATCCGAAGGTGCTAAATCTAGCGAAAAGGGTGCATGAGGAAGCAATTTGAATTTTTGGCCATTGCGATAACGGATATGTGAACTGGTGCATTGTCTTGATGATTAAAAACTTTCTTTTTTGTCTCGATTTCTTCACTTAAACGCTGGTATTATTTCGCATAATACTCGCCGTTGATTGTTTTTGCTTTCTGAGGATAATCAATGGAAATTATCCCACGCGCATTCCAAGAAATCGGAGCTGATTCCGATTTTGTGGATTTTCTTTACCTCATTTGGTCGACAACTGTGATGTTCTTCTTAGTAGCTCGTACGACCTCGTTTATTCCTACCACCAAATATTTTACTGTTGTCAACAAAAGGAGCAGACTCCCCCAGAGTAGAATCTAGCTCCGCTTTGATATTAGTTGGACTGAAGCCTTTTTAAAATGAAAGTATTGTATATCATAGCGATGACCAAATGTGTCCATGTTTACAAATTCACTGAGAGCGCTCACTATTGATGGCCGCTAAACAAATGATGAACAACGTAGCGTCGTCAAATTTAAGCTTTTTAAAGTTGGTACTCTCTACCATAGTTATTCCTTCAAACAAGAACCGCCATTTATACACATACATACATCCAGAAAAAAGTCACTGTTGTGTGGATCATTGGATAGCGGATTTAATGGGCCGTATTACTTCAAAGGTACAGCAAATCATTTGAAGGAGTTCTAAAAATTTCGTTTTTTTATGAAACAAACCTACAAAGGCACTCGGTAAGAATCAGTACCAAGCATATAGCGTGAGACTCTTACTACACCAAAACCAGCGTTTATTTAGGACCAATCTATGAAGGATCGACAAATGAAATTTCTTTCACTTTAGGGAAAGTTTATAGTGATAATATACTTTTCTATAGCTTTTAGACCATCCCTTCTTTATGTCATTGCCTCGTGCTGCGTCCAAGCACTTACTTTAACGATTTTATTTTGCAATTTTTGTGTTACCCTTGTAACGAATCTATCTGGCACTCATGTTACGGTATCATCGCCAAAGGTAACCATGATAGCTAAAATATCAGTTTTATATAAAACAAACAACGTTGGCCCAAGGACAATTCCTTGAGGTACACCGGCTTCTGTTTTCTTTAGTTTGCAGTGATATTGGTCTTATGGTAATCTTAAGAGTCGTGGTTTACCTTGTTTAGATATTACAATGTCTTTTGCTTTTTTCAAAGGTGTGGTACATGTCTTACTTAATTTTTGAAGAGTTTTGAGAGAATTCTTTTCAAAATCAGTGTTAAGATCGAACCCTGGAAATTTCTAAGTACAGAACTTATGTTTACATGTTCTTCTTACCAATGGATGATCCAGGGGGGGGGGAGGTCGTAACCACTTTGACCAGGAATTCTCTTGAATACAAAAATTATCGTATTACGTTAATGGATATGACCCCCTTATATTTTGAATTATTTATTTGTGTTTACTGCTTTAAATTTTGTTGATAAAAATACTACTTTTAACTGAGGATTGCACCAAAAATTCGAAATCCAGTCCTATTCCAATCGCTCGCTCATCAACTTTTGACCAATTAACGATCTATGGGGGGGGGGTTATATGACCCATAAAGCTTATACAGTTTAGTTTTATAAGTTAAGATTTCGTCACGATATTCACCAAAAATCGGTTTGTTGTCAAAAACATTTTCATAAGATCATAAGATCTTTTCTGAGAGAAAAGGCAAATATTCAGGTTCTCAAGAAGATCGCCAATTTGATACTGAGTTGCCTTAAATTACTGAAACTCGTCTTTATTTCCTTCTTATTTTTTTTTGACTGACATAAATAAAGGGTGTCCCAAAATTAACGCAAGATTTGAATTAAATAGAAAACGCCGTTTTTAGTCTTTTGATAGTTATATTTTTATTGACTCGTAAAGTACATAGGATAGGGTTATGTATGGAATAACACATCGGACAAATGGCCTCCACGGCTTTGCATGCACATGCGCACTCTTTTGTTGAAATTTTCCATGACCATTCTGCATAAATGTGGCTGAATTTCGTCGATGCAGCGTTGAATCTCCTCCTTTAATGCACGGGTGGTTGTGGGCTTGTTGGCATAGACTTGTGATTTCAAATAACCCCATAAAAAGAAGTCTAATGGTGTTAAATCACACGATCTAGTAGGCCGATTTTGATCACCGAAACGAGAGAGTACACGACCTGGAAATGTCTCATGCAGTAATTGAATTGTTTTACGGGCTGTATGACATGTGGCACCGTCTTGTTGAAACCACATATTGGACACATCAATATCATCCAATTTTGGCAGAAAGAACTGTGTAATCATGTCGCGATATCGAGCACCAGTAACAGTCACTGCTTGACCAGCATCATTTTCAAAAAAATATGGCCTAATTATGCCTCCAGCCCAAAATCCACACCATACAGTCACGCGTTGTGGATGCATTTGTTTTTCGACAATCACATGTGGGTTCTCCGAACCCCAAATGCGGCAATTTTGGCGATTGACAAAGCCATCAAGATGAAAATGTGCTTCATCGCTTAGGATAATTTTGTTCGAAAAATCAGCTGCCAAGCTTTCACTATTTTTGAAATATTCTTTAATAATGAAGACACGTTGTTCTATCGTGTAACGCTCCATTTTTAATAACCCTATACTGTTAGCTGTCAAATTGCTTTTTTTCAGGATTGCCAACACTTCACTGCACAAATGGCGGCAAATTCAAATCTTGCGTTAATTTTGGGACACCCTTTAGTTTAAGGTTTTCTTAAAGTGTTTTTTTTTTTCGTTCAAAATTGATTTTCTATAAAATACAAAAACTTTTAAGATCTTAAAAAATTTGAAGTGAATTTGTTTTGGATGCTCTGAGATTTGAACACGAATTTCAAGAACATAAATGTCCCAAAAACAGCAACACTTTCGTTAAACTTATGGCTAATTGAAAAATAATGAAGGTTTCATATCTACTATTTTAATATAAAAGCTTGAATCTCTCGAGAAATGAAGTGAAAAGAGATTCTACAACGTGTAATTTGTGAGTGCCACACTAAAGTTTTTTCCCAATTTAAAATAAATATAAATAAATTAGGTGGCGCAACAGTCCGTTGAGAACTAGGGCCTAGTGACTTACAACTCTCAACCATTCCTGTGTGTGAGTAATGTTGTAAGGAATGGAGGGGACCTACAGTTTAAAGCCGAATCCGAACGGCTAATTTGAGAAAGCACTTTTCATGACAAGAATTACTTTTGGAGAATTTGTCAATTCCTCGTAAGAGGCAGTACCCGTGAAAAAAACTTTAGATGGCACTGGCAGGGATCGAACCCAAGACCTCTGGCATGACAGTCCAACGCACTAACCATCACGCCACGGGTACTACTTTTTCCCAATTTATTTTATTTAATTTTCAGAGAAATCATGTACTTTAATGCACCTATTTCCTTAATTTTAAAAACCAAATGTTTTTCTCTCTACAATTTTGGAGTATTTTTTTACTCTTTTAAGATCAAAATATTTTTACAATGTTCACTCAAAACAGTATTTTTTTTCGAATTTGTCTTCTAGCATAAGCTGCTATCTACGAGTAAGCAGACTGATAACTATAGTAATAATAGCATCTCGAAAATAGAGTCCCAAAAAAATACGTCGAAAAAATCAAGAAAATTCTTCATATCAGATTGTTTTATTTTCCTACGATAAAAGATCACATTTTTCTGCCAAACTTTCTCATTTTCTAGGTTTTTTATATATAATATATTTTTTTTGGAAAAAGCTAAGTTTCAACACGATTTCTAACATTTCTGCGTGAAATGCACCAAAAACCCTCTAAACTTTTGTATTTTAGCTTAAAATATGGCATTTTTAGAAAACTGTTTAGGATCAAGGAAACTGTAAGGGATCTGTAGATATATTTTTCACGAATTGTTTAAAAACATTCGCGAGATGTTCAGCAAAGAGATCACCTTTTTTCTTATTGGGTTTCCGGTCTATCTATCGCCTTGAGGACTTATTTGTGGGTTTTGCGTCTAAGGTCTTTTAAAACGCTTTGTTGCTTTCCATAAAAAGTTTTCTGAAGAAGCATCTGTCCAAAATAAATAAAAATAACAAAATAATGCAATATACTTCCGATTGATCCTAAAACCCTACCTACTAGCCTTATAAATATTTATGTGTTTCTTTACAAGTTAACGTTTGAGTAAGTTCAAAAATAGTTAATTTTGAAATAATATTATTCAAAAAATTCAAAAAAAAACCTTTCCAAATTTAAGCAATTCATTTAAATTTTAAAATGAGCTGTTAATTAGGGCCCTTTAGCACTCCTTATTATTCATTCAATTATTTCCACCACCTTTAAACCATGGAAAACTTAATTGTTAGTTCAAAAAATAAAAAATGTTTCACTTGTATAATTATAAGATAATTAAATATGTAAAACCATTCATACGAATGCAGTTTATACACGCTACAAGTAGTAGCAAGTGCAAGACCCAATTAGCTGGAATGTTATAATATTTGATGAAATTATGCAGTGACATAATTTAACATTTTATTAATATTTTTTTTTATTTTTCGACTGAAGAAACTAACTTTTTTTTCTCAATTTCTTTTCAGACATAAACTCTTTTGGATAAAAACCCGCTGAGTTGGTAATTTTCCAATAAAAAATTTCATAAGTGAATTGATGCCAATTTATTTTATTTCATTTTTTTTTTATTTTCTTTAACCTGAATTCCGCATGCAATTTCTTTTTATTTTTGTTATAGTTGTGTGTCTTATTAGTGTAAATTGATGTGATAACATACGAATAATGAGAATTTTCATTATATCTCACCCAATAAAAAAATTCTAATTAGATTACAAATTGGTCTAAATTTAGACGAAAATGTGTTGTTTTTTTATACAAAGCTATGTAGAAATATAAAAGTTTGTAAATTGGTAAAATTTAGAGCAGAATCTCGTTAAAAATTTATTAATGTCTCAGGTAAATATTTTTAAATTTGATAAATTATAAACTGAAAAAGGTGGCATGGGTATAAGCATTATTATTTATACCAAAGTTAGTGTTAGAATTCGCCTTTATATAGTCTAGGAGCTAGAGTTACAAAAATGTTCATTCAAAAATGAGGGGTTCTTATGTATGCTAACGTGGTCTACTAAGTTATTGTAAAATGTTTCATTGGGTATTGTTTGAGCTGCTATCTTTTTGCTATGGCTAGAAATCGTCAGACTTTTGCTTTTTGTGTCCTGATCTTGTAAGAACTAATTAGGTATATATACGAGTAACTCAGTCTTCAGTCTTGTCGTATTTTTTCTCATAAGGAGTTTTTAGTATAGTTTCATCTTACCTCATTATTTTTAGAAGACACATTCTGAGTTATCCAGAACCTCTAGGCGTCGTTATTATTATATTAGTATTATTTTATATTTACTACAGTACAGTTTATTACTTAAACAGAATGACGCAAATATATTAATATCCATATTTCTTTCTAAATGTCACTACAAGCTTAAAAATTGTTCTATTTCAAAGCAAAAACTTCGATTAAAAATATAGTACCTATTATTGGAATTGTATGGTCTATTGCATGAAAAAAATACAGTTTTTGTAATTAAGTAAGATGATATTTTTTTAAATTATATTTTGTAAACCTATACTTTCTGCAAATTTTAATTCACATAAACCACCCTCGCCTATTTCCGCCTCGACACGGATTTTTAAAGCAAATATCTTCTCAGTTAAATTAGACTGTTACCATCTTTCGGCCAGGTTTACTTAATACCTACACTCAAAATGATCCCTACATACACCATTTCAGTTTTTTGGCCAAATATTAAAGTTTACCCCACTGTGACACGTTTATTCAAGACCAACTTAAGGACAATTATGTTACAAGGCATTTTTTCAAAATTTTGTATAAACTCATTAAAAGCTCTTTTAGATTAATTTTAATTCATAATTAAGTATTTCACTCAAGAAATTACTTTTCTGACTTCTTTTTTTGTAGTTTTTCCATTTAGGGAAGGCCTCAAAAAAATTGTTCGTATAAAAAGTCAGAAATGTTGCATCTGTGGAAACAACATTAATCAAAACAAATTATAGTATAAAAATATTAATATAACAACAATGTAATGAACAATTTTTGATCCGCAATAGTTTGATCTACAAAGATTTGGATTGGACAGAATACATACAATTTGGTTTTCTGGCCTACCTTTCATTTTGCTCTCTTTTCTTTTGTTTCATTCCTATCCGTCACAATTTTTTTAATATTTATGGCTTATTTTTTCCAAAATAAATGTAATATGTAACTTATTGTACTCAATTATAAAAATTGTACATTCCTTCCTTAATCAGATACTTCTGAATATATAATACTTACCTTTATAAAATTACTAATTGATGCTAACTCAGCAACACTACTTTCTTTCAGTAACAACAAAAATTCTCTCCAAAAACACATACAATTTCTCCACTACTCTCTAAAGAACTTTTCTTCGAATCAAAAATTGTTTTCCACTCAAAAAACTTTCACTCAATCAACAAACTTGCTGCATGTATACCCATTCCGTTTCTCAATCTTTCTTTTTCTATCTTTCACATCAAAAACAATGGTGCACTCAACCAATTTCACTCTCATCCGGTTAAACATTACAGAATAATGTTATGATCTCTTTCTTGTGCTATAATCGTTTCATTGAATGAGCGACTGAATGGGAAATAACACTTTTATTGCATGTTGAAACGAAACGAGCAGAGAAGTGCGCCTTTCCACCATAATCCAAAATCCAAATTCCAAAGAACCAAACGAACACTCAACCACACACACACACACACACTCATCCACACATCAACACATCCAAACAACCGCATAAACAGCCTTTATAGAGTAGAAACAGTTATGGCCGTCATCGGCTTATCATATGAATGGTGTCTAGCGGGGCAGTTACCTCGTGGTGCTTTGTGTGTAGTGGTGGATAAGGTTATTGCTTTCCTTGTCGTTCTTGTAGAGTTTTGCGGGGAGAACTGCTCTTACTCACGGTGAGTGGAAATTCCTCCAGTGTGTACCTATGGTTATGATGGTGCCGTTTAATTTAATGGCTTCTCATGGTAACGCAAGCTGGGGCACTCAGTGTGCGTTCCGGCAATTGTTAATATGCAATTTGCTTTGTAATGTGGTTTCTTGTACACTTGTTTAAATGGCCTAGGTGGTGACCGAGATGACATCTTTGCTGATGCTAGAGTCATATTATAAGATGATGATAACAAAAACAAAGAGGGCCACTGTCATACCTACATATGTACAATTGTACATGTATTTGAATAAGTTTTTGTTTGAAGTATAAGAATTAGATAGGTATACCGTATACCCTTAGGTATTAATGGTTCACTGCCAATGTAGGTAATAGGTTTTTGATAGGATTCAATAGGAAGGTAAATATGGATGTTCTTTTGAAGATATCTGCAACAACGCTTTTAAATAATCATCACTTATTCTACCTTATCTGCCTATATATTCGCTATAGATAGAAGTGCAGTGCGGTGCTTCCTATAAGTACAAGCTGATAGTGAATACATTAACATTGCTATCTACCTACCCATATGTAGTATGTATATAGATTGCTTTGGCATGCTGTGAGATAAATTGTAAGATGTAAAAATATTACTTGCTGGCTTATGGCAGAAAAGTGAATCTCTTTTTTATTTTTCACCTGGCAGGCAGGTAGACAGGTAGTTACCTAAGTAAATAAATCACTTATGTACGTTTCTTATAAGTTCCACCTGCTTAAGAGATTAAAGAATTTAAAAAATTTAAAACATACTAAGCTAAGTTTAATGAATAATTATAAATATTAAAGATGTTCCAAGAAGCCATTGACGCATTTCGCGTTTTAAAATGGAGCTATTAATATAAGCTTTAAGTTTACTTAGTCACTGATTTTAAAATTTACTAAAATTAAAAAAATTAATTTATCAATGATTTTAACAAGTAGCTTGAACTGGTTCCTACAGCTTTTTGGGTTATTACCGTATGAGCTATAAGAAATTATATTAATGATAACTTAAGTATGACGTTATATGCAAAGTTACCAAACTGCTCTGATTTTAAATTTTTGTATTTAAAAAATGTAGTTTTTTTTTGTTAATGTAATTTTCTAAAGAAAAATATAAGAAAACATTTGAAAATCCTTGTAATAGTAATTATTTTGTATTAATTACACTTAAGGTATGTCGACAAAAATACAGCAATATGTTTGGGTTTCCTGAAGGGATGCTAGGAATTTTTCTCCATCTCTGATTCTGTTACTGTCTAGAAAACATAATATATAATAAGTCCAAGGTTTAAGGATATCTTCCATCGAGACCTTTTGAAAATACTGTTGCTTAGAATTTTGTATGATCAATATTATTTATGACACTGCTTGTTCGTTATTCTGTATTTCAAAACATGTTAAACTTATAAAATACTGAAAATACCGAAATGCTGTATGAACATTATACACTGTATGTGATAATACTGATAATCTCTAAATTCTTCATCACAAAATACTGCATTCTTACAAATTGTGTTTTTGACAGTTCAGCTTTATAACTATACCTGTAGACAAATACAAATATTACTTAAAATGTGCAACAATACAAAAAAACGAAATTAAAATATTGGTAATTCTAATGAAACAATTCACTTAAAACTTGAAAACTACCAACACATAAAATTCTAGTTTATTCAAGGAAAATGTTCTAAAATATTTTGCGAAGTATAGATTTAATGAAAAATTCTTATTATACCTTACCGTAGAAATGTTTAGTTTTAACAAAATGATTTTTCTTTTTCAGACCATTTACAGCATTCTCAAATACAGAATTTTAACCATGCATAATTTTGCGAAACAGAATTTCAATACACCTACAGTATTTCGACCCCAACACTTTCTATCTTTGAACTGATGTGGACATAGTATTCAAAGAAGAATGTTCAAAATGATTGGAGACAGTCAAATTGTTGATTCATTTATTTCGCTAGAATACCTTAGTCCTTTTTTGTCTCACCTTTTTCAACATTATTTGAACGGGCTATACCTACTCTAGTGAAATATCCAGTTGCATTTCTCCCTTATAGCAATTTAACAGCAATTATTCTTTTTCCAGAAATGATCATCTGTCCATTTTTGGTTGTACTTTTAAGTACATACATACATTCGTTCTTTTGTCGTACTACGTGAATGTTGAATGCTTTACCACACTAAGTCATTCCTTGTCTTTACAATGGTTAAGAATTCAACACTGATGTGCATCGATCCCCCCTTTCTTTTCTAATGGAAAAAGTGTTATAATTTTAGCAAGTTGTTGTGATTCTGCTTGATTTTATATATATTTGTATGAATTCCTCAAATTTTATAACTTAATTTCAGAAATTTGATCTAGGGACCATTTTACAGATTTTTATCTTCTTTACGTCATACTCGTGTACAATGTTTTGTTTAATTTCATATCTTAGTTGCTTAGTTTTAAGGTTTCTCATGCTTACAACATTTAAAAATAATAATAAAAAGAAAATAATAGTCTGTAGGTATACAGACTATTATTTTTAGAATTATCAGAGCAAAACAATTTAGACATATCTTTTTACTTAAAAAAGTATTTAAAAAACCTTTGCCAGGCAACGGCCTAATCACTGATAAAGCATCGGTTCCCATCGATCATCGAAATCAAGCATCAGTGAGCGCGTTAGTATGCAGATGGGGGACCGTCTCGAAACCTACCGCGTTCTGTTGTCATGTGTTCTTTCTGTCTGTTGTTCTTTCTCTTTTGTCTTGTAATAATGTCTTGTGTTGTTATCACCTTATATAGTCTAGTCGCTCAAGGTGCTGTGTTCTCTACTCTGTACATTGACATGACCAAACTATCGGCCGATAAAAAGTCTGTAGTCTGCGGGGGCTCTTATTTGCTGAGTAGTATGTAACGTAATGTAATGTAAAACTTTCGTTTTTTTATAGTTTGAAGAAATTTGTTTGGGTCATTTCGACTGTACCTACACTCACTCACTTACTCAAGGTGGTGCTACAGTCCGGGGCGGACTTGGCCCTCAACCAACATGCGTCTCCAGCCAGCTCGGTCCCTAGCTAGCTGTCTCCAGTTTCACATGCTAAGTTGGTTGAGGTTCTCTCCCAACTGCGTGAGCCACCTGAGTCGTGGTCTTCCTGTACTGTCCCGTCAATCGAGATTGAATTCAAAGACCTTATGGGCTGGAACGTGTCCATTCGCTCCACGTGACCCAACAATCTTAGTATCGTTGTATCTTCTCCTCCACTCTCCATCTATGCAAACGGGACCAAAAATCACCCGAAGAATTATACGTTCTAGTTTTTTTTTGACAGGGTCCAGGGCTCAGCGCCATTAATGCCAACCGGGATAATGAGTGATTTCAGATGGTCGTGAGAAGACTTTACTACTCAATTGCCCTTTAAGTTCAAAGAAGCAGCGATTCGCAGCGCTGGTTTCTTTGTATGAATTAATAGCGGCACATAGATAGACAAAGTACTTAGTAGTAGTAGTAGTTGAAATGGTGGCCACGAGCAGTCTAGCTCGGTGACACAATTAGCGCTGAGTTGCGCCGTTTTGATACCATAAAATACTCGCTTGACCTATAAAGTTAAAAGAGGGATTATAAAGAAAAAATACGCCTCAAATCCACTTTGTTGCGTTTAGAAAGGAGATCAAATCTTTGATCTCCAGTTCTGAGAGCTTATTGAGGTCGTTGAAGAAGGACTTTCCCAATGTTTTGGCTCTCGTTTTGGCTAGGGCAGGACACTTGCATAAGAAGTGAAGAACAGTTTCTTTTTCTCGCACACCCAAGGATTCGAATCAAACCAGAAAAGTAAAGGTGTTTACAAAATTAATTAAAATCACTAGTAAACCGACCACCTTCTAAAACATCTATTAGCAGTATTGATATTCGTCTTAAAGTAAATCATAGTAGTAGCTTCAAACGAACTAGTTACCTCTCTGAGTACCTACTCATAATGGATTGTTCAACTATCAATATTAATTAAAACAAAATGTCGGCTAAATGCTCGCCAAGACTTTGGTGGATCCTCTCCACCGAGGATCTCATCTTTTAGCCTCTTTTATTGTTCTTGGGTACCTATACTAAAATACAATTTTCATACAAATACTCCCATAGAAATAAACCTATCTTTGTCAAATCACATGATCGCGTCGACCAATTGAGTGCCGTGAAATAAGGCCAAGTGAAATAAAACCAACTTCCAAAAATTAGTCTTATTGTTACGAGAGTGAAATAAGAACAAATTTAAGAAGCTCGCCATATTGCACTTTGACAATGTGAAAAAAGGCCAAATTATTTTGAGAAACATGACTTATTCTTAAGGTGAGGTATGTAGGGCGGCATACTGTCCCCTGCAACCACCCTGCTTGAGCACACAATAGGATTTTAGGTAGGTACCAGGTTGAGTGTATGCAAAGTTTTTATTGTATTTATGGCAACAAAAAGAACAATTTGGCTTTCTTACACTTTACAAAAGTGAAATAAAGCTAATTTTTGAAATTCGGCCTTGTTTCACTTGGCTTTATTTCACGGCACCGACAAATTGACATCGCCACGCCACGTGACGTAAGATTACATACCCGCCATTGCATTTCTCGAAAACGTCAAATAAAATTTGGCAAAAAACTTGACATTAAGTCATGACTCACAATCAATATTGTGCGCCATGGTTGGACCTCCCTTAATATGTCGCATGTCTTCTATAATAAAACAATTCATCTTTTTATGTCATATCCTTTTAAAACAAATCCTCCCAACCCTAATTCTCGTATACTTTAAATGTGACTATCCATGATTTAAAACCAAACACAAAATATACATTATTTTGAAAAATGGAATTTAGTTTGACCCAATTGTAAGATTTGCTTTTAAACATTTTTTATTATTTGATTACGATTGTTATCTGGCGATAATTTTTATATCTATAAAACCACTGTGATAGCTTTTTGTATGTGAACAAACAAAAATCAGCTAAAATTATTTCCCTACTTCTCGCCGTTACAACCCGCCCATCCTGCCACCGCAATCATTCAGTTTTATTCGCTTTTTGTTCTTCATTTATTATATGTATTTTGTTGTTGTTGTTGTTTTGTTTAATGTTGGTAAGTTTATTATTTGTTTTGATTGCTCGACATTGTATATATACATAGAGAGTTAAGTGTTAGATTTTCTCTCTTTTGGTGGCGCTAAATGTATGTTTATGATTTTGAGACTTTTGATGACTCCTGATGTCGTCATATACGTCAAACACTTGAATTTAAAAAATAAAGCATTTTTGTTTCCTTTTTTAATTTTTTGTTTCTTATTGTCATTGTTTTTTTTTTTTATTTTTATTATTTTATAACCTCTGAATAAAAACGATTCTATTTCGTGACGTAATTTTAATAGCCAACACCTTATAAAATAACAAACAAAACAAACAAATCTTGTAATTGGATCATCGCATCATTGTAAGAAGAGGTAGTAAAAATTATAAGGCGCTCACACAAGTTCACGCCATTATAAATCCCATTCATGAACTTAAAGTGTGAAATAGTATAGTGTTTTTATTTTTGTTACCTACATTATAATTCCATTAAGGCAATGATGGGTTTTATGACTCAGAAGCCATATAACATGAATTTATGATGAAATTCTCTTCTCTCAATAAAGATATTCCATTCAAAATTATAAAAATTATACTTATACGAAATATCCAGGTATAGTTAGTTGTTATAAATGGGAAGGTTGATATATAAGGAAACATTTTGTTTAATTAATCGTTTATGATCGTTAAATAAAAAATCAACAACAACAAAAAATTGATTCATTAAATTTTCAGTGGGAAGTTAGAATAAAACCACATAATGGTTAATTTTATTGTAATGTTTAAATAAAAAATGAAATTGAAAATGGATATTACTCGTAGTAAAGCTCGACAAACCACTAAAAGCAATTATAGTGTTTTGTTGACTTTTTAGAAAATGATTTTCTTAGATGATTTTACTTTGATAACTAAATTTTGGAAACAACAACCTACATGGAAAGTCCCCTCCCCACAGTAGTAAAATAAAATCCTTAATTGCTCACATGAATATTTATTAAAAAATTTGAATGATCATAAAATATAACATGTGTCTTTTGTCTACAGCATTTTGTTGGTTTTAGAATGTAGAGGGCTTAGAAATAAATGTTTAAGTAATAACTCTATAGGTATGTATAGGTATAGCATAGTTGGGGTATCTTAAAACTATTAAAAATTCGCTCATTAAAAATACATAAAATAAAAAAACGAACAACAAAACTTTTTTTTAATGGTGACGCATTTAGCGTGCGGTTTTTTAATCTGGGTTATAAAAAGAAAAACAGAAGAAAAAAGACAAAGAGAAAGTTCTAGTTTATTGATATTGATATTTTATTTAATGGGTTTAAATTATTAAATAAATCATTGGATGTATTTTTTAAACAAACATTCCAATATAATATGCAAATTGATATTTATAACAATCAATCTTTTTAAGTTTTTGCAGGTTTTTTTTTAATTTTTGAAATAAATTATATAAATAATAGGCGTGTTTTAGTGGGTTTATTCATCTGCATGTTAAAAAATAAACATCAAGTTAATTTAGTATACGTAAATTATAATGTTTATCAAGAAGTTAAAAGCTTTTAAGGTTTTAAGTTTAACACGAAGTTATATAGCCCTGAGTTATGGGAAATGTTTTAAAAACTATAAGTTGAGCAAAACATTCTATTGATATGTATTTTGTAAGTTAAAATGCATCTGGAAAATCAGAGGTGTAATATATTATTTTATACTGATATTTGGAGTATAAAGAACGTTATTTACAAATTCTTGAAAAAATAAAGATTTTTTAAAAGAATTTTAATTTATTGATTTACTATCTTAACAGCGATGGTTCCAGTATAGATTGCGATCCGATCACTTATTTATGTACAAATGGTATAAAATCCATTAAATAACTTTTTTTTATTTTAAAAAATTTTATTTCTTCAGAATTAAATTTTAAATATTCAAAGTTTAAGTTAACATTTTTTTTTATATATGCGCGCACTCAAGGGGATATGAATTGAATACCCTTATAATGATTAAACACAGTGCGAGCAATTAGGAAGGGATGATAGGATTAGAAAGGAGATAGTGATGCACATTGCTTTTAAATGTCTTCACATTTGCAATAAGTGGGAAATATTGAGTCTGGTAAAGCATTTCACATTCGTGTAGTGCGACTAAATAAAAAATCTCTGTACTTTACAGTACATCCGAAATTGGGCTCATAGGCAAACTGATGAGCATTCCTAGAACAACGGGTATTAAGGTTGAATTCTTTGTTTATGAAAGTAGCGATAAAATAATGACAGGCATGAAACCTTACGACGGTGCTTGAGGAATACAAAAGTTTCAGTTAGGCAACGGTCACTTATCAGTTTTAGGGATCACTTTTGAATTCTGTCTAAGAGACACAAGATTGTAATACGAACACCTGCCCAGATATGGGAATTGTACTCGAGTTTCGGACGAATATAGGCTTTTTTATAGATTATAGCTAGATCAGAAGGGATAAAAAACTTCTTGCATTTTCGGAGAAAACCTAAACACTTAGCAGCATTTTTGGCGATGTCAAATATGTGATCACTCCACAACAAGTGGTTTGTAATGCAATTACCTAACACTGAAAGCTTTTCAGTCTCTTCGATGCAAGTACCACTCATGGATAGTGGCATTGGGGAAGGGTTACGCTTTTGCGATAGTAGACAGACAACATTGAGTTTTCGAAGCATTAAATTCTACACTGTTTTCTATTCCTCATTGGACAATGCTGTCAATATCAGAATTTAATCATACACTGCCGTTGGTAGTTCATATCCGAAGAACAAGTATTCGAATCTAAAAACGAATATGAGAAGCTGAGGGTACTGTCATCAGCAAAACAATTAAGTGGGTTAGAAGTTTCAGACAAAAGATCATTTATAAAAACAAGGAAGAGCGTAGGAGACAAAACGGAGCCCCTGGGGCACACCAGCGTTTATTTTGTGGATATCATATTTGAACCCGTCCAATACTACTTGAATTGAACGGTCCGAAAGGTAATTTCTAACCCAAAGAAGAAGAAATTCATCAATGCCAAAAGCACGCATTTTCGATAAGAGAGTTTGATGCCATACTCTATCAAATGCCTTTGAAATATCAAGTGCAATAATCTTACTTTCTCCAAAATGATGTAAAGATTTGTTCCACTGTTTGGTGAGATAAACCATGAGATCACCAGTGAACATATTGCTACTAAAGCTATACTGCAGGTCATTAAGAAGCTTTCCTCATGAGTAGTAAGTATGGTCGTTAAGAAAACTCTCAGACATGTAGAGTCTTCCAATTGAAATAAACACAAATGTGCTACTATGTACGGGCTAGAGTTCAATGTTTCATGATTGTAAAAATGATCACCAGACTCATTTTCTTCTTATAGTACTTACTTTAAATTCTGTACTTACATGTTGATTGAAAAAATGATTCCGTTTCAATTTCCTTGTTTTAAAGTCCTTTTAAATTAAGACTCCAATTGGCAGTCTTTTTTAAAGCTTATTCTTCTCCAATAATTTCCGGCAAAATGGCCGAGTTTTCCAAGATCATTAAATTATTAAGAGATAAGTTTCTGATCCACTTAATTAATTTTAAATACTCAATAAGCTATTAAGCTGATGTTTATTTATTTAAGTCATAACATCTTATGTAGAAAACAAACCATTCATAATTTACCTATATTTGTTGATTATTAATGCAAAATTATTATTCATAAAAAAGTAAGTGGAGTACCACAGGGCTGTGCTGTGTGTACTATATTTTTAAATGTATTTCTTTTTGATTTTTTGGGATTGGGATTCAAAATGTATTTCTTGAATGATAGAGCTACGGAATTTATGACATTTAGAACATAACATTGATAGTAACAATATTACCTATAGTGATTTTAAGCTGTTTGATGGGTCTTTTTCGAACAATTTCCCAAAACAATAAGTACACTTAAACATGAGCTCCCACCAATTTCGTGTGTAAGAGTGTCCTGAAACATTATTTAGGTACTTGAGAGCTTTTTTCAGACATTATTATAGTCTGCGGTTGTGATGGTATCTCAAATCTTACACTTAAAAAAATAGCACTAAATATTGTAGATATACTAGCACACATTTTTAACTTGAGTATTCTCACTACTAATTTTCCTGACAAATTAAAGTGTGCTTATGTAATACCTCTTTTCAAAAAGGGTAGTAAATTTGACAAGAATAATTATAGACCTATTTCGCTATTGTCTTCAATTTCTAAAATTTTTGAAAAAGCAATTAAATGTAGGGTAATGGGCTACCTATCAAAAATAAAGTTTTTAAGTCCAGCTCAGTTTGGGTTTAGAGAGGGGCTTTCTACTAAAGATGCCCTTTTGGAATTCTGTTCTTTCATATATAAGGCGTTGGATGACAAAAAACTCTGTGCTGGCCTCTTTGTGGACATAACCAAGGCGTTTGACATGGTAAACCATAGTGTCCTATTAGAAAAATTATATTGCGTAGGTTTCCGGGGTTTTATTTATGATTGGTTTAAGTCTTACCTAAAGGATAGAAATCAAAAAGTTAAAGTCGGAGATATACTTAGTAACTCAAAGATTATAAATCAAGGTGTGCCCCAAGGTTCAGTCCTGGGGCCTATATTGTTCCTAATTTAAATTAACTCTCTTTTTAATCAACTGTTTAAAGGTAAGGTTACAGCCTTTGCTGATGATCTTGGGATTGCTTACCGTTCAGATAGTGCTTTAAACCTCAGTGCTGAAATCAATCACGATGTTCATCTTCTTCGAATTTGGTTTTCTGAACACAAATTATTTGTGAGCAGGAAAACAAAACTAATGTTCTTCAGCCATAGTAGTCCGGAAAGCTCTGGTGGCGAAATTTATTTTCATGCCAACAACTGTATCAGGCAAAACTTGTTGAGTTGTTTGTGTACTTCTGATACACCTGATAAAATGTTTAATGAACATGCAACTTGTGACATTAACTGCTTTAAAACTGAAATAGTATCAGAGTTTAAATACTTGGGTATAACTATTGATAATAATATGAGATGGCTCGAACATGTTTCAAATCTAAAAAAATATTTACGTTATTGTATTCGTAGTTTTTTTCGACTCAGAAATTTCTGTGACAGTAAAACACACTGGTTTATTGTGGAATATTTCAATCAAGATTGCAGTATGGATTGAGTTGTTGGGGGGGTGCTTACGATACAATTCTCCAACTAATCCTTGTTTTACAAAAGTGCGCTATAAGAAAAATACTCAGAGCAAATCGTTTGGCTCATTCTATGGTTCTGTTTAGGACATTGGGAATTCTGGCACTAAAACACTTATATTATTTCAAAGTCTTAAAAATATTTTTCTTGAGAGGTGGTTATATGCAGAGTCCAATTTCTGACACTAGGTATTTGCGTAGCAATTCGGTTAATTCTGTTCTTACACCATCATTTCGCACTACACATTTCAGAAACTTTTTCTCCGTTGTATTATTTAAATTGTTCAATCGTCTACCTAGGAACTTTCGGTTTATTATAGATCTCTAACTATTTTCTTAAATAGAATAAAAAGTTGGCTTCTAGATTTCAATCACCATGAAATCAAAACTCTGCTGCTGTATATCACTTAATTATGTTTTTCATTTATGTATATTCTTATGCACATTATTAAGTATAGCTTTAATATTGTTTTCCTTTTTTGTTCTAAGCCTTCTGCTCATTAATAAAATTCTTTGCCTTTCATTTAATTTTGTATTTTAAATTGGTAATAAATTGTTGTACACCCCACATTTTGAAGGTAATTTTCAATGATGTGACATTAACACTATTTTATTTTCAAATACAAATGTCACTAGTTATTCTTTCTATATTTTTGAATTTGTTATATTATTATATAGGGTGTCCCAAAATTAACGCAAGATTTCTTGCGTTAATTTTGGGACACCCTTTATAAAGACAAGTATTTTTTTTAACACTTAATCAATCCAAAAAGGTTACCATTTGATGAGATTTCGTTTCTAAATAAATATGTATATCAACTTGTTTGAAATTAACGCAAGATTTCTTGCGTTAATTTTGGGACACCCAAAATTAACGCAAGAAATCTTGCGTTAATTTTGGGACACCCTATATAAGCACAAAGTTTGTAAGATAAGAATAATGAAATTAAAAAAAAAAGTTTCTTCTTGTTTAACCAAGACAGATTTAAATCAAGACTGTAAAATAGATGCACTATTAATTCAATATTATTAGTCTTCAAAATTTAAATGTTAAAACAAATAGAAAAAAAAATATATTAGATTTGATTTATCTTGAAACATTCCTACAGTCGATTCTTGATTAGTTTCAGGCTTTTAAAGTAGTTTCAAATTATTAAGGAAATATACCAACAGCATACAACAAACAAGGGCCCGCTTTCCCGCAATATACCTTAATTTACATATGTAGGTAGGTACTAAAATTGTTGATTAGTTTTTATAGGTTTTTAGCCTTAAAGGCCTTTCAATTTTTAAACGAAATTAAATTCTGTGTTTGAAATATCAACAAAGGAGATTTAAGGACAAACATTTTTTAAAGCTGCTCCAATTTAAAGGCGAAATGAGGTAAACAAAAAATACGTATATGAATTATATTTCTTTTTGAGCAAAAAAGAACAAAACCACACATAAATCTTGATGCGGAATTGTGAATAAAGGTATAGAGTTACAAATAGATTTACATCGCCTTAAAATCATAAGATCAATGCATGTTACCTGACGAATTGTTGTCGCTTTAATAGAGGTTTGAAGTTTTTTCTGATTTGTGCCAAAAAACAAAAAGTAAATCATTTAGTAGATTTACCTCGCGGACAATACACTATAAAGTTAATAACAATAAACCAATGGTACAATGAGGCGTATGCTCAATTTTTTTAAAATTAATTTTACATTTTTTTTAAATAGGTTATATCTTTTTAACATTTTATGGTTTCTTATGAAATGAAATATTACTTATTTAAATTTCATGTCAAAGATTGATGAAAAACTCTTTATTATAATTTTGTTAAAATAATCATTTTTTCTAAACCTCTTTATAAACATCGATTTACTTTTACAAAGTCACACACATTTCTATAGTTTGTGTAATTTTATTTTAAAGAAGAATTTTTACCTAATATCCCAAAAACAAAACGAAGTTTAGTAATATAATTAATCTTAGCCACATTTTTTCTTAATTGAAAATGATTGTTTGTACATTTATTAAGTTTTTTTTTATTTTTATTAAAAAAAAAACTTTTTCTCAAAGTGTACACAAATTGTATGCAAAAATATTTTTTAAAAGAGCATCAAATGAATTATAAAACAAAAAACAAAAAGAGCAATAATTAAAACAGCAGGTAGGTACCTACCTATAAATGTGTTTTACCAGTTCCAACTTAAAACAAGAATTTGTTACAGTAAAGATTTTTTTCAATTTAAAACTACATAGTATATCTAAGCAAGATTATGTTGAATTAAAAAATCTGTATCTACTTATCTCATAAAAAATCTATCCATCACTTTTAAATAGAAAGAATAGCTATAAAATATTTGTACCTAAAAAATCAATATAACAAAGTTATTGAACCAAATATTCACCATTGTAAAATTTATTAATTGAAAATCTTTTCTTAAACCCAAATGTTTTTAAACTGCTTTAATTTATGTAAAACCTAAATCTACCTCATAACGGAAGCAATTATTTATTGTAAAATCAAAATTATAAAATCAAAAGAAAAATCACAACTATTATACGTTATACCCTAAATAAAACTTATCATAATTTATATTCAAAAATAAAATTGGTATGAATAGGTACCTTTATGTTTAAAAACCTAATAATTTGTCTCTCTTATAATTTAAATTGACAACTTTAGGTGGATAAATAGGTAGCTATACTACATTATATGAACTTGAATCAAAGAAAGAATACAAAAAAAAACATTTCTACATTAGTAGGTATAACTAACACTTCATTAAAATTGTAATTAAATTCATTCAAAATATAAACTTAAACCTCTATACCTACCTACTCATAATAATACGAGCGAGTACTATCTCTACCTACTCCTTCACTGAATATAATATGATATCTCTTATACTGCCTGTTAAGGTATTAGATACAATCGTATACACTATTTCAGTTATTGTTATCATCGCACAAAAATAAATATAACCAATTTCATTTTATATGAACACATAACAGCTATGATTATAGATACTTAAACAAAGTGCGGCTGCGGCATAAAAAATGCATCTATCCACTCGAATATAAAAGCTTTAACAATATCTCAGTCTCTCAGCCCACCTCTATAGGATATAAGCTCATATCAAATTGGTACCTCATACACCTAATGTAATAAACAAAGACAACACTATAATTTAAATCTCAGAAAAAAAGCTTTATATACTCGTACACCACATCAGCTGTCCTACTTCATCCAGGTGTAAAAATGTATTTCATAGCGATGCAAACTCTCCAAATACAAATAAGAGATGAAAATAATACATAAAACTCAAACAAAAGCTCCTCTCCAACCAAAGAAAAAGCACATGGTACCAACATAACGTGCTGTTTTTATACGATAGATTGAAAACTGAAATCTGAAAAAAAGAACATTTTAAAAAATCCATTGCATGGCAATTTCAATTGGATTGGAATTCTTCTTATACGAACATTCCTATGACGAAAAGAAAAAAGAAGACAATTTTCTTCTTCGATTCCACTCAGAATCCAGTTCTTCTTCGATCACACACACACACACTGGCATGCAAATTTTCCTTTCACCCATACATCGAGATTTCCTATATTGAAAAAATCACACATCACCCGCCAGAGGGAGCGGCAAAGGGCAACGCCAGCAACGGCACCCAACACTCATCCAATTCCAACCAAGAGCAAGCAGGCCAACAAACACTCAAACCCTCTGCATCTCTATAGCTCATGCTCATGGTATCAAATCGTATCGTTCCCGAGATACAACACAAATTTTGGGGTTGTTCTGTGTGTGGAGACTCAGAGTATTTTAGTATGTGTGTGTGGCCTCGCATATAGACACAATCAGCAAAAACCCAACAGGAAAACCAAAGAAAACAAAATATTCCAAAGAAGAAAAATAAAACACAACCCAATAATGCTTTCCTCCGAACCGAACCGAACGAACACTCAAACTCAAATTCAACAAAAATATCAAAGCAAACCAACAATGTGTATGTAAGTATCTGTATCTTTTCTGTATATGTATTAGATACAAAATATAGCAGCGTGAAGCGAAATCGCGTAACCATATCATCATAGCTTTTGTATTGTGCCATAAACGAACTACTTCTCATAACGCAAACAGCTTCGGACTTATACGATCGAAAAATTACCTATTACAAAAATTTTTATACTCTTTTCTCTAAATAATAATAAAAAAAAGAAAAACAAAAATTGTTTTTATTATATTTATAGTACCGCCAAAACGGTTGTTTCTTTGCTGTTTGAACATCATCACTACCTATCTACTATATTCTTGTACAACATACTCTCTCTCTTTTATTTTAATACTTATTTTATATTGTTCGTTTTATTCGGCGCATTAGTAGAGAATTAGAGATACTTTTACACTATTTGTGTTGCTGGATTCATCTATTATTGTGTCATTATCGTCATATTTTGTCGTCGTTGTATCTCGTATAGTCTCGTCTTGGTTATTTGTATACACGGATCATCGTCATCATCATCCTCAGAATCGGCTCTGAGGTTATCTCATCATCGCCATCGTTTTCGTCTTCGTCTTCTTCCTTGTCAACATCAACATCTCTTGCACAGTTCTCCACACACCCAAAACAGCCAGCCGTCTGTGGAAAAAGTATCTTTTTTTAAACAAACGCATCCCGCATCGCATCGCATCAATCGCACGCTTGCACGTTCGCACAATTCACAACGCAACGCAGTTCTTCAAAAAATTTAAAAAATCGCCAAAAAACAATTCACTCTCGAATGAACATAATAATTATGATATAAATTTCATTGTACGTTGTTTACATGGCGGGTTAATTGCTAAATCATTTTTATGTTTCAATAAAAGTTTCATAATAAAAAACAAAAAAGAAAATCATCGAAAGAACGAATACGCGACACACTCAACGCCGATTGTTTTGGGAAAAACTGTCAGATATAATTTTTGTATTTTTATCATTCTGTTCATTCTGTGTGTGCGGTTGTGATGATCTCTCTCTCTTGTGGAATGAAAATTTAGTACACGGATAAATGTTTTTTCTGTTTGTTTCGTTTATTGTCTAATTGGCCATCAAAATGACCATAAAAATTAAAAAATCATAAAAATTTTGGGCAAAAGATACAAGTTTGGGAAATGATCTAATAGAAAGATATATCGTTACGCACCTTTGAGAGATACTTCCCGGTTGTGCTTTAATTTTGTTTGTTGGTTGTCAGAAATGTGTTATGTCTTAACCTCCTGAGATACAAATCAAATAAATCTGTGAATCTTAAGTAATAAAAAGAAAGAAAAAAAGATACAATACCTACATATATACCTATTTGGAGAGCGAGTATCTCTGTGATGATTGAAAATAAGAAAAAGTGAACACAGTGTCCTCTGCCGCTGCCATTACCGCCGCCGCTGCCGCAATAGATAAAGTATCTGTAACCATAAAATTCGTGTACCTATATTTCCCTCATCAGAATTTTATTACCGCACTTAAAACAAACGTGAACAGAGAAAAAGTGTTTAATTTGTTGTTATTGTTTTAGTGATTTCGGACGTTTTCCTTTATACAATATACACGTGCTATATGGACACTGTTATTTTCATCAATAATAATTATAAATCTCTATCGGTTCGTAAGAAATTGAAAAACAGCATCATTCTACAAAACACAGTACTTCAAACGGAATTCCCCACAAATACCTAAACTGAATGAAAACTATAAAATTTTGAAATTGAATTTGCAAAAATAAAAATATAAGAAAAACTAGAAAACTTAAAACAAAGGTAAAAAAATATAAATTACATATTTTACTACTATTAACGTTAAAATATACATACATATATACTCTATCTATATATTCTCAGTAATTTACTAAACAAAATAATAATATTGTATACCTACATAAGAAAAAAACTATAGATACTTTTTTTTTGTCTTTCAATTTTTTTCAATCTTTCGCGTTAGATACTAATAGATATCCCACAATAGTTGTTGTTTAACACAATCCCTCTTAATTAATTATTCCTTCTCTCTATAAACATCAAGAACATATTTTTGTTCAAAATTAAATATACCTACTTACCTACCTAAAGAGTAAAAAAAAGATTAAAATTTCCTTCGTAAACGAGAGCCTAACGTAAATATGTGCAATGTCAAAATTTGTTTTTGATAGTATGCTACCAAAGTATCCACAGTTTCAACCATTTATAAGTTCACATTTAACAAGTCAACAAAATTCATCATCAGCAGCCGCCGCCGCAGCAGCCGTCGCTTCAGCAACAGCAGTAGCCGTCGCCGCCGCAGCTCAACAAAATCATCATCAGCATCAGCAACAATTGCATCATCATCATCAGCAACAGCAGCAACAATTGCAACAGCAACAACAATCGGCCGTCGTCGCTGCAGCCCATCAACAACAACAGCAACAGCTCCAACAGCAACAGCAGCAACAATTAAGCTCAAATTCACCTGTTTCATCGTCCTCGCCAGCCACATTTGGACACTCACCAGGTTCGAGTAGTAATAATACTTCGAGCAGTTATTCGTTAAACGCCGCCGCCGCAGCAGCAGCAGCAGCCGCAGCCGCTGCATTTCAAAATCATAAGGTCATAACAAGTGCCGCAGCAGCAGCAAGTTCTAACGGTCTATCGCCTACGCCACATCATCATTTGAGTTCGACTGCCGAAGGGAGTCCTTTAAGGAGCAGCGCAGATTCAAATAATAGTCCAAATTCGTTTGCTATACCCACAACTAAGATGTATCCATACGTATCGAACCATCCCACATCGCACGGTGGCCTGACGGGAATGCCAGGTTTTTCCGGACTTGAAGACAAATCTTGCAGGTAATTGAGAACATTATATAATTAGAAATTTACTTATTTTTAGTGTTCCTTTATTTTAAATGATAGTCTTTAAATGAGTCGATTTGTCAAATGCTTCTAGTAAGAAATGCTTTGAAGTCAATTTCTGAAAATCTTAAGTAAGGATATTGTGACTTTAGTATAGATTTCGAATATAGGAACTAAATGAGTGACTGCCGTCGGGATGCACGAAAATGGTAAAAACCTTTTGACTGTCGTTCTCGAATAAAAATAAGATCTACACAAAGTCTTAAACAAAATGTGTATTTTAATACAAAATGTGTATTTTAATACAAAATGTGTATTTAATTCGAACATAAATTTGCCTAACTTAAGCACATTTTCTGCAATCAAACTTATAGATACTTTAGGTTAGACACTTTAGATACTTTAGTTTAGATAATTTACGCTAAGGAAAATCTAGAAAACAATGATTTGTATTTGGTACTTAAATATTTTTTGTATAAGCGTATGGCTTTTTGTTCTTTAAAATATGTAGTTAGTTTAGTTAGAAGAATAAGAATAATAATATAAGATCAGAAGTAAGGATCCCTTTAATTTTGAACTTACATATGTAGGTATATCTTGCTATTAGTTGAACGATAAATTTTGGTGAATTTTATGCTGAAATTCTTAGCCGAAGAATCATCACTTTAACCTTCATTGAACCTCATTTATTATACCTAAATATTCTTAAATCAGGAAAGTCTAGTCTTGTACTTTTAGATATTATTGGTTTCAGTTGTTTTCCCATAGTGACCTACAACATCATTGTAATAATAAATGATATATTTATAATTGTCATGTAGAAACAACAGGCAATGCCGCCGCTTAAAATAAAAATTGCAAGAAGCTTTAAAAAACAGAGACGACCCTTAAATAATCCATATAATAAATCATATATACATTTTTAAATGTTGCATAGAGGCTGAGTAAGGTTTAGATACATCTGGACGCCAATGAGGTTTTAATAAACGTTATTTAATAGAGGCATTTTAAGCTTAACGCGTTTAGAGGTTGCTTAGAGCCTAAATAATAATGTAATATAGATTTCATTTGTTGGTACTTTACGTAAACTAAACAACCATTGCAACATTGGGAGATGTTTCAGTAAATTATATAAACAGGAAATTGATTCACCAAATTTTGTTTGTAAAATTTATATTGCAATTGAGGTCTTGAACTTGAGCAAGAACATAGTTTTTCTTATAGACCTCCCAAAAGCATTACTACTTTGGCTGTTTTCACAAGAATTTGACTTCGGTCGTCGAATATTATTATTATTAAATATCAATAAAAAATAAGCCTTACGAAAAAATTGTACACTAAAATTTTACTTAAAAAAGATTTAGCTTAAAGATATAAGTCAAGAAGCGTGCACTAGATGTAAAAGGTGGTCTACATAAGAAACTTTGCAGGTATTTAAGGCTGTAATCAACAAAATTACTATTTGAGCTGGTGCTTTTTGCATGTTTTATCAATCAACAAAAATCGAATCCAAATAATTATTATTTTTACATATTTAAATAGTTAACTGCTTAGTTTTCCAATAGCATAGATATATGTCTTTTGATTTTTTCAAAACAGCATTAACCAAGTTAAAAAATAATTTTTGATTAATTAATTTTTTGTATATACAAGACATTACAACTTTTTAGGGTACTAAGATGGAGTTTGAACACATAAGATTTAGAAGTACAAAAACTGCTAGATTCGTTTAAATATCTAAAAATTTATCAAGAAAACTTCGTAATATTCATCCACAAAAATTACATACAAATTCATCGATTTAGCCTTGTTATCAAGATCTTTCTTACCTGTAATTAATTTTCTATCGTTTTCGTTTGTTTTATACTTTACGACCATTTTTTTTATATTTTAATTAAACAAATGATAAATATAATTTTGTAACTAAGAGAAAGAATTGTAAAAATGAAAACCTCATCTACATAGTTAATAAATCTCAATGGGTCTTTAGGGGGTTGGGTTCGAAATCCTGTATGGATCATAATACTGTATTTAAAATACTGTATCTCAAAATACTGTATTTCAAAATACTGTATGTACAAAATACTGTATGATCAAAATACTGTAGCTCAAAATTCTGTATCTTAAAATTCTGTATACCAAAATTCTGTATTTCAAAATGCTGTAAATAGGCTGACAAATAAAAATCGTTTTGATAATGTAAAAAAGTGCGCACTTTTTTACATTATCAAAACGATTTGTATTTGTCAGCCTATTTACAGCATGTTGAAATACAGAATTTTAAAAACAGATTACTTTTATAAAGAATACATCATAATATTTTTTCATTGGCATAATGTTCTAATATACTTCCCTTGAACAATAACATATGATAATTCATAAGTCTTTGAATTAAATAAAAAAAAAAATAAATAAATGGTATCTTCGTCTTATTTTCTCTTCCCATTTTCTTCTCATTAATTGTTATTTCTCTCACAGTTGTCTATGAATTGTTGTTACCACAATCAACAATTCCATAAACAATTACACCGAACTTATTGATCCGTCAAAACTTCCACGTGTTCGTTCATTTCGTTGATATTTAAAAGCTAATGTAAATTTAAGAATTAAGTGAAATTTGGAGTTGCAATAAATGATATAATGTACATATGTATACATACATAAATCGAGTTCTGCTTTTGTTGTTCTCTAAAAAATACAGTATTTTTAGATAATGTTTTGCTCATACAGCATTTTGAGAAGAAGAATTTTGAGATACAGTATTATCAGATACAGTATTTTGACAACACAGCATTTTGAGATACAGTATATTATACATACAGTATTATGAATATACAGTATCATACAGTATGATACTGAATTTTAACCATACAGTATTTTAAAATACAGCATTTCGAGGCGCTCTCGTCTTTAGGTCGTAGTAAACTCATTTTAATTGTTTTAAAAAGATTTTAGTTTGTTTTAAAAAGGTTTAATTTTACCGTTTTTTAACACTTGGTTATATTTCTAAAAATTTGAACCAATTTGAACCGAAAATTTATTCAACAATTAAAATATATGTACATAGGTAAATTTATAATGTACCAAAAGTTTCACCTGATGTAAAAATCATTTCCTTAATGATTTCGGTGATTAATCGACAATGCTTGTAAAAGCAGTGTTAATAACTTATTTCCGTTGAAAGAAAATGACAAATATTGGATTCCATTTTAGATTAAGTCATACCGTACCTGATCAGCAGCAAACTTGAAAAGAAATTAATAAGCTTCACTATCTATAGGTATAGGGTTTTACATAAGATGTTTCATTTTTAATGTATGGCTTTTAGGCAGTTGTCATTTTTGAAAATGTATTTTTTTGACAAGTAAAAACAATGATTTGTATTTGGGAGACGACCCTTAAATAATCCATATAATAAATCATATATACATTTTTAAATGTTGCATAGAGGCTGAGTAAGGTTTAGATACATCTGGACGCCAATGAGGTTTTAATAAACGTTATTTAATAGAGGCATTTTAAGCTTAACGCGTTTAGAGGTTGCTTAGAGCCTAAATAATAATGTAATATAGATTTCATTTGTTGGTACTTTACGTAAACTAAACAACCATTGCAACATTGGGAGATGTTTCAGTAAATTATATAAACAGGAAATTGATTCACCAAATTTTGTTTGTAAAATTTATATTGCAATTGAGGTCTTGAACTTGAGGCAAGAACATAGTTTTTCTTATAGACCTCCCAAAAGCATTACTACTTTGGCTGTTTTCACAAGAATTTGACTTCGGTCGTCGAATATTATTATTATTAAATATCAATAAAAAATAAGCCTTACGAAAAAATTGTACACTAAAATTTTACTTAAAAAAGATTTAGCTTAAAGATATAAGTCAAGAAGCGTGCACTAGATGTAAAAGGTGGTCTACATAAGAAACTTTGCAGGTATTTAAGGCTGTAATCAACAAAATTACTATTTGAGCTGGTGCTTTTTGCATGTTTTATCAATCAACAAAAATCGAATCCAAATAATTATTATTTTTACATATTTAAATAGTTAACTGCTTAGTTTTCCAATAGCATAGATATATGTCTTTTGATTTTTTCAAAACAGCATTAACCAAGTTAAAAAATAATTTTTGATTAATTAATTTTTTGTATATACAAGACATTACAACTTTTTAGGGTACTAAGATGGAGTTTGAACACATAAGATTTAGAAGTACAAAAACTGCTAGATTCGTTTAAATATCTAAAAATTTATCAAGAAAACTTCGTAATATTCATCCACAAAAATTACATACAAATTCATCGATTTAGCCTTGTTATCAAGATCTTTCTTACCTGTAATTAATTTTCTATCGTTTTCGTTTGTTTTATACTTTACGACCATTTTTTTTATATTTTAATTAAACAAATGATAAATATAATTTTGTAACTAAGAGAAAGAATTGTAAAAATGAAAACCTCATCTACATAGTTAATAAATCTCAATGGGTCTTTAGGGGGTTGGGTTCGAAATCCTGTATGGATCATAATACTGTATTTAAAATACTGTATCTCAAAATACTGTATTTCAAAATACTGTATGTACAAAATACTGTATGATCAAAATACTGTAGCTCAAAATTCTGTATCTTAAAATTCTGTATACCAAAATTCTGTATTTCAAAATGCTGTAAATAGGCTGACAAATAAAAATCGTTTTGATAATGTAAAAAAGTGCGCACTTTTTTACATTATCAAAACGATTTGTATTTGTCAGCCTATTTACAGCATGTTGAAATACAGAATTTTAAAAACAGATTACTTTTATAAAGAATACATCATAATATTTTTTCATTGGCATAATGTTCTAATATACTTCCCTTGAACAATAACATATGATAATTCATAAGTCTTTGAATTAAATAAAAAAAAAAATAAATAAATGGTATCTTCGTCTTATTTTCTCTTCCCATTTTCTTCTCATTAATTGTTATTTCTCTCACAGTTGTCTATGAATTGTTGTTACCACAATCAACAATTCCATAAACAATTACACCGAACTTATTGATCCGTCAAAACTTCCACGTGTTCGTTCATTTCGTTGATATTTAAAAGCTAATGTAAATTTAAGAATTAAGTGAAATTTGGAGTTGCAATAAATGATATAATGTACATATGTATACATACATAAATCGAGTTCTGCTTTTGTTGTTCTCTAAAAAATACAGTATTTTTAGATAATGTTTTGCTCATACAGCATTTTGAGAAGAAGAATTTTGAGATACAGTATTATCAGATACAGTATTTTGACAACACAGCATTTTGAGATACAGTATATTATACATACAGTATTATGAATATACAGTATCATACAGTATGATACTGAATTTTAACCATACAGTATTTTAAAATACAGCATTTCGAGGCGCTCTCGTCTTTAGGTCGTAGTAAACTCATTTTAATTGTTTTAAAAAGATTTTAGTTTGTTTTAAAAAGGTTTAATTTTACCGTTTTTTAACACTTGGTTATATTTCTAAAAATTTGAACCAATTTGAACCGAAAATTTATTCAACAATTAAAATATATGTACATAGGTAAATTTATAATGTACCAAAAGTTTCACCTGATGTAAAAATCATTTCCTTAATGATTTCGGTGATTAATCGACAATGCTTGTAAAAGCAGTGTTAATAACTTATTTCCGTTGAAAGAAAATGACAAATATTGGATTCCATTTTAGATTAAGTCATACCGTACCTGATCAGCAGCAAACTTGAAAAGAAATTAATAAGCTTCACTATCTATAGGTATAGGGTTTTACATAAGATGTTTCATTTTTAATGTATGGCTTTTAGGCAGTTGTCATTTTTGAAAATGTATTTTTTTGACAAGTAAGAACTACGCCACTATTCACTAAAATCGTCAAAAAATTTGCAGTAGCAGGCACTTAAAATTTCTATTTTTTGGTTTTTATAGTATTTATTAAAATCATTCAAACCAAAAGTTCGAAATTTTGGATTCATTTCTTTTTAAAATTGTACTTGAAAAATGTATAAGTTCAATTTTTTGAAAAAAAGACAATATTAAATTTGTACGTTTTTTTCCACAGTCCTGTTAAAATCATAATTAAATTAATTTAAAAAAAAAATTAAATACCTTGTTATGATTCAATACAGAAAATTAATCAAACCTCTTGAAAAAAAAGGAAAAAACTTCCATTGATTCTAAATCAAGTTTTTATAAATGTTTTGAAAAAAAAAAGAAAACAAAGATATATAAAAATAATATTCATCAAAGCTATATTAAATTTCATTCAAAATTGATTCATAAATTGATCATTATATGAGTATATATCTTCAACACTTAATTATAATCTCTCAATTAGTACTTTGAAATGAATACATTTTAAGGCGATTTTAAATAACATTTTTTTTTCTAATATTTTGAGCCCTTTTTGTGATAAGAAAACGATAAAATGCAAATTTTCGAAAATTAAAAATCATTTAATTTTTTTAATGCACATCATTAATACCAATCAAAGGGATCTTTTTTTCTACTATATTTAAGTTACATAATATTATTGTTCTTATATTAAAATTCAATCATGAAACTTTGCTTAATTGATTGATTAAAAAAAACATAAACAATGCCTCTTGGCTAAATAATTTTGGAAAACATTGAAGTTTAATTATAAAGTTAAAATAGTTATTAAGTTATAAGAAGACCTTTTGTAGATGTCAATAAAGGGCATACAAACTTTTGACGAAAGATAACGTCTATGATAAGCTTAATGTTTGTTTGTTTCAATGCAAACTTAATATAGAAACATTAGAAAGGGAATCACAATTCAAAACCTATCACTGGTTCCATAAGCTTTTACCTAAGGAAGTCAGCTAGCAGGAAGTAAAAAGATACGTTTTTATTTGAATTAATTAATATCGAATATCGTATTAAATACCTAAACATACGATTAAGCAGAATTGTGAACCTACTGAAAAATATTCGATGACAACTTTTAATATCCAAAGCGACATTTATTTAAAAAATTAAAAAGAAACTGGGATGTGACCCTCACTGATAACTTCCCAATTGTGCTATTTTTTCGATATTTAAAAGATTTTTTCAAACTATTAATAGCAACATTTGGTGGAAGATTATAAAAGTCCGAAGCCAAAATATTTCCCTGTTCCCGAGAAACTTGAGTCGACAGCCACTTTTGATTAGTTTTGAGTTTTGTTGAAAATTGTTTTTTCTGAGAAACCCAACTTTTGTGGAAGTGGATTTTTCTGAGAAAATCACCTTATGTTAAAAACAATATTTTGCATAGAACCAATATTCGAATCGATAATCAGTTTTTTACCAATTTTATTTATCATTTTGTACTTCTTATAAAAAGCTGTCAATTTGATTTAAAAAACAATATTTTTAAGTCTATTAAATTAGTTTATTCTTATATTTTTAATTGCTGAGAAGATTTTATAGTCAAAAACCAATTTTTACCAATTATTCGTAGTATTTTTTTAGGTTTATATATTTTATAAGAAAACTGTTACTTCGTTTTCATTCTAAAAAAATTCTACCAGATTTCAAAAACATTATTCTTTAATGCAAACAATTATTTTGGAATTAATATCATCTTGTTTACAAAATATTCTAGATGAGAAATGTTGTAGTTCAGTTTTTTTGAATTATTAAAATGACTGTCAGTTGAATTTATACAAACATGGTATCACGTCACAATGTAAATTTTAAAATTGTATCGAAATTGCTGGGGTTAATGGTCCTAGCGATAATTCTTTTTAACCAAAATTGTCAGTTAAAAGTGACCAATTGTTTTTCAAAAGTCGTTTCTGCATCTTTTGATGCTATTATTTGGCGAACGTACAGATGAACACAAAGTCGTTTCTCTACAAACTTTTGATTTAGATTCTAGGAACACTGAAACGTCTAGAAATGTCAACATTTTCTATTCGACAAATTGGACCGATTACCTATAATAATAACTTCCTATGTAAGGTTCAAAAAATGTTTGACATGGAATTCATAATCATTGATGTTCCTTTTTTTCATACGTCGAATACAATGTATTCGTGTTGTTAAAATAATAAAAACTACAATTTGACTCAAAACTCGGATATTCAATGATATTGTACATTTCCGAGAACTCAGTACGTTTTCTACACCTTTTTCTTAAAAAAATCTCCTAAGTTAATCACTATATCCAACATCAAATTTACCATCTTAGAATGAGCACAAGGTCATTTCCACTATCACGATGACCTAAAAACTGTGTTAAAACGCATAACACCCTTAATAATTTTCTGTGGCCAAACCTCTCTTACTTATGTACTTATTACTGATTTTTCACTTACTCAGTCGTGGTGGTCGATGGTCAGTGGTCTATATTTTACCTAAGTACTTATTATGCCTTTTATAACATAAACAAAACCATTCAGTATAACATAGGAGACGAGTACTCGCCTGGAGTCTTACGATAGCAGGCTAATTTTTCTTTTGTTATTACACATTATAATTGTATGTAGGTATATTGTTTTCACTAATTTGCATATAATTTGTGTTTATTATGTTGTTCACTTTGCATATTCATTGTATAGTTTTTTTTTGTTTCTGCTATTGTTAGCTATATACCATTAAGGCCCAGCAGGTCATCCGCCTGCCATATAATAATAAAACTGACCAAAAGTGTCATTTGTTTCTATGGTCACACAAACAGAAAATAATTTGTTAGCTAAACAAATTTATTTTTATTACCATTGCTCCGCTTTAACAATAATATTGGTAAGTAAGGTACCTTAATATAATATGTAGGTATATCTCATTTGTGTATTATGAATGACCAATAGATACTTTAAGTGATTAGCTTTCGATATAATATAAGTCCACTTCGTGAGTTGTCGTCGTCGTCGTAGTAGTGCATTCATTGACAAAATGACTTTTTTGAGATTTGCATTTAATTTTTCTCAGAAGTATTTGATTTATTGACCAATTGTATATTTTATCTTAATCTTTATCATCAATCAACAGGTACACAGATAGTATGATGAATAGCTATCAATCAATGAGCGTACCTGCGAGTGCATCAAGTTTTGCACAATTTTATCATCAGGCAGCCGCATCGGCAGTATCAGCAGCATCTGCTGGTGCAATTGGTGTCGATTCATTGGGCAATGCATGTACACAACCATCATCGGGTGTGGTGCCGTCAGCCGGTGCTGGACAAAGTATTGCCGATCTACCGAGGTATCCGTGGATGACATTGACGGGTGAGTTGATTTTAATATTTTAAAATATTTCATCTTTTTTTAGTGTTTATATTTTTTGTGTGATGGAAATTTAATTTTTTGTGATGAAACTTGAAAAATTATTAAAAATATGTATTTTGAGGTTTAATTAAAATGAGAGGAATGATACCAATCGATATTTTCCCAAGGATGTTATTGTATTGAAGAACAACAATTTTTATAAGATTACGAATATATTTGATCAATGCAGTATTACTCTATAAGTAACTTGAAAGCACCTTTAAGATTTTGAAATACAGAATCCCGCTTTATAATAATGGTATTCGTCCCGTGTTAGAAATTCAGTGTTAGAGATTCAGATAGACATAGCTCCCCTCCAATATGTATTTATTTATTTTGCTTTCAATCTATTTGTGTATTTTTACCATATTGAAAGGTTTTCATTAATAATACAACCAACGTTGTTCAAGTGGTTGTAACTCCTAAATTTTTCGAAACCTTTAGCTTCGGTTTCCCACAAAAAATAACCTGTAGAGGTCAATTAGCAGCTCGGAAAAGGCTATTTGACATCATACATACAAATGTTAAAACGATTTTACTGCTTGTGGCATGATGCGTCATCCTGCATCAACCAGAGGCCAGAACAGTCCATAATTTCAATATCAGTAAAATAAAGTCAGTTTGACTATAATATTTCTTTTTTATTAAAAAGTTTCAACGTTGACATTATGTGTAAAACACTACATTATTAAAATGGCCATCACGCGAATTGTTGCAAGCATCGATTCTTTTGAGGTCATTTGCAACCACTTTTTGTCACATATTGGGCGGTATCTCAGCCATAACTTGACGAATGTTGGTTTCTAAGTGCTCAAGAGTTAAAATCTGCCTATACACGGTCTTTCGCGTAACATGTAATAGCTTCTCTTCAATTACTTCAGGATTCTCAGAACCCCAAATGCGACACTCTTCTTTATTCACATACCCACCGAGTGAAAAATGTGCTTCGTCGCTGAAGAAATTTTTTTTCGAAAAATCGCCGTCCACCACCTGTTGTTCAAGCACCCATTCGACGTACATATCTATGACGTTATGAATGGTCAGCTGGCTTCAGTTGTTGTGTGAGCTGGACATAATATGGATGTAGGTCAAATGCAAAACACGCCATAATTTGCCATAAGACAGTCCTAATTCCTGAGAACGACGAGAAATCGACACATTCGGGTCTTCGGCAATACTTTCACTTACAGCAGCGATGTTTTGAGTGGTACGAGCGAAACAATGATGCACAGGCCTTACAATATCTGCAACCAATCCAGTCTCTCCTAATTTCTTCATAATTCTGCCAATTGCTTGTTTAGTTGGACGATTAAGTAAAACATAATCTCCTCTTAAAGCAACAATATGTGGCTGTGGTAGAATCACCATTTTTGTAGAAGGTTTTAACAATTTGTATGCGTTAAGCGACTCATTTTCGTAAATGTCAGACTTTCAACTGACAAACAAAAATTGGTTTAACAACTTAGTTTGACAGATGTCGAATTAAAGTCCTATACTTTTGAAACCCCAACATGGATAACCTGTTATATCGCTGAGGAATGCTGTAAAGCTGTAAAACATTCAATCTTAAATCGCACATAAGAAAAATTTAGATTTCTTCACTAAATCCAGTTGAAGGTAAATCTCTTCAAACTGATTTAAGGAACATTAAAGTCTTAAGCAAACTGAAATCTGATCCTCAACTTTAGTAGCTTAACTTTTAAAAGTTAAGAAACCTTAGATTAATTAAAAGTTAAACTTAAAGATCTTTAAACATATGCCTAATGATTAATTGGCTTTTAATTTTGTACAAACATTTTAGTTCTTTTATTGCCCTTTTTGCAGTTAAAAAAGTTTATATAATCACTTAATGAGATTACGTTCATTCAACATCACATTTAAAATTCGTTTCTGTTAAAATTCTATGATATTTTTTAATGGCGAATGATAAGAGGGAGGGAGATAGATTATTTATAAATTTATAAATACCATCATCAGCTAATCTGATGGATACGCCATTAGTGATCATCTCATCTCTAATCACATAATCAATTGTGTTTCCATAATAATCGTATATTCACATCTCATCAATAACAACAACAAAAATCCATCAATATATCTAATACACTTATAATGTGTTGACGATAAAATTAGTATTAATTTAAACACTTTCTCGAGACTTAACTTGCGAAACCTCCTTTTTTAAACACAAACAACAACAACAACAACAATAACAAAAAACTATTAAAAAATTCAAAAATGGTCAATTAAATATACAAAATTTTAAACGTCAATAGAGCAAGAAGCGGTGCGATAGTAAAAGCAAATTAATTAAAATCATTATCTATCGTCCGTTTTTTTTTTTTTATTTTGCTGATGATGGAAGATAACACAAAAATCTAAAATTCATTCAAAATGAAATATAAATTTAATGAGCCCATTTATGTTAGATTTTATTACTTTTTTTCGGGATCTTCTATAAACCTCTAACCTACTATCTCCCATAATATGAGAGTGTACATAATCTTTTGTTCATCATTTTTGTATCTTTCACTTCGTATATACAATAACTATGATGGAATATAGATTCATCATGTCGGAGATATACCGTAATACCCATAACAACTACCGTATGTGACCTTGAGACAATTAAGATTATGCCTCTGAAGTCTTCTTCCTCGTTAAATTAGCCTGCCGATATACATGACTTCAGTCAAGACTCACCGAACATATAACAAACAAAAACGAAAGAAAAGAGGCTAGGCGCAGTAAAAAAGATTAATGATCGCCATTAAAATCAATTAAATAAACAATTTCTTGTGTTGTATGTTTTTTTTTTTTTTTTGGTAACTTTATTATTACATTTTTACGATAATTTGATTGATTCATTGTTTGCCATCCGCATTGATCCATCAAATCAAAATGGTGGACAGTGGAACGTGTGTGGAAAATATTCGTTTTTGTTTCTTAATCAGTTTGAGGTTTAAACTGATGTTGAACTTGAATCTTTTTTTTTCTCGTTGCTTCCTTTTAATAAAATTAATATTTTTATTTTCATAAGTAAACAAGAAATTGATAATAATTGTTATTTATTTTGACAATCAATGAATATTTAAAGAGTAATAAATAATCATATTTAACAAAAAATAAAAAATGTTAATAAAAGTTCGGAGAAGAAAATCATCTCCCTCGAGCTATTTGACACATTTTGAGTTTTCCTTGTTTGTCAAACCCAAGAACAACAAAAAGTAAACACTTTATGATAGGAGTGGTCATGGGTGAATGGACAGAGGCGAGCCAGATACCAGCATGAATGGTTATATTTTAATATACATATTTATTTTTTGTGTCTCGTTGTTCGGTTCAGTTCTGTTCAGATACTTTTGTATCTTGCCATAGTTTAATTTATTGTATAAACTTGGTTCACCATGCTGTTTCCTTAGTCACAAAAATAAGATGAGCTAAAGTTAACAATTCGCTGTTTATAATATGGAACCGTGAGTGTGGTATATAGGAAAGCCAAGTTCTATGAGTTATGATGGTGATTTATGTCAAAATTTCGTGCTCGTGGATATTTACAACACAGGAGAAACTTAAATATGACAAAGGCCAAAAAATGAGTATTTTAAAAAAAGATTAATAATTTATACAGTGGACTTCTTGTAAGTTGTGTAGGTAGAGGTTGGTATATATTTGAGATACCGGTTGGATTTTTTAATTTATTTTAGGTTTTTCTTACTTTAAAAAAATCTCATTTTTTGACAGTTTGAGGAAACATCTATAATTTACTACTATTTTTGTATTCTGTTTGGTATAATTTCATAATTAAGCATAATGTCATTAATAAGAGGATTAATAATTATTAACACACACAAAATTATTAAAAACTAGTTTGTATATCTATAAGATTTAAATTTAATTTGGAATAAGCCCTTTTTTGGAAGTATAAATTATAACCTAAATCAGAGCTTTTATGAATATTAATTTGGATTGGTATTCAATTTTAAGATGAAGTTTTAGATTCATGTTTTTCTTTTATTAATTTGGGAATATGATCTTAGCGATATTTCCAAGAAAAATTGTTCAATTAATGTATTTTTTTTCTTTAGGCTTCGTTTTAATTATATAATAAGTTATTAAGTTTGCATAGGAACAAGCAAGATGCTTTAATTAGTAACTTTGGTACCTATAGTTAAATTTAATGATGCTGGTTTGAGATGATGAAAAAACAAGAAAACTGATTGAAAAATGAACGAGAGGAATTGGTTCCTATGGTTTCCTTAATTAATTTTAATTAAGGGGGCGCAACAGTTCGTAGAGAACCAGGGCCTAGTGACTTACAACTCTCAACCAATCCTGTGTGCGAGTAATTGCAGGGATGGAGGGGGCCTACAGTTTATATGCCGAATCCGAAAGGCTAATTTGAGAAAGCACTTTTTCATGGCAAGAATTACTCTTGGAGAATTTGTCAATTCCTCGCAAGTACCTCGCAGTACCCGTGAAAAAAACTTTAGGTGGCACAGGCAGGGATCGAACTCAAGACCTCTCGCATGACAGTCCAACGCTCTAACCATCATACCACGGGTACTACGGTATGGTTTCCTAACCTCTTGTTTTAATAGAGTGAGCACATACTCAAGAGGTTCTTAATACCTTTTTATTCTATAGACACAGTACACAAGTTTTTCTCGCCGATTCTCTTCAGCATTTACACCAGCGATCTGATAGGTAGTCTTACAAAGGCAATTGCGTACGCCGACGATCTAATTGCGTACAGAACGGCCCGAAAGGTTGAGGTTATTAGAGTTCTCTTGCAGCGTGATTTCGACAAGATTCAGCGATATTGCGACGACTGGAAACTGAAAATAAATGTCCAAAAGTCGGAGACAATTCTGTTCCGGACTCCGTTGGCTAGGGCCACGAGGGATACTCGCAAGAATTGGCGCAAGATGGTCATCGTTGATCTTCACGGGCAGCGATTAGCGAGCAAAAGTGTAGTGAAGTACCTCGGTATCTGGTTAGATCAGTATTTATATTTCGACAGACATATAAATGCTGCTCTGACCAGGGCCAGAGGAGCCTTCGCTCTGACGAAACGGCTGTTTTACAGCAGTCGGCTTGACCCCAGAGTGAAGGTAATTTGCTACATGGCCCTCATACGGCCGATGATCGTTTATGGTTGTCCGGTGTGGTTCAACGTTGCCCCTTCACAGATGGAGAAGTTTCGGGTGTTCGAGCGGCAGTGTTTACGACGCTGTACCGGCTTATATCGAACAGCAGAATCTTCTTACGTGCATTACTATTCCAACGAGGTCCTATACAACGGGGCTCGAATCAACAGAATTGACAATTTCGTGATAAAACTCGTTCGAGGTCACATTGCAAGGGCTATGTCTTCGACCAACAATTTAATTTTCGGGGCGTTTTATCCGAACGACGAGTATTTTGAGAGTGCACGCTTGAGCGGCTTTATTCCACCAGAGGCATTCCTCTTTTTAGACAGATGCGGTCTGATACAGGATAGATTGGCAGTTCCGCTAATCTACCACGTCAGACGACGTACCGTGGATAGGCGACTCCTGTATAATCGGGACGTCGTGGCACAAAACGGAGCAGAGCTCCTTCGGTTCGGTAGGGCTGTGTCCGAACGGGACCGAACTGATAGGGTGAAGCAGGAGAACCAGTTTTGGTGGCTGCAATCGGCACTTGATAGTGGGTAGTCGGGATGGGGTTTTAAGCCTTGGCCGGCTTACATACTTGTTTTATAGTTTTAGGGTTTAGTTTTAAGTAGAATAGGCATGGTGGCACAAAAAAAAAAATAAACAAAAAAAATACAAAAGAACAAAAAAAAAATAAAACACAAAAAAAAACACAAAAAAAATACAAAAAAAAAAATGGAATAAAAAAAAAAAAAAAAAAAGACAACAAAATATGAAAAACAAAAAATGTTAGATAGGTAGATTTGCTGCTGTGGTTGTTCTAGTTTTAAGTAGTTTATAGGTAGACTAGGTAGTTTAAGTTAGCTTTAAGTTTTATATTAAGGACCTTATTTTAAGTAGTTTTTAAGTAAAAATAAAAAAGGACATTGATATTAGTTTTTTTTTCAAATTTTCTAATAAATACAAAAATAAATAAAATTTAATTGAAGTAAAGTAGATCTTAGGGCGAAAGGCAATAGTATTAAGTGTTATAGTTTAACTTAGAGCGTCTGTATGGGACCAGTAAGTTAGTTGTAAGTTATGGTTATTTAGGCTAGTTTTATGAATTTTTGTCTAGCTTTAAGATAGTCTTAAGAATGAATTAATAAAAATGATGAAAAATGAATGAAATGTACACAAGTTTGAAAAATTAGAGTTTTTTTTTAAAAGAGGTTTGGCCCTCACATTAACACATGCCAACAGCTCACGGCAAGTTTAAAGATAGTAATCCATCTTTCTACTAACTATCCGATTCTTTGTGCTTTATTTCTGTCGTATATTTCTCCTTTTGATTTCTGATTTTGTACCAAAAATAATAAATATTTCACTTTGTATTTCCACATTCAAAACACTGAAAAGAAACTACAGAAACATAACTTATGGCATTATTCAATTCGCCTCAAGAGAAGAGATACAAATTTTCAAAATATAAATAATAATATATAACATATTAGTTTATGTTTCACTACAATTCAGAATAGTTTATAGGAGCACTATGGTTTATACTTTTTGGTATTTTGTCATTTTCAAAGAAATTTAAGTTTTTCTTAGCTATTAGAGGCCTGAAAAACTTACCGAACTTCTCACCCTACACTTTTTTAATACATTTCTGATTGTTCCATTAACAGAGCCATTTAGTCAATCTTTGTCTTCTGGAATTTTCTTAGAAGAGTAGAAAACTTCGATAATAACTCCTGTACATAAATTTAGGAAAAAAGATGAGATTCAAAATTAAAGGTCCATTTCTAAACTTTCCATCATTCCAAAGATGTAAGATTGTCTTATCAAAGATATATTTATCAATCATATAAATGGTCTTGTGTGTGATTTCCAACACGGTTTTTGGAAGGGCAGATCAACTGTCTGAAATTTGGTTGAATTTACAAAATTGTGTATACACTCTTTAGAAGATAATAAACAAATTCATACAGTATACACTGATTTTACAGGCTTTTAGTAGGTCCAACATAAAAATTCTCTTAAGAAAACTTGAGTATTATACAATTGGTGGGCCATAGTTGACGTGGTTTGGTTCATATTTATTTGCTCGTATGCAATTTGTAATTGTTGGTGACCTCTGGTGTTCCTGAACGAAGCCATCTAAGTCCTCCTATCTTTCTTATATAATATATAAATGATGTGCCAAAAATCCTTAAATTCTGCAAATGTCTCTTAAATCAAGTTTGTTGCTGTCATTTTTAGTGTCAATGATTGCCTGCTCTTCCAAAATGACCTAGATGAATTTTGTAGGCGATGTAATCGAAATGATCTAAAATTAAATATAGATAAATGTTTGTCAATATTCTAAAATAGGTCTTTATATCATATAGTTCCATTATATTCTTTGGATAATGTTGTACTTAAAATCGTGGGATTTTCTAAAAGAAATTCCGTAGATTTTAAAGATTCTTATACTCTTAAAACCATTTACTGTATAGTATTAATAGACCATTGAGGGAATATGCTTGTGTTGTATGGAACTCAACAACTCAATGTGAATGTAAGAAAATTTGTTGTTGATGTAATGTGTTTGTGACAGTCTTTGTATAGTTTTGTAGACTGCAGAAACTTACTTGCTCTTATTCGTTTATAGTTGAAGAGCTTTAAGACTAAGGCCATTACTATTTGTGGTTGCACATAAAACGTCTTTTGGTTCAAGAGAGCCTATAAGTCTTTTGTGTAGAATTTTTAATTAGGCTTATTATAACCTACATAGATATTTGGAAGTTAACAGTTTTATTGGATTTTCCAATAAGAGGTTTCATTTTTAAATAATGTATTTCAATGTAAAGAAATAGGTTAACAAAATAAAACTGTATCAGCCAAATATCCACTAGGCTTATTTTTCATAAAATTCATAACAAATTCCATTTTTAAGGTCTTGAATCTATTGTGAAGCATTGACAAAAAATCGAAATCTCGTGTATTATACAAGATCTCGATGGATAATTTTTGATCATCTTTTCGAAAGTACAAAACGGTAAAACTTATTATGACTACAAAATGTTCAATAATTTTGTATTGAATTTTAACAAATTCATTGCGTTATTGAAACTTCCATCTTCCCATTTTTAGTAATGGCGAAGTTTTTACTTGTCAAATTTCAAATAGCTGCTAAAATAGCATATTACTCAAAATGAAACCTCTTATGTTATATATCAAGACAAATGCTCTTTAATTTTTTTCGAAAAATATTCGATCTTGAAGTACTTGAACTTCATTAATATACTTGTAGGATACTTTTTATGACACATCAGATATATGAATACCATTTATTTTTCAGCTTCCAAATTTTCAATCAGTGCAGTGTAAATGTAAAGAATTTGTTTAAAAAAAAAAAGATTTTATAAATTGATAATAATGATGAATGTCATTTTGGTCGGCCATGTTTTTTTTAAAAGTAAAATGCCTTAGATAATGTATCAAGGGGTACGTTTTGTACCTTTTTCAATTGTCCAATGTGTGTGGCACCTGACCATAGGTCAAAAAATACCTGTTTTAAGTTTGTGTAAGTAAGTGAGTGGAAAATCAGAATACAACAAAATTACGTACCTGGAATTTTCAATACAATGCTAAATATCCAATCAGAGTTGTTCATCTTTGTCCATTTATTCTAAGAAATAGAAACAACATTCCTTGTCAATAAATTATAGTTGTTTTTTTAAACTTTTCTATCATAACAATTTTTGAAAATTAATTTATTAAATATTATGTACATACATACGTTGATTTCAATTTCGTATTTGATGTTTCAGTTTTTTTTTAACTGCTGAGTTAAAAACACTTTTATGTAAGAAAATATAGTTTCTATACGTTTCTTTTACAAAGAATGTCTTATATAATTCTAAAACACTTTAATATATATTGATTATAAATTCGCATTTGCAATTTATATTTTCTTACTACGCAGATTGTTATTAACATTTTTTTTCCAACTATGCTGTATTCTGAATACCATTTCGAAATTAATTATAAACATGTTTTATTGTGTTCGTTTCGTTCTAAATTGGGATCTGCTCTAGTAATACTTCAAAAAATATATGTTGAAACCGGATAAGGTACTAATTATAAGTTTTAGCTACATTTCTCTTTCAAAACTAAGTAAAAGTATGAAAAGAAATCAAAAACAATTTTATATTCATCACATATCAAATTCGAGTCGAATATTAGGTTTCATTCTAATAAGGAAGCATACATTTCTGGGTGATATACCTACTTGAACTACGTATATTTTCAAAGTCAATTTAAATTAAAACAAAAATGTCATAAAATATTAAAACAACAAAAATTTATTATTAAAACTTTAAATATAACTCAAACTTGGCCGCTAATTTATTTAAACAAGGCTATATAAATTCTTATGAACCAGAAATAAATTTTTGCAAAATCATTAGTCACCATCAACAACCAAAGAAGAAAATTCTATACAATATAGAAGGTATATAGTTATAAAGACAGACAGCAGAGAGCAGCATTTTAATATATCATTGATGCACTTCAAAATGCGCATGTCCTTGCATCATATATCTAAAGATACAAAGATACATACCTTCAAACATTTGTTTCAATTTATATGTATGGGGAGACACTTCCATATGCATCAAGTGAAAGATTTTCTTTTAACCCTCTTTTTTTTCACGAGACTATAATATATTCTGGTATAGATACCTACCATACCATCTACAAAAAAATGTATCTCTCTATCTTATCTACAGTTTTTAATTAAAATGTTGTACCAGCAAACTTTTTGAAAACATACATATCTCAGTATAGGTCTTATATAAAGATAACATACAAACAAAAACTGTAGTCTATGCGCAGTGTCCAGTGCATTTTGTGTGTACAATGTACATATCAAAAATAAATGTATATCTTACACAAAAAAGAAGATACATTACAAAAAACGATGGATAAATTAATAAAGTTTAAAACAACAAACACACGCTTTGTGTTTGCATAGTAGATATTCTTCAATTTTATTAAATAATAAAAAATAAAAAATAAACTATACAAATTGAAGAATATAGTATAACATGCAACGCTGATGCTGATGACATACTTTAAATGCGCGCAAATGCCTAATAAAATATTTTAATTTATTTGCACTCTAATGCACATCAGCGCCAACATAAAAATAGATAGATGAACAGTATTTTCTTCAATTCAAAAATTTCAAGTGTTTTTTTTTGTTTGTTTTTAAATTCTATTGGGAGAGTACCTAATGTGCTCTGGGGTCTGGATATATTTCTAAAATGTGTTTTTATTTTGTAAATGATCTGCAGTTTGAATTCGAAACTCTAGACAATGTATTTCTCTGTTTAATTAATTCTCTGATTTATTTTTTGTCTACACACAAATTAGATGATTAAGAAAGTCTACAAATTTTATTTACGATTTAAAAAAATAATATATATATACTTAATAAAAAAGTCACAAATCTTTGAGTGATTTTCATAACTTTACTAACTTACTTACTTAAGGTAGGTAAGTAAGTTAGTCCAGGGCGGAACTAAAATCATTTGATAGAGTTTGACACCAAGCTCTCTTATCGAAAATGCGTGTTTTTGGTATTGATGAATCTCTTCTCCCTCAGCTTTTCATATTAGTTTCTAGAATTAAATTCTATTCATGAGCGGCACTTGCATCCAGGAAACTAATCAACTTTCAATATTTGGTATGTGTATCACAGATCACCTCTTATGGAATGATCACATATTCGATATCGCTAAAAACGCTGCTAGCTGCTTAGGATTTCTCCGACCGTGCAAGAAATTTGTCACCCTTTCTGCTCTGACTGTAATATAAAAAGTCTTCATTCGTCCAAAACTTACATTTTTGGGCAGGTTTCCCTAAAACAAGTTTAATTCTCTTAGATAAGATCCAAAAAAGAGCTTTGAAAATGATAGGCGATAGAACTATAACCGAAACATTTACATCAATCGAACACTGCCGCAAGGTTACATGACGTTCGTTGTTTTACATAAATCACCCCCCCCCAAACAATTCAGCCGTAATACTCACACTTCAATGAATTTTCATCAGTTTACCCTTGAGTTCACTTTCGAGAATGTATATTGCTTTACCGAACTCTGTTTTTCTCTCCCATTATAATTTCAGACATTTTAAGACCAATGTGCCCTGGTATCTCCCCTTAAATCCTTCCCTACTTTCCTAAACCTCGGACTGTGTTTAAGGGTATTTAATAACCCCTTGAGCCTGTACATTAAAAAAAAAAACATGGGCATCACCCAACATGCGTCTCCAGCCAGTTCGGTCAATAGCTAGCTGTATCCAGTTTCGCACGCCAAGTTGGTTGATGTCCTCTCCCATTCAAAGACCATCAGTGTTGGAGCGTTGATGTCCACTCGCTCTACATGACCTAGCCATCTTAGTCTTTGGACTTTTATTCTTTTAACCAGGTTAGTGTCGCTGTACAGCTTGTCGTTGTATCTTCTTCTCCACTCTCCATCTATATAGAATTTTTCTCTCGAAGCATCTTAAGACGCTCTCATCTTCCTTTGACAGGGACCAGGCTTCGGCGCCATAAATGAAAACCGGGATGATGAGTGTCTTATAGATGGAGAGAAAGACGACTTTAATAGGTACTTATTTGCCTTCTAATTCCAAAGAAGCAGCGATTTGCAAAAGTTTGATGTTTTCAAAGTTATAGCTGTCCATGGTGACTTTTTCTCGTTGTTCAGTGTCCTTTTTTGATGACAGCATATACTTGTTCTTGCTCCTATGGACCACTAGACCCATCGCAATGCTCAAAAACGCTCCACTGACATCACGCTTTGATCTTCTAATCTTTTTTGGAAGATTTTGCCTCTAGTGTTGACGGTTGAGTTTTGCACAATTTGTTCAAGAACGATGTTGAAGCTGTCGCATGATAGTGCATCGTCTTGTCTAAAACCTTTTTTGACATCAAATGCATCGTTGAGATCTTTTCCGACCTTGATAGAGTGCATTCTCTATTGTCATTCTGCACAAATGGATAAGTTTTACAGGGATGCCAAAACTAGACATTTCTTATTTTCATAGTTATTATTCTATATTAAACTCGATTATATATCTTAAACTCAAATATTAGCTCAAACAAATTATTAATAAATATCAGAGAACAGGTAGAACTTATATGCGTTCAAAGCTTTAATGTAACTCTCTTTTTTAACGATACCTCGTTTAAAATGTCCTCTACAGAGCTTTGAATAATGTTTAAAATCATTGGCGATAACTTCCTTCCCTTTAACAACTCAAGTGTAATTTATTTTCGGCCTATTCCATACTTGAGACTTGTTCTTTAGCCTTACTACGTGAATGTGGAATTATTAACCGTACTTTACTATCTACCTAAGTTACGTAATTTTTAGTCATTTACGAATATACAAATCATAAAAAAACAGTAATAGGTACATATTATAAGCTTGTTTTGAAGAAGGCAATTTTGTGTGGGCCAAAGTATGTTTTAATTCTTGAAAATTACTAAACCACAAAAACTAAGAACTACTTCAAGACTCTTTCAGTACGTCATTTGATAATTATAACATAGTAACTTTTATTGATTTAATTTGCTATGTTCCAATATTTTCGATCGTGTACCTCAAAATTTATCAACTGTATGCATGAAAACGACATAATCCTTTTGTTTAGAATTATGTGTTGTTGTGTATCAAGAACCATTTTTTCAAAATAACAAAACTGCCTCTTACCTCCTCAGAAAATTATTTGTTCCAGTCCAAAACAGGGGTTCTTAAAAAGAGTTTAGATCATAGAAATGAAATTTTCATAAGATTGGAATTTTTTCGACAAATTTCGAAATCACAAGGAAAAACTCATGTATCAAAAATCCCCAAATCCAATCGTCTTCTAAAATTTTAGAGAAATGTTGGTTGAAATGTGATCTCATTTTAAAACGTACATACATAAATATTTATTTTGAAATTTGTATATTTAAAATACAGCAACTCTCTTCTTATGTAATAAAATAAACAAGTTCTTTCCAATATTATGGATATAAAATTGTCATAGAAACATAAATCAAAAAAGAAGGTTAAGACAGTTAGATATGCAAAAAAAAATAAAAAATTGTATTAATATTAATAGATTTCATATCTTGTTCAATCACTTACATTGTGTTGTATAATATATATTTTATGTTTCAATTAATTCTTTTATAATTTTTAACGATGCCATAAAGCAATAAAATAACAATACCAAATCGTCTTATAAAGTGTATATAATTCAAACAAAAGAGCAATTTTATTCTTTTATGGATGTTTGAATTAAATATTTATACCTAGCCATAAAAACTCTACCCCCACTATAAAAAGCATTGATCATCGCAGATCAGAGATCTTTTAATGGTATTTTACCATTAATTTAACCAGAAGAATAAGTCTTTCCTAACTGTAGTATTTGTATACACACAATTTAGAAAATAGTTTTTGAAAGCAAAATTTACTTACATTGAATCACTTTTTTTAAAATTAAATTACCACTTGATTGGCCAATGATCAATCCATGGATGTATCTAAAAACACGACGCGGCGGCGCGGCGGCCGGTGGTGTGATTTTATTTCTTCTTTTTTTTTCAAAAGAATCTTTTTGTAAATATTGCTCTGGTGTGGTGTGATTGATGTGATTCTGATTTGTTATTGATTCTGTAAGTTAGCACGTAATTTATGAGTTCAAAAAATAAGCAGAAAAGTGAGAAAATATTTAAGAAGTTGTTACAAGATGTTAAACAGATTTTAGTTAAATGTTTGCTTAATAAAATGTAGGAAGTCATAATCCCTTTGAAAATTTGCAGAGTTTCCGCCATTTTGATTATCATGGCTTCATAAACATAGGTGTCTAATTTTTTAATGTAAAGGAGATATCGAAATATTTTTTTTGAACTAATAGATTTTCAACATTTCTACATGTGTACTTTTGAAAATAGTATCTATATTTTTGAGGAGCATTTCAATTTCATTTAAAACCCTTCTACAATTGTTTTGCTTTTATTTGTTACCCTTTACAAAGTTGAAACCTAAAACAAAATGTAAGTCTTAAATTTCTTAGAAATCCAAATAATTAAAAGTTTTATATACAAGCGACTTTTTTTTAATTTATTTGTTTATTTATTTTCGTCTTTCAAATAACATAGCTTTATGGAAACTACATTTAAATCAAATAATAATAAGATTAATAATACATAAGTTCAATATAATTGACGTAAAATAATAAAGTATATAACAATTTTAATACATTTCGCTTCGATTAATATCTAAAAACCTTACGTAAAGCTAAATTTGGTAAATCTTTTCTGAACTTTTTCAATCCTAAGGATACTTGATACTTGCATGTAATGGAGATCTTACGAGATAAAAATCTTAGGATCATATATAAAAAGAATAAAAAGGAGTGGCTTAAGGTGGCTGCCTTGTGGTACACCTGAAAAGTTTATTATTTCGTTTGATAAAACATCACCAATTTTAACATGTTGACTACATCCCACTAAATAACTTTTAATCCAATGAATGAAGACAATAATTCGTAAATATTGATAAATTGGTTGTCGTCAATCTACCACTCATAAAGCTATGCTGTTTTTAAATGTGTTTTTATAGAAAGGTTCAAGTTTAAGACATTAAACAAAATTTGAATAAAAAAATATGTCTGAGATTTTCTTTAAAGTTAAAAAAATTATGATAAAATCTTTTTTGTTGAACTCATTGTTCCAAAAAATTTATATTTTAAAAACTTAAGAAATTAAATACAAAATGTTTGTTTGAGTACTTTTAGATTTTCAAGGCCTGCGGAAGTTTTAAATTATATATCAACCATAAAATAATCTACACAATTGGTTACTTCAAAATTTAATTTTTAGTATAGCGCAGTGTTATTAGTCAAAATATCGTTTTTAAAAAAAGAGATCCGAATCAATGATTGAAAGTTAAAATTATTATGCACTTATTCATAGTTAGCTCTTTGAAAATTTGTATGTGTGTGTTAAAAATATTAATCTTATGCATTATGACATTGAATTTAAGTTAATAGTGCGTGTAATTTTATTTTGAATGCTATTTTTTGTTTTCAATTTTAAACAAATCTCATGTGTGTTTATTTTTCTTATTTTCCAGATTGGATGGGTAGCCCTTTCGAACGTGTCGTCTGTGGAGATTTTAATGGTAAGTGAAATCTTTTAACCTTCTATTTTCATTCTAAAATATGACCATCAGTGATAATAATGTAAAGTCTGTTATTAGTTTCTTCTATTCTTAAAATAAATATGTTTTTTGTGTTAAAGACGTCCTTGAAACCGATGATTTTTTTTTTAATTCCTTTAAAACAAACCTCTCTAAATTTATATTTAGCTACTCTTAAAAAACAAAAAACATCAAATATATCGCGTCTTTCTATTTTAAATTATTACATAGTGTCCTTGAATTTATTTCTCTATAGACAAACTCTTATACTTTAAGGTTTTCAATATATACAAGAGATATTGTGAAAGTTTCAATCTTTTAGAAAAGAAATTCTTGGTCGAATTGATATACCTGCCTTCGCTTAAAAAATGAAACACAACAAAAAAAAGTTGTTTATGAACCATGGTGACATTTTTGTTTTTTCTTGAACCCCTCTCCTTTAAAGGAATAGTTTACATATAAATTCTTTTGATAGATGGAAAACAAAAAATTAGAAATTCGTTGATACTTTTTCCTTTCAAATATGAAATCTTTCGTTTTAGGTAGACGCAAAGTGAAGTCCAATCCTTTTGAAAAATACATGTTTTTTCTTATTAAGAAATAACCTACCTGCGTTTATGCCTTTTTACACGTTATTCAATACAGTTAGAAAGTATTACCTTTTCTATTTTCCGAGGATTTTTCTTTTTTCAATATTAAGTTGAGAAAAATATTTTTGTTTGGTTGAATAAAAACCAGTTGTGTAATTGACACCTTTGAGGGAATAGCCTTTCTAGCTATAAATAACGACATTATTCAGTGATATAAAATTGATAAGAACTAAAATACATAATGTAATGTTGTTATTAAATAAATATAGGGCTTTGTACAATGAAAGAAAATGCTTGTTTAAAAAAAAAAGTGAAGAATATTCCAATAAAAGATTCAATTTTGATATTAAAGAAACGAGTGTTTTTAAAAGGAATTAATTAACGTTTATTTCATTGTAAGGAGCAAGGTATCGTTATGCCTTTAGCAATCAGAAACAATAAAAGCCAAATGAGAGCCAAGTTTATGAATTTCATCTTCAAGGTCTTGAATCGATTGTGAAGCATCTAAGAAAGTCTTAGTTCTTACGGACTATTGCTCCGCCTAATTTATTTTTATATCAATATCCCATGATTCTGGCCATGCAAAACTTATTAAATATAGGGTTTTTGCACAATCCATTAAGAAGCTGAAAAAATCACACCATGATGGAGAGGCTTTAAAACAATTATTCTTGGGGGTTTCGAGACCACTATGGGACAATTTTCCGCTTATAAACATTACCTTCGAGGTGAAAACGATTTTTAGCATTTAAGCAAATGAAAATTGAGTGAAATGTAATTTTTTGTTTTTGTTTTACAATTTTTGTGTTTTCAACAAATTTATTTTAGACACCTTTTTAAAAAATGATTGATCAAAATAATTACAAAGTTAATAAAATAGCCAAAAAGTTCCAAGACTGCTTTTTATAAAGAAAAATAATTGAAAGATTATTCAACCTGATACTTTATTTCCATATAAATAAAGATGGAGGAAAGGTTTGGACAAAATATAACCGTGTAGCATTAGTTTTTTCATTTAAGGTCCAAATCAGCCATAAAATAAAATGCACGAATCGATCGCACGAACTTACTCATGTATCCAAAGAGTCTGTTTTAAAATATTTCCTGTATTTTTAAATTTAAAAATGTACCTACTGAAAAAGTTAGTTTTTAAAAATTTAAATGCTATTTGATTTCTTAAAAAAATCTTAATTTTTCAATTTTTTTATTTGAAAATCGTTAAAGCGGTTTTTTTAAATTAATTTTGTTTATATACAAATATTGAGTTTTAGTTTAAAAATATTTTTAGTACGAAATTGTTAAAAGCATATTAATATACGTTTTACATTTCAATTTCGTAAGTCATAAAATTTCGAAAAAAAATGTTTTACAATTTTTCAAAAATCAAATATAAAAACAATGACATTTTTGAACATCAAATATTATAGAGATCGGTTGATTAATTTTTGAGAAAACTTTACAAACATAATAACGGTTCTTTGGTTATTATGCGGCTCTGTCATATTTTATTGAAATCTCGATTTCGAATTTTTTTTACAAATGCAAAACTTGCCATACATTTCCTATATGTCGTAAGTATAAACTGAAACGAAATTTAAGCTATGCCGATATTAAGTATAGTTTTAATTTTAGCTGAAAAAATTACTTGAACTTTTAAGCATATTGATAGTTAGTTCATTACTTTTCTAGCTCAAATCACAGCTGACAGGCCGCATGAAAATGGTCTTATGCTTTGTGCTTTTTTGTTCCGTCATCGTGCAGTTTTAATGTGTATAAACTTCAAACCTTTAAAGAGCTAATATGGTTACCTACTACAAATTATAACTAAAACATTTTTAAAACTCAAAAACAAAATTCTCATACATGTATGTTCACATTTTCAAAATCTTTATACACATTTAATTTTTAAATGACGTAAATGAAGTGTTTATAACGTTCCCTTTGTAATAAAGAACACTACGTCTTGTTTTTTTGTTTTTAATTTTTATTGAAGTGTTATTTATAGTGTGCTTTTATCCTAAAAATACATTTGGTGATATATGCCCATAAAAGTAACGTAAGTATTCCATCAAATCGAAAATCTTTATTTAAACAAAAGAATATATGTAGTATGTACATTCTCTTTAAACAATATATGTATCTCCAAAAAAATGTTGTAATACTCCTTGTGGATCAATATATTGATTAAAAATAATTGATATTTAACATCATGGACAATGTAATGTGTATATCTTTACAAAAAGGTTTGGCTTAAAATTGCTGTGTACCATAGTAGTTGTGTCATGAGACAGTATATTTAAATTATATAACTACACTTTGTGGTATTAAAAACATACCTATTTACGACCGAAAGAAGGATTTTAATTTCCGATGTGTCATTGTTGTTGTCATTTTTTTACGCTCTGAATATTACACTTTGATTGACCCTTTTATTGTATATCTGTATATGAAACATTTGCAATCAACAAAGTTAAAGTTAAACATAACCCACCTAAAGGATACCTTCTATAAATATAACAAAGCTTTCACTCTTATACCCTCCAATAACACACACAATGAACGTAATGAAAATTCGATGAAGTGTTTTTTGTGTATAAGGGTTGTTGTACCTTTATACAAAACGACCGCCATATAGATAAATGGCCAAGATATACCAAGTTGCATCACGGTTAATCCCCACCATTAACATAAACATGAAGGGTTCAAATGGCCAAGTAAATAATTTACCATCCCTTAATTTACAAAAAAAAAAGAAAAAAGAATTTGAAGGTTTTCTCTTTTCATATATCGGATTAGAAAAATAAGCAGGGAGAAAAATATCAACAACCCTTTTAAAGAAAATCCACCCCAAAAAAAAAAGGATTAAATCAGAAAGTATAAAAATAAATTCTATAGCGTATAAACATAACTTTGATTGGATTATTGTCGCTTAAAAGTAGGTACGAGTATATCCATCGAGCAAACGCATAAAACGTTTCTTCAATGATGTGGTGTGAGCGTTGTAATGTGGTTAAACATTAAATGATTTACTTACCTCGAAATATAGTTTTTTAGATTTTTGTTGTTGTTGATTTTTTTTTTAAATTCATGCATACCTATCGCATGTCTGTGGCTGTTTTATTTTTAATTCTTCATTAATTCATCATTATATGACTGCACATAAAACTGCACATACAAACATTAAACCTTTTTTAGAGTTAAAAAAGTAATAAATTGGTACTCGTTGCATATACCTACCTCAGCTAAGAAACTATAATGTGTGATGCATGTGATAAAAAGCTTAAGTCGTTTGCTACTGTAATTTTGCATGATTAAATTTAAAATCACATGCAATTAATGCGCAATTTAATATACCAAAACATTAAATAAGCACTTTAAAAGTCGGTAAATTTTAAAAAGATGCACATGCAATCTTGTATTGAGAGGTTTGTATAGATATACTCGTCGTAGAGTATACCTACCTACATACTCTTATGAGCGGTCATTGAACTTCAGACATATAAATGCTCTGTAATGCGGAATTGAGACTTCGTGGTACAGTTATAAATGTTTGCAAATGCAATGCGTGATAGCCTATTGAACCAATATTAAATTTATGAGAGATGATGACAGTTTATTTGTAGGTACAATTTTAATTTATATTCAATATATTGTTTCTGATTTCATTTATTTTTGAAATATAAAGTTACTTTTCGACAGTATTTAAGTTTTGCTGTACCTACACATTTTTGCAAGACTTCGAAATAAATGTACGAATTGAGTTTATAGCGGTAACAAAAAAGATAATAATTTAATTTAAAAAAAAATTTAATATCTAAAGTTTTCGAGTTTCAATTTTATTTAAAAAAAAATAATATTTCTTTTCTTTTTTTTTCGAAAAAGTCTCCATTTCTTACTTAAAACTTCCCATTAATATGCTTTTAGACTAACATCTGATGTTTCAAAATGTTATTTATCACGATATTCAATTTATACAGGGTTATCCATTTTGCGGTTTCAAAAGTATAAACGTTAATAAAAAACATAAAATATTTTTTACATGACATTTATTTTTATTATAAACGTTGACATTACATCATTTAAATGACAAATTGTTGGAAGCATCGATTCTTTTGAGGTAATTTCCTACCACTTTTTGACACATATTGGGCGGTATCTCAGTCATAACTTGACGTTGATTTTTAAGTGCTCAAGAGTTAAAGGTTTATCTGCATAAACACGGTCCTTCGCTTAGCCCCACAAAAAAGGTTCAACGGTGTCAAATCGCATGATCTTGGTGGCCGACCGAATGGTAAATGTGCTTCGTCGCTGAAGAAAATTTTGTTGGAAAAATCGCCCTCCACCGCCTGTTGTTCAAGCACCCAATCGACGTATCTACGACGCACGTTGTGAATGGTCAGTTGGCTTAAGTTGTTGTGTGATCTGGACTTTATATGGTTGTAGGTGTAGATCTAAATCCAAAATACGCCATAATTTACCGTAAGACAGCCCTGATTCCTGACAACGACTAGGAATCGACACATTCGGGTCCTCGACAACACTTTCACTTAAAGCAGCGATATTTTCAGTGATAGGAACAAAACGATGATGAACAGGTCTTACAATATCTGTAACCAGTCTAGTCTCTTCAAATTTCTTTACAATTTTGCCAATTTCTTGCCTAGTTGGACGGCTATGTATCTAAAACTTACCACAGTACGTACCTATTTCTCAAGGAAAACAAAAGTTATCTGTTCCACAGATCAAACATTTACCCCATACGAAAATTAATAAAACGAGAGCATGTCATAAAATCTTAAATCCAAAGCCCTGTAGTATAGCATCTGTAAAATGAGTTGCTTTCTTAAACCACTGACTGTATATACAAACAATTCCAAGCATCAAAACCTCAACGACACACTCTTAAAGCATAATATTCAGATTTCAAAATATCACTTCAGACACGTTCGTTTGGGTTTCGGGTGTAATATGAGGGTTAAATTCTCGCGGGTTTTTTATTTCCCCCCACAAGCAATAACAAACATGTCACAAAGTACACGTATTCTTATATACAGCACGATTATAAGTTACCCCTTCCTATTTCGTCTACATATGGGATATAAAAAAGTATAGCTAGTCGACAAAAAAAAAAGGTCAATGATATAAACTGTAGTTCACTGTATAGTCTGTGGCCCGCATTCTACGTGAGATTAAATGAAAGTAAACCATACAGATTTTTGCAGTTGTACATACAAATACAGACTTTTAAACTGTCGCAAAAGAAAATAATTATCACAAAAATATGTAGTTCAACAATTAGACTACAGATGGCAAGTCAAATGCATTATAATATATACAATACACAATAATGATCATTACAAGCATCATTATTTCGCACACTGAACGAGTCGTCGTCGTTGTCCCGTCTTGATTTTTCATATATAAATATAGGTACGAATATCAAAACAAGATGTTTTACGAATTTCCAACTCAACCGTACTTACGTAATTAGGAGCCCTAAGCATTGAGAAATCTGCTGGAAGTTAAAGAACCATCACCTTTAAGTTTTTCAGATGAAGATAAAAACGAAATATCTAATTGTTATCAACTTTAATAAGCGAAGAAAACTTTTGTGCTTGAGTGCCTCCGTAATTTGTTATTGATAACAGTTACACTTGTACATAAATAAATGTGTATCAATTTACCCTTAATTTTAACTTTGAACTACTATATTAAGTATAGAGATTATTTTTTAGCCGCACATCAGGAATGTAGAATGCTTTATCCAACTCAATTTTTTCTTCTAATTTTTAATTTTGTTATTCTAAACCTTAATACTAATTTCCACAGTACATCTTCTCAATTCTCACCTTAGTTTCCTAACTATATAATATATTCCTTTTATAACAACAACATTAAATTTACATTCGTAAGCTTCTTATGCGATCAGTAACTTTGCTATGGCTTGGAAATTATATCCTATAATAATACACACCTTCATCTTTTTCTTGTTAGCCAAAATAATCTCCATTACTTAGTGATATTTTAATTCCTTACAAAATAAATGAAGAAGAAAAAATTATGGTGCCATGATGATTCAACAATAGGCCTTAGTTTACTTTTGTAAGGTGTAATAAAGCCAATCTCCAAAAGTTGGTGTTATTACACTTAAACAAAGTGAAATAAAGCCAAATCGGTTTTATTTCATTTTCAAAAATACACTTAACCTCGCACTCACCGTAAAAATAAATTGGTCTTATTTTTCAAAATAATTTGGCCTTAGTTCACTTTGCCAAAGTGCAATATGACCAACTGATGGGTGACGTGAAATAAGGCCAAGTGAAATAAAACCAACTTTTAAAACTTGGCTCTACTGCTCTTTATAAAAGTGAAATAAGGCCAATTTTTTTTAGCAATTGGTCATATAGCACTCTGACAAAGTGAAACAAGATTGAGATTGATTTGAGAAACAAGACCAAATTATTTTTACGGCGAGCTAAAACTGTTAGAAATTGGCTTTATTACACTTTACAAAAGTGAAATAATGCCAATTCTTGAAATTTGGCTTTATTTCACTTGGTTTTATTTCACGGCACCGACCAACTGTTGAAAATTGGCCTTATTTTACTTCTGTAAAGTGCAATGAGGCCAATTTTTGAAATTTGGTCTTATTTCACTTAGCCAAAAATTATACCTCTGGGGAAAATGAGTGTAACCTGATTGTTTTAAAGTCATAAGTCCGGTCCTGAACATTGAATCACTATAGTGTCTATAGCGAAAGCAACATCAACTTCAGCATCCATACTAATTGTATATAATTTTTTTATCTGCCAAGTCTGATGCATGACACACAAATAGTCATAACCGAGAGTTCCTATAGACAATCAATCTCTTATTGAAAAATTAAAAGCATTTTTATTTGTTTAGCAACCAGTTGCTGATATTATTAGACTTATACGCCCGATAGAATATCTGCAATAACAATAGCACATCACAGTTCAGCAGAGTACTCCTCATCAGATACCGCATACTAACTTACATCAAAAACAAAATAATAACAACAAACAATAATGCAAACTTTAAAAAAAAACTACAACAACAACAAATCAACAAATAATGTTGTTTTAAGACAACAAAAGCAACGTAATCGTAAATAGATCATAAAACGATCGTAAAAACAAATTTTACGACTCATGCGGTCACACGAAAAATGATCTCATTTATATTTTATAGCAGCCGTTATGAGCATGTGTTTAGATAGATGTGTGTTGATTGTATAGTTGTAGATGTAAGATATGTAGGAAAATTATACTGTTTAGCGAGTATAGCCCACCTAAAAAAACTATTAGAAAACGGAAAACGCAACGAAATGAAGCCTATTGTCTTTTTAGTTTATTTTCTTTTTTCCCAAAAGAGGGGCGAGTTATGATGATGGGTGTAGAGTACATTGTTGTACACAATCGTCTTGAAAAAAAGACACCCTGCATTTTTCCTTCTGTTTTGTTTTGTTTCCCGCTATTGTTTAGAAATAAGCTTTTAACTTATTTCTTTTTTATTGATTTAAGTGCGATAAGTAGGTGTTTTGTTGTTTGCTTTTGTCTTTTTATTTTTAAATTTTAATTTTATGAAGGAATGTTAAAAGGGAGTGTACATGGGATTGGATTGGAATATGCGAAAGGGGTTCAAGAAATCTAATTTGTAACTCTTTTTGATTTATTAGGTAATTTAAATTGTAAAAACAGTGTCTACCTGATGTTAACATTTGACTTTGAGATTATAATGAAATTTTTATTATAGATACTTTTTCTAGTAACAAGTTCTGAGAAGAAATAAAGTTTTTACAACTAAACATTTTTCTTATAAATTTAAAATAGCATTTTTCTGTTGAATATTTCATCTTTTTTGTAGCTTGATAGCGATTTGTGATGTGAGACGTTTATGGTTAAGGCTAAGTTATAACGCAACATATCCCTTAAAAATAAGTTTAATTACAATTTTGCAAAGTAGAAATCTTCGTCTTTTAAACTGCCAACCTATAGGATTCTACGGCACGAGTACGATAACATTGGCGCCAAGATATAATACGGGTTTTGGTAGAGGGGCTTAATACAAGCAATTTTTACTATGGGAGGGGGGGTCTATCAAGTTAAAAAAAAGGTTTAAAGTGTAATTTTTCAATACTTCAAGATTATCTACCATTGTTTTTATTTCAGAATTTATTGCTCTTATTTGTTTTTGATCAAAAACTGAAAACTAGATCATTTTATGTCTTTTAGTTTTTGAGAAAATTGAAAATAACCACAACTACTATTTTAATTTAATTCTTTTTTTTTGCTTGAGTGGTCTTATTTTGATAGTAACAATGGTAGGTGCGAGTTTGGGTGTATGCAACAGTAAGGTGTGTGCGAGTTTGGGTGTATGCAACAGTGGGATCCGTAAGGGGGGGCATGCTGCCCCCTGCAACCCCCCTGCTTGGGAACACTATAGGATTTGGGGTGGGTGCAAGTTGGAGTGCGTTCAAGGTGGGGAGGGTGCAAAGTTCGGTGGGTGCAAGATGGGGTGCATGCAAAGTTTCTTTTGCATTTAAATAAGCTGGATTTAAGAAAAATTAATTTACCCTAGGTGTATCTTAATCCATATTCGATTATTACTATCAAAATAAGACTACGTTAATACTTAAGCAAGGAAAAAGTAATTTAATTAAAATAATTTTTTTTGGTAATTTTCAATTTTCTCAAGAACTAGAAGACATAAAGTCATCTAGTTTTCAATTTTTGATCAAAAACAAACAAGAGCAATGAATTCCAAAAACAAAAAAAGTAGATAATTTGAAAGTTTTTAAAAAGTACACTTTAAACCTTTTTTTAAATTTTTTTTTGCATACATTTTTAGTTTAAAACAATTTTTTTCAAAAACTATGCATAGTTTTGACTTGATTTAAAAACAAGCTAGAAGACAAAAATGTTGGCTTTAAAAAAAGGTATAATATTTAATTGTAAGTATTACCGTTATTTTGTAATTATTTTTTTTTCCATTTAATGTACCTACCGCCTAAACGGGTGGAGATAGACCCCCCCTCCCATGGTAAAAAATGCTTGTTTTTAACTGTTCTATCGTATCTATCTACTATCGTACTCTCCCCGATTCTACGCATTTTGGAATCGATTTTCGCTTTTTGTAGCTGGTGGAAGTGTTGTACCCCGAAACTTTTAGTATCTGTGTACATACATAGGTACGTAATTCACGATTACAAATTCATAAAATTAAATCGAAAAATAGAAACGAGCGTTTGAATTTGCCGATATTAAATGATGAAATACTAAAAATGCATATACAAAATACTCCAATTGAATGAGGCCATTCCGAATACTTCCGTGCAGGAAGTGCTTAGAAGTGCGATTTCTTAAAAACTTTTAAATAGAATATCTACAAAAGTGTTGAAGATAACGGTTTTTAAGTTAATTTGAAACACACATAGACTCTGGAAGGATTTTGGCAACTACAGAAAAAGCAAAAATAGATGCTTTCAAGGATTTAGGACTTTCAGACCTTAAATAGTAAGAAGGCTTAACAGAAGCAAGGAAATTGTAAGCAATCATATTGCTGATTCACAAAAATATGGGGAAAATCAAAAAGAGTACAAGGCAAAAACGAGAACATCATGAGAAAAGCGGTTTATTCTACGGCTTGTCTCAAATTCCACTCTACCAGTGACTAAAATAAGGGCCAAAAGCTTAGTATCAGTCAGAATAACACTGGTTTAAATGATAAAGGACACAAGAGCATCAGATGAATTTTGCAAGAGAGCATGTTACTTGGGGCAGCGAATCGAAACGCGTTGTCTTTTCGGGTTTAACCTTGACGCGCCGTTTCGGTTACAACTTGTATTTCCAAGATCTAAAAAAGGATGAGCTTATTTTGGAAAAACATCATATAGCCGTACATATGGTGTAATGGTGTGGAGGAGCTATAGCACATTTTTGTCCACAATATTGAAGGGGGACATTATAAATTTTTGCTAGAACGGTCATTTTCAAAAATGATAAGCACTTTTGGACCTCTGCCTTGGATTTTCCAAAACAAAAACCAATGCCCCCATTCACACTTGGAGGGTTCTTAGAAGTTCAATTCAACCATAAGACGTGGAATTTTTGCATTGCCTCTATATTCACCGCACTTTAAAATAATTGAAAACGTTTGGCTATGCCTTTTTCATAAAGCTAATGATGTTGGCAGACAATTTGAAGACAAAGACACTTTAATCAAAGCTTTTCGTGATTCCTGGGAACAAATTTCCTGTAATTATAAGAACAAAATTAATGCTTCTATTCCAAACCGACTTATAGAGGTAATATCCGAAAATGGCGGACAAAGTTATTGCTAATGTAAAATCACGTTAAAAATAAGTGTTGCTAAACCATAAAATGAGAATATTTCATTCATTTTTTCGTTTTCTTTTTCTGAAATTTTGCATGTGGCCTCATCCTTGTGACGCTTTTGACGATCTTGGGGAATTCCAAAGCTCGTTTATAAATTACCCTTTAATTCTAATAATTTATAATGGTTAAATACGTACCTTTTCACAGGTAGTAAAAGTCTTCGGGTACAACACTTTCACCAGCTACAAAAAGCGAAAATCGATTCCAAAATTTGTGGTCTCATTTTAGTGGTTGTTAGTGAAGCTTAGATTGCTTTCTCCAAACTCTCAGCTCAGTATCCGTTTAAATTTAAAAAATACATGTTTTAAATATTTTTTTTATATTTTTCCAATAATTTTCAAAAGCTTGAAAACTTGTAGCCAAATCAAATTTCATAATTAGTTAGGTTTTCAAATTCATTTTTCAAACCAATCCAATGTTTCTTTTTGTTGACGTACGCCCTTAGATTCCAACATAGGTACCACCCATCAAATACGTGAATCTTTGAACTCTTTTAGCATGCATGTCACTTAAATCAAGATAGCCTAATGTAATTAAATTTTACACGCACATTATATTTGACAAAAAAAAATACCTTGTTTATTCATCTAGACATACGTATTGCAGGAAGTCGACAAACTACTAAAACACGTACCTACATTAAATACTTATCTATCTTCATATACATAAAAGTTTGTAGGTTCATCTTTCGCAATAAAAATAATTAAGGAAATGTAAACAAATTCACTTTGCAGTCACATTAAATTGTAATCACGATATGACGTTTTTTTTTTAAACTGCAAATTACGACTATGATGATACCTTATAGACAAGCAAACATATGTAGGCTTAAAGCCACACCTTGTGCACGGCGGCGGCGGCCGGCGTTAAAAAAGTTAGGACATCAGTGCTCCTCATGATGGTTGAAAACTATCTTCAATTGTGATAAAGTTATAGTTACAGGGTTAGACAATTTATCAAACCGATCATACCTTGATGCATTCAAACAAGATGGCGTCAGAAAGGTACACAATTTATTGGAAATTTTCGACTATCATTTTTTATTTGAATGTGTGTGCAACCGCCCCCTCTCTAACCATTAATAGGTATATCTAACCCTTTTTATGGGTGGTTATTGTTTTTATAGTTCAAACGATTTCTATACCACGTAATAAATACAATAACAATATTCATGTAATTTGATATGGAAAATGGTCAGAAAAACGAATTTGAAGGAGATATTTAACCTTAAAAATCGTACGCACCCCTTTATTCATAAACAACCACTATTCATCTTACCTTATACGAGTGGCGTAATAGTGAAAATGTCTAAATTCGAAATAAAATCGATTATATATTAGTTTTTGGAATAGAAAATTGTATGATATCGGAGTATAGATAGACATTCTAACTCCCTAGGGTGATTTTCTTGTACATTTACTCGTATGCCTATGTTTCTCTTGCCAAAAAATCATATAATATGTTCAATAAAATCAGCGTTTGGTCATATGTCTATACCTACATATGGATAGATACAAACCTACCCATGAAGTAGGTACAAATATTTTTGTACATGTAAAAAGTGAAAGCGGAAAAGATGTGTGATGTACGACAATATAGTCGAATGATGCCAACCCTCGCAAAAGAAGAGAAGAAACATTTTCTTCTTCATTATGGTGTTTCTTTATTTTGTTAGTGTAATTCATTTTTATCCCCCCGGTAGTTCCCTGTGGATATCTTAAGCGATATACGAATAGAAATGGCTCAAGAAATGTGATATAAATTTATGTTTTGACATTTTTATGTGAAGAATTTTGACATTTTAACATTAGATGGCATATTGAAATGAGTTCAATGAAGAATTTTAGGTGTGTACTGAGATTATCTATATATATGTAAGTGTAGATAAAAAGAAGTCTTTGGCACTTGAAGATAATAAAATATAAAATTAAATTACATCTTTGTATATTGTCAGATTTGCAAAATTGAATGTTTGAAAGAAGAAAATAAAGGAACAAATTGTTATATTCAATTTTATACTACAAACCGTACGAAGACGATCGACAAAATTGTGCAAAGAAATTTTTCAAATTTTCAATTAAAAAAAAGAAAATAGAAATGTGATATTTTATAGCGAATTGCAGTGTATACGTAAATATATTCGATATCTGTTCAGATGAAATTGAGAATTCAGCGAAACTTAATATGAATGAAAAACTGAACGTTTTGTTTTATATCTAAAAATTGCCTTTCAGATTTTTATAAAAAAAAAACAACCTATGAACTAGGAATCCAAAATATTTTTGAAAAAATTTTATTTTTACAAAAATCATCATCAAATTTTACTAAGTAAACTCATGTTTTCAATTTAAGAATTTAAATATATGTAATTAATTTAATTCTCTTAGAATAACATCTATATATATAAAAATCAATGCCACTTTTCGTTGTAATCTTATAACTCAACAATGCCTTTACCGATTTGGCTAATTTTGGTCTTGAATTATTCGTGGAAGTCCAGAGAAGGTTTGTACGTAGAGAAAATTTAAAAAAACATCTTGAAAAAGTGTAAAATCAACATCTTTCTATACTCCCATATACAAACAATTTGTACTAATACTTAAAAGCCAATTTGAAACTTGGGTAAAACAATCGAAGACAAAAAAAGTGACATTAGTTCTGTAAAACAAATTTACTGTCATCATATATGTCATTTCATTTCATCAGTGATAATTATTGCTTTGTTGTGTTTATATTTTCCAAAATATTGTTGGGTTGTTGAGTGAAGGTAAAATGCCACGAGCAAGACGACCAAACATAGGCCGGCGAACGCGTAATGCAAATCAAGTGGCATTATTAAGACGATCTCAGACTACAGATGAACGCGCACAAGCTAATGCATTGCAGCGTGAACGTACTGCACAGATAGATCTGTTGACCCTGTACCTGTACTTAATCTTGCACGGCGATCACGAAGTCGATACAATTCGGCATTTCAAATGACTTCTTTTGGTGCTACTAAAATTATTAGAGATAATTTTATGCCGACTTTTAAGGTAAATACCTCAACAGGATTGTCCCATGTTTATATCAATCTGAATAAAGTCTTAAAAATTCTGATTCAACATCTAGCAAAAAATTGCATACATGTTACAGATTCATGGCCAGATTTATCATCAAGCTGGTTCGTTATTGCCATACCCCGACGCTGATCATCAATTTTTGCAAATTTATTTCATTGGTGATGAAAATCGTGAATTGGATCAACGTTGTGCAATTGTTTCAAATACAAGACGAGAAATTATTCGTGAGCTACAAAGGTTTTTCCATCAGCATAACGCATTAGTTCAATTGTTCAAAATTGCTCTTGCTCGTATGCCATCTGATAATCACAAAATTGTAATAGCACCAAATTGAATATTCAACAAAAACATGACAAAATTTTCGTTGTATCATTGATTTTAGCGACTATTCGATCGGAACAGAAAATTGCATTGGCACTTCCATCTTCGGGAATTGCTGCTACATTATTAGAAGGTGGTAGGACCGCAATCTCTGCATTAAAATTTCCATTGAATGTACAGGTGATTGCAATATTTCGAGAAATTCTGCTATGGCAAAAGTTCTGCGATTAACGTCAATTATTTTATGGGATGAGTGCACAATGGCGAATAAAAAATCAATAGAAGCATTTAATCGAACAATGCAAAATTTACGCGGTAATCAACAGCTTTTTGGTGGTGCTCTGATATTTCTGTCAGGGGACTTTCGTCAGACATTACCTGTCATTCCTCGATCAACTCCTGCTGATGAAATAAACGCCTGTTTGAAGTCATCAGTTCCTTGGAGATATGTACGAAAATTGACACTGAACATTAATATGCGTATTCACCTACATAATAGTGCAACTGCCCATGAGTTTTCAAACTAATTGTTAGGAATTGGTGATGGCAAAATACCAATCGACAGTAGCAACGGATTGATCACTTCACCGAACAATTTTTGTACAATTGCGCAATCTATAGATGAGTTGATTGAATGTGTTTTTCCGAATATTCTTCAGAATTACAGAAATCATGATTGGTTGAGAGAACGCGCCATTTTATCACCGAAGAACATTCATATCAATGCCATTAATTTTCAAATTCAAGCAAAACTGCCAGGTGTAGTCACGTCATATAAATCAATTGACAGTGTTTTGAATCAAGATGAGGCAATGAATTATCCAATTGAATTTTTAAATTCATTGGAACCGGCTGGTATACCACCGCATTGCTTGAATCTGAAAATTGGTACTTTGATTATATTATTGCGAAATATTAATCCACCAAAACTGTGTAATGACACCAGATTGGCAGTGAAAAAGTTATTGCCAAATTTGATTGAAGCTACAATCTTAACTGGTAAATCAAAAGGAGAAATGTGTTTGATACCGCGTATCCCTATGATTCCAACTGATATGCCATTTGAATTCAAAAGATTACAATATCCTGTACGCTTATCATTTGTGATGTCCATAAATAAGGCCCAAGGGCAAACACTTCACGTTTGTGGTCTCAATTTGGAGGAATCATGTTTTTCACATGGCCAACTTTATGTTGTCTGTTCCAGAGTCGGTACCCTTAACTGTTTATTTATTCAGGCTCAGAATGTAAAAACAAAAAATATTGGTTATCCAACTGTTTTAGACTAACCCATATAGACCCACCATAGTAAGAGTACCCAATTATTTTTTATTTTTTAGTTTTTACTCTTTGCTGATAAATATAATATAAAGAATATATCATTTGGGTCATTTGGACTTTTAAATAGCTAGCAATTTAAAATATTTTTTTGTTTGAATAAATGCACTTAATAATCTATGTTTATTACTATGCCTTATACGTAGCGAAGCACGTACCGGGCCGCTAGTTTTTTTATAAAAATCTATTTCGATGTTTTCAAACTATTTATTAGATAAATATAAATAAATTATATACATAAAGAAGTTAAGAAGGTGCATACACTATTAATGTTGATACAGGGTTACAATTACCTACTTTTTATGGGATTAATGGATGTTTATTTTATTTTCAGGAGGGTATGCCATTAATAATGACAAATTATGTTAACCAAACAAATACGTTTTTTGATTATCTTATACCCAAATTATACAGGGTTATCCATTTTGCGGTTTCAAAAGTAAACGTAAATAAAACACATATAGAATACATTTTGTCATTATATTTCTTTTTTATTATTAAGTTTGAACTTTAAAGTTTGACATTATTATCTGAAACACTACATCTAGATCATTTAAATGACCACCTCACGAATTGTGGCAAGCATCGATTATTTTAAGGTAATTTTCTACCACTTTTTGGCAAATGTTGGGCGGTTTCTCAACCATAACTTGACGATTGTTGGGTTTTAAGTCCAGCGTCGTCAAACCGCATGATTTGATATCGCCACGACGAGAAATTACGCGGCCAGGAAATGTCTCTTGCAATAAGTCCATATTCGCTCAAGTTGTGTGGCATGTGGCACCGTCTTTTTGAGACCACATTTTCTCCAAGTCCTATTCTTCAATAGCAGGCACTAAAATGTCCGTTATCATATGACCATAATGCTCTGAATTGACGGTGACAGTCATTCCATCGCCGTTTTCGAGGAAGTAAGGTCCAATCACACCTCCGGACCAATGAGCGCACGGACCAGTGACTTTTTGTGGATATAATGGCCTCTCTTCAATTACTTGAGGGTTCTCAGAACCCAAATACGACAATTTTGTTTGTTAACGTACCCACCGAGTGAGAAATGTGCTTCGTCGCTGAAGAAATTTTTATTCGAAAAATCGATGTGCACCGCCTGTTATTCAAGCACCCATTTGACGTATCTACGACGTTGTGAATGGTCAGTTGGCTTTAGTTGTTGTGTGAGCTGGACTTAATATGGGTGTAGGTGTAGGTCCAAATGCCATAATGTGCCGTAAGACAGTCCTTATTCCTGACAACGACGGTGAATCGACACATTCGGGTCTTCGACAACACTTTCACTTACAGCAACGATATTTTCAGTGTTAGGAGCGATACAATGATGCACAGGCCTTAAAATATCTGTAACTAATTCAGTCTCTTCAAATTTCTTCACAATTTGCCAATTGCTTGCGTAGTTGGACGATTACGTAAACCATACTCTCCTCTTAAAGCACGATATGTGGCTGTGGCAGAATCACCAGTTTTGTGATAAGTTTTAAAAATTGGTATGCGTTGTGCGATAGTTAAGCGACCCATTTTCGTAAATGTCAGACTTTCAACTGACAAAAAAAAATTGGTTTAACAACTTAGTTTGACAGATGTTGAGTTCAAAGCCCTATGCGTTTGAAACCGCAAAATGGGTAAACCGTTATAATTTGCCTTCTTAACGTAAGCGACAATTTTGGATCAATTTGATGCATTTAAAGGACTCAAGAAGCGAAGTTCGGCCCTAAGCTTTTGTGTTAACTGGACCTTAAAAAATCTTACTCTTATACATTTTCGAAAAATACGATGTAATGTCGTTTGTAAAGTGCCTAAGTTTAAAGATCGGTGGGGAATTGATATACCTGAGTTCAATACTACAGGCTAAAATAACAATATCCTCAGTTGTTCTTAAGCAGCGCACCTGAGCCGATTTTTATAAAAGTCTTATTTACATATATCTTAAGTACGTGGAAAAGTATCTTAAGTCAACATAATATTTTACACCTTTTTACAATTGTAAAATTAATTTAAAATCATATATTTTCTTTGCTTAACATTTGATGATTCGGAAAAATATATGTTAACGTAAGTTATTTTACCTTGGGTCATTATTCAACGTGACATAAATTGCTTCCACTATAAAAGAAAATGCAGTGAGATAGAAAAGTGTGAATAAGACAAAACTTTTGTTTTTTGAAAATTTTTAAAGACTATTGAAAAAGGGAATCATCTTAGTTCATCTAAAGATGCTTTACGTGGTCAGTTGGAAATTGAAAAAAAAATGTTTGGTTAGAAATTATACTTATTTTTTTATCATTGCAAATTATTTTATGCAAAAATAATTCTTAAGCTCCAAGTATCTTCGATATTTATTAACTTTTTTCCAAGAATTATAATTAAAAAAATATTTGAAATCTTTTCTAAAAAACTATTTGTAACTCAAGGAAGGTTACAAATCAAAACATAAATATATTTTCTCCCATTTCTAAAAATAGACAAAATATCAAGCACCTGCTAAAAATTCCCAATATTTCAAATTGATTAAAATTATAACATATTTCTTCAAACATATTTCTCAATGAAATTTTGAAAATAATTTCAAATTACCTGCCAATCACATAATACGTAGGTAGGTATGTATATAAAAAAGTAACAAAAACAAAAATACAATCTAAAAACAAATTGGATTCTTTTACAATTGTTTTGCTCCATAAAATTGGCGCCGTTCCAGACATCTGACCCTCTCTTCAAGAAACTATTTATAAGGTATACACGTAGAAGTAAAACTTTATCTCTCAATGCAGCATCAGAAGAATCAAAAGCTAATACTATAACCTCACTCTTCTCTTTTCTGTTTCTTCTTAAAAATCTATATACTACCCATTATGGTATTCTATATGAAGTTATGTATGTATATGTAGTATAGAAAACCTTCACACGAAAAAGGACGAACATTGTGCTACTTAGTGTCCAATCTTACATGGTCCAGTTGTTTTTCCTTCTCTTACACATATTTTTGAACATAACCCGAACCGGACCATTGATTCTTTCTTTTTCGATTCGATTGTTCTATTTCAATTTCAATACGCATTTTTCAGTTCGAAAATAAAAAAAAGAAAAGAAGGAAAGAAAAGAAAAGGGGGACTCCTTCCTTTTATAGCTCAAGCTGCTGTTGTCCTTCTAGAAAATTTTGTGTTTTTATGAGCATAACTCGGTTCTGTTATTCGTCCCATTTTGGAAAGAAAAACATTTTCAAAAGAAAATAAAAACGTAACTTTTAACACATTTTCTTTTTTCATAACTTGAATCCTTGATCGATTTTATGTAAGTCCAAAGTTTGGAAAGATTGCAATTATTTTAATATCCTTGTGACACCATAGACCGCATTATATTAGGCGCTAAATTTATGTGTGCCCGCTATTGTCCTTTTTGTATGCCTATATATAACTTTTGTCATCAGCAAAGCGGTTGGTCGGTGGTGGTGGTTGTGGCGGTGGCGTAGAAAATCGAAGCAACTAATCTCTTAGATTACAAATGAAAGTTATACCCTTGCCGCTGTTTCTGACAAACAAACAAACAAAAAGGCTACGCTGCTGGTTTGGTAGTACCTCTGCTGTCTTTCCCTTTATCAGAAGTTCTGTGCTAAATTTATTGCACGTTCGCTCCATGTTACTTGTGGGCTGCCATTTCTGTCCTATGACATACCTACATACAAACAAGGCGCACAGAGAAGGTCCTTGTTTGCGTTGTAAATATAATGTGTATACCTACTTGTTAAACTTTCTTTTATTCGTTTGTAATTTGATTTTTTGTTTCAACTTGTGAAGACTTCCTATTCACTCTACCACCTTGACTCAGTGTCAGCAGTAGCAGCAGCAGCAGCGATTGTCAAGCTCCAAAAGGCACATAAACCACCCACAAGATTAAAAGCCCAATATAGACAATGGAAATTGAGGGTGAACTGAGCTGTATTTTCAAACACAAAAGTAGTAGCAGCTGTGAACCACCACATTCGACAGTCGACTCGATCTCACCCCCTCGTACGTCGCTTCGTCGAGCTGGCAGATCCTTTAATCTACTTTGCTATGGGAGGCAAATGTTTTTCTCTAGGATTTTTCGTTTTTTGCTTTTGTTTTAGTCTAATGGACAAAACGAGAAAGATAAAGCTTGAGGTAGACAACAGAGAGCGGGGATTCTAAGGGTTGCGTTGGTTGGTTTGGTAGCTGCTGCCGCTTACAATTTATGTTTATTAAATTTATTTAAATTTAATCAGACCCCTTATCAAGGTAATATATTGCATTTGGCATGGTTCTGTATGAAATTTGTACCTACCTACCTACCTAACTAACCCTCGCTTTTGTTTTTTGTCGATACGATGGAAATTATTTAGGGTGGGGTGAGGTGGTGTGAGATTGAGTGGAGTTGAGTAAAGTGATGGAGAGAGGGAGTATCTGTTTATGCTATAATCGCCATGAAATGAAACAAGGGTGGTATGCTGCCAACTGCCATTAAATGCAGGAAGAAATGCTAATTGCCCATGATCCTTCTCGCGCACGCCCTTATTTTTTTTTCTTCTTCTTTTTGTTTTTGTTAGAGTGTTTGTATATCTATCTATCTTTGAAATTGTGTTTTGTTTTATTTAAATTTTGCATAGCTCCTTACATAAAGCCCTTGATGGTATTTTGACTTTCATTCTTTGAACTAGAAATATAACTTTAAGGTTGGCTTCTTTTTTATTTTTTGTTATTCCCTATACTACATAGGAGGTATGTATCAATATATATATTTGTAAAAAGTAACTCCCTCATCGCACAGACACCAACCAGAGCACCATTTATTTTCTCTATAGTAAGTATCTATACAAAAAGATAGATAGATAGATATAACGAGGATAATATCTCTTGGGAGAAATTCATTCTAATCAAAGATAAAGGATACGAATTTTTCGATTCAATGAATTGTTGTTAAATAATTCTCGCGTGCAAAATGTTACTCTTGGGTGTAATTTTGTAAATGCTATTTCTTTGTTTTTTTTCGATCTATACTTACTTACAATATACATAGGTATAGAAGATGAAGATATAGAGCTTTATGTAGGTATTGAGTTGGATATGTAAAATTTTGTATATTTTCTAGAAGTTAAAGGTGTGATGAAAAAGAAAGCTATATATTCTTGATTTCTTGTAACATTTTGTGATTGCTGTGGTGTCTGGGTTTTTTGAAGGAGTTTCTATATGTAAGACAAAGTTCTGATTCATTGCCCTTTATTCTTGTTTCGTTTTGGTTCAGGGAGTATTTTTTTTTGTTTTTGCACAGATGGATTTTGTTCGACGGATATGGATGAAGGTGATGTTTTGCTTTTCTAATCACATTTTTAATTTGGGATTTGACAAATTTACATTATCTTAAAAAAAGAAATCAGTAAAAAATATTTTTTTTTAGGAGTTTAAAATTACCATTTAAAATTCTGGAATTTGTATTGCGTGATTCAAATCAATTTATTATTTAGCTTTCACATTTTTCCTGGTAACTTCGTGTGTGTTCTGTTTCTGTTCTAAACAACAGTGTATAACTACGTTATGAATAAAATGATAGGCTTCTTGGTTTATTTTAATTTTTAAGTGTTTAATGTATGGACTACCTTAAGGGTGTGCATTTCTAATATAACTTGCTTATAAAACAATGTTTCTGTTTTTTTGTTGTTGTATTATTTAGCATTCCATTTGATAAACATATTTTACTTTTAGGGAAAAATAATACACATTATGTAGACTTTCGATCAAGAGAATTTTATATTAAGACCTTAGAATCTCAATGTTTATAGCCTTACGTTAGCTAGTAGAATTCGGGAACCAGAGATAGAAAATAGGTTTTGTGAATACGAAAACTGCGTAAAGCTGGAACTTTTTTTTTTCAAAGAACAAAACTTATATGTTTCATCTAGCTTTAACTTAAAAATGCGACTACCACAGCTAATGTTGCAGCACCATTTCATTCCTATAGAAATTCTTCATATGACCACACTTGCGGCTGGGCCTCAATAACTTCACTAGTTTTACCTTTGAAGTCTTGAATCTTTTACATGGCTCCAAGAGAATAAGATATAAAATCATACGATCCCGGTGGTTCGAGAAATAACACGGTCAGGTAATTTTGCTTGTTTTTTACTTGAAATCATTTATTCCGGCCATGTTAAATCATCAAATATAGCTCGTTAGCACAGGCCATTCACTGTTACCTCATTTTCTAATAAGTAAAGTCCAATTACACGCAAACTTCCATCATACCAGTCGAAAAACAGCAGCAAACAGTGACAAGTTGATGATGAAGAGGCTTTTCAAAAATAATTCTTTGATTATCCGAGTCCAAAATATTAAAATTCTGCTTATTAACGTAGCCTTCAAGTATAAATGGGCTCCAATACTTAACATGATGTTTTTATGAATGTCCTGTACATTCTAAAAACACAATTCAAGAACCCAGTCAGTGAACATACCTATATGCGCGGGCGGCGCTGCTGGTGATTGAACTGAACTTCAAAAGCCTCAACACTCAAGTATTATGTAAAATGGTGTAATGTCAATTCTGGAACGCCTCATATCAGAAATACCAGAGACAAATTGACAAACCTGGGTTTTCATTAACACTAAGACCCTGAGACTAAGAACCAAGAAGAAGAAACAACATTTATACCTACTGTTTTTGTATAAAACTAAAACAATTTCTGTACATTAGTGAAAAGAATAAGGTCCGCCAAATAACTTTTTTTTAAACAGGGCGCAAAACATCGTGTGTAGCTTCGGCTGTGTGGCAAGTAGTGCCGTTCTGTTGAAACCAAATGTTGCCAATATCCTCCTCTTAAATTTTTGTCAACAAAAATTCATTCAACATGGCCCGATAACGATAGCCATTGACTGTAACGGCCACTCCTTGCTCATTTTCGAAGAAAAATGGCCCAATTATGCCTCTGGACCAAAATACGCACCAAACAGTGACTCGTTTAGGGTCTATCGGATTTTCAATGTATGCGTGCGGGTTTTCTATGCCCCAAATGCGACAATTTTGCTTGTTTACATACCCATTTACCAGCGTTGTTCAAGCGTATACACAACCATATTCGTTTAGCGGAAAGATAAAACTAATTATCTGTCAAATCAGACATGAGCTTAGTGTTACCATTCACAAAATAAGCACTATAGTTGAAAAAAAAAGTTAGATGGTGGACCCTATATACCGTTTGATTATAATGGCGTGTCAAGTTATAAAATATGACGTATTTTTGGCATACAAGGTACAAGATATCAGAAAAATTCTTGCATATTTTATATTCTCTAAATTCGCATCATTTTTGAATTCAAGTGGAAAAACGACAAGAACAAAACTATAACAATTTCCATGCACTATTGAAAAGTATATCGTTATAATGGTGATGTCAAGTAATAAAAGATGACATCCTCAAAAGCCACAGCTGCTATTCAATGATATCTTTATACTAAAATCGGTTTAAAAAAAGTTAATTGAAGAAAATACGTAGGTATTGTGACAACTGCTCCATAAAAAAGTACCCACACAAAACCTTAAAAATATATTCCATGTATGTATATGAACTTCAAAAAGACATTAATCTCGTTTTGAATGTTCCCATTATACGAGTATCTAAAGATATTCTCACTTTGAATCGTCTTTGATTCTTTGTTATCTTTGCCATCTAATCACCAAATTTACAATACATTTTTCTCTTCCCACACAAAAATTAATAAAAACAAAAAAACAAAACCAAAAATGAAACAACCCAACAAATGTGGCACCGCATAAATCTAACATACAAAATTTATTCCGAATAATAAATTGAATTTATTTTAATTGGCTAAAACGAAAAACTTTCAACATTAAATATATCTATGAATTTTTGTTTTGTATCTTATATCTTGTGTGCGGATAATCTCTCGTGCTGCGGGTATACGAGTAGTGCTCAAAAACTTTGACAAAAAAGCACGATTTTGTGTTTGACTTTTGTTTTGTTTTTGTTCGTATTTTTTCTTAAGATGGTTAAACAAAATGATTTTTTGTTTTGTATACATACATAATTTTAGTTTGCTTTAAGTTTAAATTAAAGATTACAAATGACAGTTTAAGCTAAGAGACAAAAACAAGAAAACAAAAATTTGCCGTCGCTCGTCTGTGGTGGTTCTGGATTTTTGTTATATGTGCAAACTTAATTATGAATTCTAAAAGTGTATGCAAGTATATGTAGAAGTAGGGGGACAGGACGAAACATAGCGCGCAAACGTCTCTTCCAATAATGAAACATCAACAGAATAATAAAAAAACAAGAACATCATACACACAAAAACTTAACTTTTATACACGATATGCAAGAAACGGATGTGTTTTGTAGTCAGAACATCATCGTTCTCACTATCCAACTAGGATAGCATATAATGGGTGCTTCAGGGTCGGATTTGGTACAAAATACAAATAAGTAAGGCGTTGTATAAATTTGGCAGTAAGAGAGGTTTCAAAAAGTGTGTTATAATTAATTTCGACTTTCAATGCTTTTGTCTTCTGAGAAGGAGTTAACTCTTTTATAAAATTTTTCATTAAGCCCCTACTGTTGACGATAAAATTATGTTCTTACTTCGTTTTAAAAATTTAATAAAATAATTTTGTTTTATGGTTTCGAGTTAGTAGTATAGTAGTACCCGGTGCAGGGATATAAATCCACGGGAACTAACTCCACTGAGGGATTTAGTACCCACTTAGTGAGAACTAAATCCACTTTAGTAAAGTGAATTTAGTTCCCATGCTATCTGGGAATCTAATTCCGAAAAAAATGTGTGATTTAAGTTCTCCTTGAGTTTGAAATTAATTCCCACTTTTTAAAAGAAGAAGCAAGTAGAATAAGGCGCAGGGACATAGGGCCCAGGGACATAACGCCCAACTTTTTTTTTGGGGCTTATGTCTCACTTCGGTGGGACATAAAACCGAAATCTTATTTGGGCCCTAAGTCCCACCCAAGTAAGACCGAAGCCCCATATAAAAATTTTGGGGCTAATGTCCCACTTAATAAGAATCACCAAATGACACAACTTGGAGCACTTTAAATCCTGAGATCTCGCCAAGCGAGCCACCCACAGGTGCTTTTATTCAAAAAAGCTGTTGATATTGGCGCCTGCCTGGCGACTTTACATACCCTAAGCGGAGCAACGGAGTTGCGTGAGCGGGTGTGACCCCGAAAAAGGGAGTTAAAATCCTGAGAACCCGCGAAGCGGGCCACCCACAGGTGCTTTTATTGAAAGAAGTTGTTGATATAGGCGCCTGCCTGGCGACTTTACATACCCCAAGCGGAGCAACGGAGTTGCGTGAGCGGGTGTGACCCCGAAAAAGGGAGTTAAAATCCTGAGAACCCGCGAAGCGGGCCACCCACAGGTGCTTTTATTGAAAGAAGTTGTTGATATAGGCGCCTGCCTGGCGACTTTACAAACCCTAAGCGGAGCAACGGAAAACAAAAATTTGGGGACAATGTTTTATTAGTTTTTTATCACCTTGCTCATCAATAACTAAGCTCCCCTTGCAATTTTGACCATAATAGCAAATGTAACGTGAAATATTATTTCGAGTATATTTTTTAACATAAATTTGTTTTTCTTCACGGTCATAAATTAACACACTATTTTTACGAAACCCGGTAATAAATTCAATTTTATTTTCCATGCTTTTAATGTTTTATTTTAATTTTATTCACACTACGCACTATTTTCTTAAATTGCTTAAGACTGATATTCGACTGTACTCATCAAAATCGAACAAGTTTCAAGAATCTGATAACTAACTGTATTTTGAAGCTGTTGTTGTTAGAAATTAGTTCCCTCTTCATATTTTTGAATGTGTACTAAATTCCCATAAGAAAGTGGAGTTCGTTCCCACTTTGCATGGGAACTAAATCCACTTTACTAAAGTGGATTTAGTTCCCTCAGTGGAGTTAGTTCCCGTGGATTTATTTCCCCGCACCGTAGTACCCTTGGGTTGGTGGTTAGTGCGTTGGACTATCATGCCAGAGGTCTTGGATTCAATCCCGACGGGTACTGCCTCTTGCGAGGAATTGACAAATCTTCCAAGAGTAATTCTTGTCATGAAAAGTACTTTCTTAAATTAGCCGTCGGATTCGTCTTAAAACTGTATGTCCACTCCATCCCTAACAACATTACTCGCACACAGGACCTAGACCAAATAGATTTGTCAAATCTTCGCAAGAGGCAGTACCCGTGAAAAAGTTAGGTGGCACAGGCAGGCTTCAAACCCAAGACCTCTTGCATGACAGTCCCACGCACTAGCCATCATGCTACGGGTACTACAATTTAACAAAATGGCCGCTGTCAAACCTCAAACGTCCTTATTGGCATAATTTTTAATAATAGCTTGTATAGCATATCAGCATGGGCCTTAAAGTCTTAGTTCCAAAAATCATTTAAAAGCCAACCCTGTTACTTAGGTTTATAGATAAAACTAAGCTTGTATGGTATGGTCTAGGTGCATTTTCTTGCTCATATATCCTCTTTTCATGCATGTACTTATTTATATATAAATTATTTATATATAAATACATATACGTAAGGTTCTATATCTCTGACAGATATATTTTGTGAATTCCTTGCACAAACATAATATTTTCCATCAGAGGTGTGTAAATATCTTTGTCTGCACGTATTTTTCACATAGGTACAAGGTACGAGACAAGCAAATATCTGAAAGATAGTTCTTTTTGTGTGTTTTCTCATTTGTGCGATATCAGCAAAAATCCTTGCATATTTTTTCATTCTCTAACATCTCGCATCGTTTTTGAACTCAAGTGGAAGGACAACAAAGCGCAAAGTATACAAAATCAAACTTAATTTTCCTGAATAAAACTTCAAGCATAAGGATTCACCAAAATTGCACGGAATTTCACTAAAAATTCCTATACGTATACTCGTATATGTTCTTTATATATTTGTAGTTGTTGGTACTGTGTTCGCCTGTATATGAATTTAGTTTTGTGTGTCTTTGTCATAAAGGATTCTCTGAAAATAGTGAAGTATTTTGCCATCCCGATATATATACACTACACTAAGAACAATTCAAGTAAAATGGTTCATACGCTTTCGTCTAATGGATTTAATGGTGTTTTATGGTGGCATTTGTTCTTTTCGTTAAGCCCTTTTAATAGAAAGAGGTTTCACATGAGGTCTGATGGAACGACACGAGGAAGGGATGTATGCGAAAATTGACTTTCGTCTGGATTTCAAAAACAGTCACAACCATTTTTACATACCTACATACAAATGTGGTGTTAAGAAGAAATTTCTGTGGAAATTATATAAATATGTCAGTCTTAATGGTTTTTCTTATTGTCTGATGTAGATATTTCATGCAGACTAATTTCACATAATTAATTTGAAGGCCTTTGTGCTATGAATTTGATTGGATTAAAAAAAAATAAAAGATATAGACAATAATTTTCAACTTAAATTAAGTAATTTAACTTAGAAAATCCATTTGCTTTAAGAATTAATTTCTGTCATAACGAATTATTTTTGTTTATAATTTTTAACTTTCTAAAAATATTAATTTTTTCTGTTTTTCTCTTATTGTTTTAATTATTTATTATAATTAATTTTGTATAACGAACCTAACTGCAGATTTTTGTTTGTTTGTTTGTTTCTCATTTTACCAATTAAAGGTTCGTCAATTAGATTATCAGAGATTCAGGCATTGCAAGAAAAATACGAAAAGGAGGACATTGAGCGACATGCTTTTATGGGCTACAATCATGACCACATATTTTATTCATCAGGTTTGTCCATAATATCCAATAAGAAAAAATAAATTATTTTTCTTATTTATTTTTCTTTAAAACCAAACAAAAAAAACATTGGAATTATTATGTTCCCAACCCCTCTCTTCCCCCCAACATAATTTTGTGTTTAATTTGGTTTCTCTTACATTTGCGCCAAATAATTAATTTTCGAATAATTTATTATCAAAATTTTGAAAAACAAAAGATGAAACCATTTTATCAAAAGCATGATACTTATCTTCATTTCTTATTGTCTTTTGTAATACTTTTAAGAAAACTTATTATATCTATCACTTTAATAATTGTTTTTCTATTGCGACAAGATATTAAAAAGTTAATAAAGTTTCGAACAAATTTTCTTCGTTGGAATCTATAGTTCTAGTTTGAATTTTTTTTAATTGAAAATTTCTACTTTCTTAAAAGTTTTTGCAATAGTTTTGAAAAAATGCACACGTTATATCCTCTATCCTCCATTCCTGACTTTATACTGATACTCGCTCACAGAAATGGTTGAGAGTTGTTCTTCAAGAACTGAATTATCACCTTATTTATTTATTTATTTTATAAACAGTGACATTTCGTTAATAATAAAAACCTGAATCTTGCGAAAAAAACCTATTAATATAGAATGTTAGAAACATATGGATAGGTATAGCAAATTACTTAAGATTAAAGTAGCAATATTTTAAATTTTTACTCAGGATAAAACCTGGGGCGTTTTGTAAAGTCTTACCCTAATAATATTGTAAAAAATAGTAAAATGCTCAATTAATCGTTTGAACTAAGTTACTTACCAAAATAAGTTTAACTCATTTCAATTATTGCACCAAAGCCTTTAAATATCAAACAATCTACCTTAAATAATTATTAAAAATGATTATGCCTCCATTTTTTTTAGTCAAAATTTATAATTTAACAATAGGTTAATTATTTGTTCTATTAGATCATATGTTTTAAATGGAAATTAATATTAAAGTCACACTCTAAAACAACGTCAACAATATTATTAGCAAATGTATTTATTTATTTAAAATGTAAATTATAATAGTCAACGAAAAATACAAAATAACTTTTTATCTTTAATTTTTTAATATAAATCTTACTCTTAATAACTTCATTCATTTGCATAGTTTAATTTAAATCAACAAGCTATAAAGATGAATAAATATATTTACAATAATTTTAAGTATTTTACTTTCATTCAGTTTTTCGAAAATTATTTCTCCCGCCTACATTTTAAACGTAATTGTTTATTTATATTTAAACAAAAATACATAATATAATATTTTAGAGCTAAAGCCGGCAGAAATTTTTGGGAGTGATAATCAAAATTCCTTGATGTGAATTTGTAGACGCACAATTATATCAAATTCAAGCTTTTTAAAATTAATTTTTGAACTTAAAACACCTATAACTTTTTTTCCTATAAGGTATAACTAATATCAGAAAACATTCGCAATAATTCGAATAATTTTTCAAATGCATTTTTCAATATAAAACCCCGATAACGTTTTTCCTTAAAGGTATTACCAAAAGATTATAATGCGTCTGGCAAGCAGAAGGCTGAAAGTAGAACGTCTTGAACATAGTTTTTTTTAATCAGGGGATTTTTCACGATTTTTCGATGTGGTCATTTGATCAAAAGTTCACCGGCACATAAACTTGATAAATTATCACAACAGTAAACTTAGGGCCAGAACACAAAATTTCTTTAAAACAGATATAAAAAAGCTCTTAATAGGATTTTAAGATGATAAGTCAGCCCTAACGACCAAATAGTTAGTTTAATGAATAAAATTGTTTCACACAAAAAATAACAAAGAGTGAAATTATCTTCATTGTACTTTCGTTTTTTTTTAGATTTAACGGTATCGTAGTTTTGAATAACTCAATAGAATCATTTGTAATTTTGGGCGTTTTTCACTTTAACTTCAACTTTAAAATCTTGCAACCGAAAGATATTCTGAACTTCTCGAAAATGTTGAAGGGACCTTAATCAATACATTCCTCAACTTCCATCCATCCTAGCTCTGATAATATCCGGGGGCTCACAATGTATTCACAGAGATCTGCGAAAAGTTCTCTTCTACCTTTCCTGATGTATCACCTTGTTAAACCTAAATTTCAAAAACCTCTCCTAAAATATGATTAGAACAGACTTTAATCGTGGCTTAACCACAGATCAATCATGATTTTAATTGGTCTAGTACATATACTTCAATTTTCCAATAATTTTCCTCAGAGAAGTGATCAAGTCAATAGTCAATGGCGCAAAATTTTAAGCAACCTCTTGTTAAAAGTTTAACAATTGATTGTTAAAATATGCTTAATATTTAGCATATTTAACTAAAGGAGTCCAAAATTTTAAACCACTCTTTTCGTTAAAATTGATGTTAAAATCAATTTAATTTAGGTAAATCATCTCTTAAGCTTAGTAAATTGATAAAAATGGCTTTAAAATTTTACTTAATCGTTTGAAAACTTGCGCCTTTTGAAGCGTTTACTATTTTAAAAATATTTCTCAATAAGGAATTTGTTGGTAATGCTCTATTTTTTGTATCCCTAAACTGTTAAAACTGCTATGCTTATGTTTTTTTTTGAAAAGCATTAAAGACAAACGACATTATAAATGTTATATATCTTTTATGAAATAAAAATAAAATGCGTTATTTCAAAAATCAACTTTTCATTTTATTCAAATTTATACAATTCTCTATAACGGATATATCACTGTTGCTATAATAAAATTGCTTACTTCTTTATTGTTATACTTTTGTATACTTCGTTCCACTTTGTTTCAATAAATTTATAAAGATACTTATACATAATTAATTTTTGAATAAATGAATTCATCGATTTTGGTAAAATATCATCAATCCAATACAATTTTATTCATCTACTTAAAAACTGATTAATTCACAATTAAAACATTTCAAAAAAAAAAACATCTTTTTGGCCGTATTATAAATCGCATATATTAACGCTAGAAATGTATCTATCTATTAAAATAAAACTTTCATTTAGATTGCATAGAAAATTATCATAAATGTTTATTTAAATACTTTTAAAATCTGTTTTATACTAACCCAAGGTAACCTTTCTTTAAAAAAAAAAAAAAACTATCATCGAACTCTTAATAACCAAATTAAAAAAGTAATTTTCTATCTTAAGAAAATTATTAAAAAATGTCCGTTCTGAGAACATGAAATATTACCTCTTGGAAGAAAGAAAAAAACATAAAATGAAAATATCTTCATTTACCTTCAACTAATTAGCTAAAGATATTAAGATACTCGATGAGAAAGAAAAATTTAATAAAACAAAAATCTTTAAAATTTTTTCTTAACCTTATATTGTTTTTTGTATTTTTATTTTGTTTAAAAATTTATCATTCATATAGAATATTTTCGTAGGCAGGTTTAGGTGCGGGTACATTATAAATATGAAATCGAGCGAACCAAGAATCTATCTATATCTATCTTTTTGTCTGTCTGTCTGGTCTGAAATAAAAAAAAAAAAAAAAAAAAATTGAATTATTATTTATGGCAACATGACTTAACGTTAATAAACGCATTATTAAAATTTAGAATTGTTTTTATGGATTTTATAGCATCATCATCATAATTTTTATTATTCAATAAACTTTGTTGTTATTATTTTTATTACAATTAATTGTTATTCGCGCGAGGCTATTGTACATATGGTTTGTATAGTGTGCTTAAAGCGTTAGATTCTTCAATTTTTTTTTATCTAAATGATGGCTGTCTTGAAAAGATTGAATAAGTAGTAGGTAGGTATTATTATTATTAATATTATTATTATTATTACATTTTAGACGTCTGGCGACGTGACAGACAACAGCATTGCTACAGAATAATATAATTACATACTTAATTATGCAATAATTTTTATTCACTGACTAACAAATGAAAAATTTTATTTCTAACTGGCTAGTGTGAAGTCTCTTGTTAGCTTGGCCCAATTAAACACCCAAAATACCCCTTGAATGACACATATGTACTCGTTTTTCTTTTTAACATTTTATAGCTTTAATACGAGAGGATTAACTACTTTTATTTCGGATTTGAGTAGGCCATATAATAAAACTATACCACCGGGCGGCGGCGGCGGCGGCGATGGAGCTGCTGCCACTTGCTATTAGATAGTTTTTTGTTGTTTTATAACTATCTGTAGGTAGGTTTTTGATGGTTTATTTGGAGTCTTTTTTTTTTTTAGAGGACGAGACCATAATTTCGTCAAGTGGCGTGACATGGCTTTACAACCAAGACCAAACATATATGTACATATATACAGCTTATACTGAGGTTTTATGGGCATATCTATGGCACGAGAGCAGAGCAGAGCAGAGCGCATACAATTCGGGAGTAATTATCCGGTGGTTAAATTTACTTTAACTATCGTGTTAAATAGTTAAAAAAAGGCTATAAGAACAGCCAAGTTGAAGAAGATTCTCTCATCTAGATACATTTTTATGGTCATAAAGTTGATTTATGTCTTTTCATTTTTCCCTTTTCACTTTTCGTTCTTCTTTCTTTTTTTATTCCATTCAATCATGGCTGGTCTCTTTTTCTTTTTTAATGGAAGTTTTGTTCCTTCAATTAAGGCAATTCAAGTAAGATAGTTATTGGAACGCAGGGGTATGAATAGAAAGTTCAAGAAGGGGAGAAGGTAACTTAGGTAGAAGGATGTGCATCATAGGTAAAAAAAAAGAAAACGTCCTATGTATTGAGGAGGAGCCTGCGCACGAACCCAAAACAGTTTCAAACTTCTTTTGCCTTTTTTGTTGAAATCTATCTTCAAAAAAAAACTCAGAAAAAAACAAGTGGTCTGGCCACCAAGAAATCCCTACACACTAAAGAACAACCGGTCTGTGTTGAAACAGGAAAGAAAAGTATGAGAGGTAAAAAGAGCATCTCATCAAATGCATGCGATGGAATGCGTTGCCATGCATAGGTTTCCCCTTTTTTCATATTATTAATCTCCACCAGCCCAGAAGACAGAGTAAACATGTAAATGAGTTAATTTCTCTTTCCGTGTGTGTGCAATTTGTGTGACTGTGTGTAAAACAAGAATGGTTGCAATGGTGATGAAGACGAAGCCATATTTGATTTTCTAATTTCTTCTCCTCTCTGTCTCTTCCGCTGACTGACTGATTATATGTTGTGATGTTTTGTTATTAGTTAGAGCGAGATGGACTTACGTGTGCCTTTTTGTTTGCGGGGAGAATGAACTTCTATGGCGCTTAGTATACCCAACGATAAAAAAACAGTGTGTGGTGAATGTGAATTTCTGAAGTAAAAATCGATAGATGGTTGCGTTGCGGCTAGCGGATAAATTGAATGGATGAATGTCTCTTGCGTATAGAGCGACCTCATCGAATGTTTTTGTATTTTATTTTTTTTAAATGGGAATTAATTTTCTTTTATGGTGATTTTTGATTTTAATCTGCGATTCATCGAATTTAAGCGTCTTAGTTTTGAATGCAAAATGCTAAATTAATATGATATTTATATATTTTTATTCGGGTTATTGTTTTATTGAGATATCTGAAAGATTTAAATTCATTTATTATTATGTGGTATAATTTTTGTTGTATCTTCTGGTTAGTAAATACATAAATAGGTATATATGAGTTTTAGATAGGTAAATATATTTTAAATAAGAATTGTGAATAGATATATGCATGTAGTTCCATTATTTTTTCCTCATAGTTTAACATAATGAGAGCAAGTTCAACAACATTTTTATTGGCAAATAATTTTGATGAGATAAATATTAGATTAAATATTAACAAATTATAGCTACATATATATCGTCGTAGGTTAAGATATGCATACTTATGTATATATTTTACAATGTACACGAAAGGTGAAATATTTTAGCTCAAATATAAGAATAAATATTTCAATAATTATACCTACAAGTATGTATGTATGTACCTACATAAGTTTTTAAAATTTATCGATCTATCTAAAAAAATCATATAATTAGTAGGGTTTGAATTCTACAACAACAACAACTTGATTTTATATTTTCCTCCTTTGAAAATTGATGTAAATCAGTACCTATTTTTTTATTGACTAATAAGAGGGTGATCAATAGAAAGACATTGTCAAAAAATTTCATAGTGACGTACACATATTATGTACATACCTCTAGGCTTTTTCTAAAATAAACTAAGGTTAGACGATGTTAGGTTTTTGGCAATAACTCGTTCTATTTTTGCCCATAGATGTAATATAGGTAGTTAGATTTGTGGAAACTTTAATATAAATGTCCAGAAAAAATAGATTAGTCCTTTAAAATAAAAATTGTCAAGATAACAGCATTCAGAATACAACATATTTAGGAGATTCATCTTGCATCTTATACAATTTTCTACACTTTTTTTTTAAATCGCAAGTTTTCATGTGTTTTTAAAGATTAGAGCAGTTTTGTTTTACTAAGTTTTTGATGAGTTTAAATTAAGTGAAAAAAAACATGTTCGTTTTTTCTACAAAACTATTGTTTAAAAAAACGAGTATCAAAATGTACAAAAACGTTCAACAATACACAATAGAGAACCGTATTTATATATTAAGTAATAGGTTTTAAAAAGAGGCTGGGTTGCGACGCACACTGATAATTTCCCATCCCGTCTGTTGATTTATCTTGCTTAAAACTTTTAAGAAAATATTCATAACAATATTTTGTGTGATATAAATAATTTGAAGTCGATATATCTCTTTACGGTCCTAATACTTGGGTCGATAACCATTTCTTAATCGTTTTTTGTTGTTTTTGTAGGTTTTCTTATTTTGTTTAAAAAGTTGTCAGTTGAATTTTTCTAAAAAAATTACTGAAAATTACCAACAACATTTTGCATATGACGAAATAGTATGATTTCAAAATCTATTTTTGTTAATGAGAGTTTTAGTCAAAAAACAATTTTTACCAATTTTAGTAGCACCCCCCCCCCCTCAATAAGTTCGGTTAAATGGACAAAATGTCAATCGTGGCGTTTGCTGTGTGGCACGTGACGCCGCTGCTGAAACCATATGTCGTCGGTGCGGGGAAATAAATCCACGGGAACTAACTCCACTGAGGGATTTAGTACCCACTTAGTGAGAACTAAATCCACTTTAGTAAAGTGGATTTAGTTCCCATGCTAACTGGGAATCTAATTCCGAAAAAAATGTGTGATTTAAGTACTCCTTGAGTTTGAAATTAATTCCCACTTTTTAAAAGAAGAAGCAAGTAGAATAAGGCGCAGGGACATAGGGCCCAGGCACATAACGCCCAACTTTTTTTTTTTTGGGGCTTATGTCTCACTTCGGTGGGACATAAAACCGAAATCTTATTTGGGCCCTCAGTCCCACCCAAGTAAGACCGAAGTCCCAAATAAAAATGTTGGGGCTAATGTCCCACTTAATAAGAATCACCAAATGACACAACTTAGAGCACTTTAAATCCTGAGATCCCGCCAAGCGGGCCACTCACAGGTGCTTGTATTCAAAAAATCTGTTGATATTGGCGCCTGCCTGGCGACTTTACATACCCTAAGCGGAGCAACGGAGTTGCGTGAGCGGGTGTGACCCCGAAAAAGGGAGTTAAAATCCTGAGAACCCTCGAAGCTTTATTGAAAGAAGTTGTTGATATAGGCGCCTGCCTGGCGACTTTACATACCCTAAGCGGAGCAACGGAGTTGCGTGAGCGGGTGAGACCCCGAAAAAGGGAGTTAAAATCCTGAGAACCCGCGAAGCAGGCCACCCACAGGTGCTTTTATTGAAAGAAGTTGTTGATATAGGCGCCTGCCTGGCGACTTTACATACCCTAAGCGGAGCAACGGAGTTGCGTGAGCGGGTGTGACCCCGAAAAAGGGAGTTAAAATCCTGAGAACCCGCGAAGCGGGCCACCCACAGGTGCTTTTATTGAAAGAAGTTGTTGATATAGGCGCCTGCCTGGCGACTTTACAAACCCTAAGCGGAGCAACGGAAAACAAAAATTTGGGGACAATGTTTTATTAGTTTTTTATCACCTTGCTCATCAATAACTAAGCTCCCCTTGCAATTTTGACCATAATAGCAAATGTAACGTGAAATATTATTTCGAGTATATTTTTTAACATAAATTTGTTTTTCTTCACGGTCATAAATTAACACACTATTTTTACGAAACCCGGTAATAAATTCAATTTTATTTTCCATGCTTTTAATTTGTTATTTTAATTTTATTCACACTACGCACTGTTTTCTTAAATTGCTTAAAACTGATATTCGACTGTACTCATCAAAATCGAACAAGTTTCAAGAATCTGATAACTAACTGTAATTTGAAGCTGTTGTTGTTAGAAATTAGTTCCCTCTTCATATTTTTGATTGTGTACTAAATTCCCATAAGAAAGTGGAGTTCGTTCCCACTGAGTGGGAACTAAATCCCTCAGTGGAGTTAGTTCCCGTGGATTTATTTCCCCGCACCTATGTCGTCTTGGTCCATATGGTTCAAATTGGGCCATAAGAAATTAGTTATCATCGTTATGTAACGTTCGCTGTTGACGGTCTCTTGTTGACCGCCTCATTAACGTCGTTTTCAAAACGACAAAATTCACACCAAACGGTAACTTTTTGAGGATGCATTATCACCTGGTGAACCTCACGTGGGATGGTGTCGTCCCATATACGGTAATTTTGCTTGTTAACACAGCCATTTATCCAAAAATGCGCCTCGTCACTAAAGATGATTTTTCATCCAAAATTTGGGTCCTCTTCCAAACGATTCGAAGCCCAGTCAGCGAACAAACGGCGTTTTCTATGGTCATGAACTTTGAGCTCCTGGGTCAGTTGGATCTTTTACGGGTGTAGGCCCAAGTCCCGACGCAAAATTCGTCAAGTTGAAGTCTGCGAAAGGCCGAGTTCGTGTGCACGGCGAGGAATAGACTGCCTCGGGTTCTGCTGTACACTTTCACGGACCGCGGCGATGTTCTCGTCCGATCTTGCGTTCCTTGAATGTACGGGTGGTTGCTGTTTGTTTACTGAACCGGTCGTTTTAAATTTGGCCACCAAACGTTGAAGAGTCGACTGTGAACAGCCACCACGTCTACCGTAAAGTGGGCGCAATGCGCGCAATATTTGCGTTAACGAACACTCATTTTGATAATAAAGTTTTATCAGTTGAACATGCTGTTTAATCGTGTAACTTGCCATGATGATTTGGCATAATCAACTGAATAATAAACATAAGATTTAACAGATGTCACCAAAACAAAATGGCCGCCACGGGGCGCCAAAACCTACCCGTGCCAATTAAAAAACCCTTTATAAAAAATACAGATTGGATTTTTCTAAGAAAATTTATTACAGAACCAAATCGTTTTGAAGTCAACACTTTCATTTATTCACGAGATATCGAGAATAAAACATCAATTTTTACCAATTTTGCGTAATGTTTTTTGTAGATTTTAATTTGTATGAAAAAACTAACTGTTTGTAAATTTGTATAAAATATTCACTGATTATCGAAAACAATATTTTCTATACGATTAAATTAGTATATGAAGCCAATATCTTAAATTTTTGAAAAGATATTTGAGTCGAAAGTAATGTTTTGTTTTTAGGTTTTTGACAGAAAACTGTCAATTCGATTTTTCTCAAAGTTTTACAAAATTATATAAGATCGGTATATCACGTCACAATATACATATAATATAAAATTTAATTCGAGTCGCTAGCGTTATTAGTTCGTGCGATTTGAGAATCCTTTTTGAATCTTTCTGCATTGTTATCTGTATAACAAAAGTCGATATCTCGAATAGATCTTGAAATATGGACGACAAAAAAGTGAACGTACGGACGTACGAACACACAGACACCTCTCTAAATTTACGAGAATAAACAAATAAATATAAGTTATTTAGTTTTAATTTTTATTTTTATTTTTTATTTTTTATTTTACAACTTAAGTTTTAATTATATATTTTAATTCTACGACGCGTTTCGGAGATGTTTCTCCATCATCGGGAAAAGTATTCCACCCGATGATGGAGAAACATCTCCGAAACGCGTCGTAAAATTAGAATATAATTAAAACTAAAGTTGTAAAATTAAAAATAAAAACTTAATAACTTATATTTATTTGTTTATTCTCGTAAATCTAAACTGCTACTTGGAGACAAGTAAACCATATCATGTACCTCTCTAAATCTTCTATTTAGATTCTAGGGACCTTGAAACGTCCAAAATGTGAACATTTTATTTGGAAAAAGAGGCTGGGATGCGACCCACACTGATAACTTCCCATCCCGTCTGTCGATTTGTCTTGCTTAAAAGTTTTTCTATATGTATCAATTTTTATCAAATTTGCGTACTATTTTTTGTAGATTTTATTTTTTTATAAAAAAAACGGACTGTTGGATTTTTATAAAAAAATTACTGAATATCGAAAACAATATTTTCTGTAAAATAAAATAAATTTGAAGCCAATATTTGTAATTTTTGAAAAGCTGTTTGAGTTGAAAGTAAAATTTTACCAAGTTTTAGTATTGTTTTTATTAGGTTTTTGTTTTTTGTAAAAAAAACTGTCAGTTTGATTTTCCTCAAAATTTTATCGAATGTTGCAAACAATATTTCTTATAAGTTAAAATTAGTTTGAAGCCTTAATCTCAAGGTTTTGAAAAGACATTTGAGTCAAAATTCAATTTTTACCAACTTTGAGTAATGTTTTTTTAGGTTTTTATTTTTTATAAAAAAAACTGTCAATTAGATTTTTCTAAAAATTTTATCAGATGTCAAAAACATTATTCTTCGTTGCACAAAATTGTTTTGGAGATGAAATCATATTTTAGTCGTACAATTTTCGAGGTTACAATTTTTTTTTTAGTTTTTTTTGATTTATAAAAAAAAACCGTTAATTATACTTTTTTTCCAAAAATATACTTGTTTTGTATGCGTTACAATATATAATATAACATTTAATTCAAGTCTCTAGCGCCCTTGGTTCATGAGATATTTAGGTTTAACCAAAATTTTCACCTTTTTTTTAAACTGCTATGGTAAAAAAACCACCCACGCAATTTTCTTGAGATCCCTTTCTGCATCTTTCTGCCTTATTATCTGTATAACAAAATTTATTTGAAGTCGATATCTCTTCTCGCGAACGTACGGACATACGGACGTACGGACGTACATACGTACACACGCACACACAGACATCTTTCTAAAAATCTTTTATTTCGACTCTAGGGACCTTGAAACGTCGAGAAATGTCAAAATTTTCAATTCGACAAATCGGACCCATTACAATAACTTCCTATGGTAAGTTAAAAATCGGACCGATTACATGATATTTCGTCTATATTTTAAAAACGTTTCTAACCTAAAACTAATGATCTCAACGATTGACAATTCAAATCTTTAATTATATGTGTGCTCGATAATGATTGATTAAAACTTGAAAATAGACATTCTTCAACTCAAATTCAATTTTAACTCTTCATAACCATGAATCAAAAATGCACATCATTCTAAGCCAAGCATAGAACTTTTAAAAATAAAAAAAGGACAACGACTTATTTCGCAAGATTTTTCAGTATGTATGGTATGGCTTAAAATTTTTAATGATATGGTATTTGCTTAGGAGGGACCTATTCATTTTTATTTGCTGCAACATAAAAGCTAGCTTTTTACTCAAAAACTCTTTGAAAATCGACCAAAATTTACAAAAATTGCCGAAAAACATGTTTATAATTACTTCAAATTTTAGGTGTCTGTACATTGTATAGTATTTTATACTAATTGCAGACTTTAGCCTCACTAGTTTAATTAGGTTCAAAACAATTAAGACTTAAAAAAGGGTTGTCAAAACAATGATGAGCTAACTTATAATCAAGTATAGATACATTATCCACACGTAAATCGATTCAACGAGATAAAAGAAACTAGAAAATGTTTCGGCAATCGATTTGCGTTTTGATCATGGCATTTTAACCTAATGAGCAGAATGATCTTACGTATGGATGGCTCCCACTATCCTAAAACGTTTTGAATGCAATTGTAAATGTTTGGGTTCTGTAAAATAGCACACTAAAGTATTAAAAAATACAATGAGAGCATTTTCAAATATAACTTAGTTCAAAAAACTTTCTCACATTAGTATCTTACATAACTCAACTATAGAAACTTTCTTTCTTTTGTTCCTTAGTTAACAAAAAGGATATCATCATATCTATATCTGTGTATCTCAAAGACAAAGATTCAAAATTTCATGCCAAATCAAACAACAAAAATTTATATGAAGAAAACAAAAAAAATCCTACAGCCTTTCGTATCCTTCTTCTTTTTTTTTGCCAAAAACATGTCAAAAAAAGAGAAAACGCGATAGAAAGTTATTACACGAAAGGGTAACATAATATCTACACAGAAAAACCTTACCTAGTTGTCTTCTGTTGCAAACAACATGCAACTGTTCTAAAAGAACATTCACCGCATTCACACCAGGAGGTAGCCAAAAGCAAGAAATTCCTATGCCTATATACATTTGTATATAGTTAGACAATAAAGGACTAAAAACTCAGTGTCACGAAAAATATAAAATAAAATTTTGCACACACAGCTCTTTTTACAATAAAACTATGAAGTGAAGCGTAGCGTCGGCGGCGGGCGGCCAGTGCGGTGTCGTAGAAATTCATATTTTCCGGTTAGTATGTCTGGCATCCAGTCAATCAGTCAGTTGTTCACCTTTAAGTATGGGTTTTTTTGGGTTTCCTTAAAAAAAGTCTACTCTCAGAAAAGAAAAAGGGTAATTTTTACTACCGGTGTTTCTAATGAGACGTCTGCCATAAATCTTAGTTTTACCTTTGCTTATTGTTTTCAACATTTTGTCACACAAAATTCAAAAAATGAACTGAGCGCTGAAAAAATTTCTAAAAATTCATACTGTTTATGTTTTGAAATCAAAGATGTTTGTTTATGACGGTCTGAGACGAGATAAAAAAAGGAAGAAAGAAAAAATTGCACGGTCACTTTTTATGGTTTAATTGCACCTAGTTTAGGTGAAATTGCAAAAATAAAGGTTTTTCCTAAAACAACCATAAAAATATAGCAAAACAATGAATCTTAGAAGAATAACGCATCTATCGAGTGTTCTTGGTTGTTTTGGTATTTTTAACAGGACAGAAAATGAGTGATGAAATAACATGAAACCTTAAAGATTCAGTCAGTCATCAACAGGGATAAGGTTCTGGTTAAAGTAGGTAGGTAATATAAAAAAAAGACCATGGCATTAATTAACATATAAAACTAAGTGAAATCAAGTTGACAAGTAATATCCTCTTTAACAATTAGACTTCTGAATTGAAATATTTTCACAACTTATGTGTATGTAGGTATATACCTATCTGCTGTGCATATAAAACTAAATGTTTTGACCTCTTTTACTTAATGAGTCAAACATGATCCTGACCATCTTAAATTACTTTTAATCTTTCTCTCTTTTATACTGCATTCAAAATTAACATAATTCTCTGGTTGCAAATTAATAAAACAACAACAACTGATTTTTTCTTAAAGGTCCAAATGGCTGTCCGAGACGTCGAGGTCGACAAACCTACACACGATTCCAAACCCTGGAATTGGAAAAGGAATTCCATTTTAATCATTACTTAACGCGAAGGCGACGGATCGAAATTGCGCATGCACTCTGCCTAACTGAGCGTCAGATAAAAATTTGGTTCCAAAATCGGCGAATGAAATTAAAGAAGGAACTTCGAGCCGTAAAAGAGATCAACGAGCAAGTGAGTTATATATATGAGTATATTTTTTTTGAATTTCAATACATTTTTTTTTAATTCATTTATTTATTTACTTCCAAATCAGTTGGAATTTATTGTATTTGTTTAAACAAAAAAAAAACATAAACTTTCGTAATTTCTTTATTTCTCTCGCGATGAAATGAAAATTTATGCGATGATGATGGTTTTTATAATATATTTTCAAACATCACAGTGAGATAAAGAAAAGATTAACCGCTTTGTTTTTGTTTTGTTTTAAAACAACACAAATTAAAAACAAAATAAAGATCTTAATTGTGCAATTTTTATATGGAGTAGGTAGAAGGTAGGTAGGTAGCACTCGTATGTTATTTGAATGCGTCACCAAAAGTATTCGATGGAATTTTTGTTTCTTCCTCAGAAATTCACTGACTGACTAACTGAGTCGTCTCAAGACCTAAAGTTGAACATTGACTGTTTTTGTTAATTAAAACGTTACTAATTATATTTTATACTAGATACACTTGTCTGACGAGTATCTTTATATAGATAGATAGATTTTATACTTTTTTGCCATAGGCATATCGATTCGCTAATGAATTCGAATACTAATAGATACGGAATCAACTGCTGTGCGATTGGTTTGTTCAACAATTTTAGTGGCCGAGATGATAATTGTGACTCTGATGGTTATAGGTTTTGCTTCCGATACATTGATTATTATTTGACATAAAATAATTTGACTAAATAGATTATTTGAAAGTTTATCCAATGGAATGAAACTTTACTTTAAAGTAAATGACTGTCAAGGTGGTGCAAAATTTTGAATTTTTCAGCTGTAATATTTGTTTTCTCCAAGAGTAACAAACCCATTTTGGACGTTCTAATAAGTACAAAAAAATCTTTCTTTGGCCGAACTTCACGAATGAGGAATGTATGGTTTTATAGATTATTTCGAAAATAATTTTTCGAGCAATTTTAGCTGGTTGCATGCCTCCTCTTCAAGAATTCAAATCGTGAACCATAACTTCCAATTTTCGACGTATTTCATAGTGACTTACCAAAAACATATTACAAAAACACTTATGTATTTATAATTGACAGCAACTTTGATAGAAGTTGCTTCAACAATATGGCTGCTATCAACTGTCAAAGTTTGGAAGTTGCTTCTAGAAAATCTTCTATTTTATCATAGAGGGTTATCCATTTTGCGGTCTCAAAATTTACGTTAATAAAATATATATAAAATATTTTTGGTCATGATATTTCTTTTTTATTATAAAGTTTGAACATTGACATTATGTGTGAAATACTAAAGGGTTTTTTTCAATTGACGCGGGTAGATTTTGGCGCCACGTGGCGGCCATTTAGTTTTGGTGACATCTGTCAAATCTTTTGTTTATTATTCAGTTGTATATGCCAAATCATCATGGCAAGTCATCATTTTTGTAGCAGGTTTTAACAATCTGTATGCATTGTGAAATAGTTAAGCGATCCATTTTTGTAAATGTCAGACTTTCAACTGAAAAGAAAAAAATTGGTTTAACAACTTAGTCTTACAGATGTCGAATTCCAGCCCTATACTTTTGAAACCGCAAAATGGATAACCCGGTATAGTTAGTTAGTTATATTTATTTATATTTTAAAATTCAAAAAAGATTTAAACAATTCAGAAAATAAATATTTAAATATGAATAATATACAAAATTAAACTAAACATCTTTCTCTTTTCCTCTTCTTCTAGGCTCGACGTGATCGTGAAGAACAAGAGAAAATGAAAGCTCAAAATGAAATGAAATCCGCCCAACACAATGCCAATAAACAACAAGATCATCAACAACATTCAATTGTGTCACATAATTCTTCTGGCCATCTACATCATCCTGTAGGCTTAAATGATTCCAAATTAGGCCTTGGAATGGGTGTTGGAGTTGGGGGTGTTGGTAGTAATTTAGGAATGATGAGTGCGCTCGATAAAAGTAATCATGATCTGTTAAAAGCAGTTAGTAAAGTAAACACATAAATAAGTTATAATAAATATAATATATAAAAAAATATAACCCTTCCTATAATCCCTTAAATAAAATAATTTAAAAAAAAATAAAAACAAAAAAAACTTAAAATATTATTAAATATAAATCCACCTACATTTTAAATTTAAATTAATGACAAAAAAAAAATTAAACGTTATTGAAAATGCAAAATATTAATATAAAATTTGCAAACTGAAAAGAAAAAATAAAAAAATAAAGTTTACAAGAAACGACTGCAATAGATCTACGTAAGAACAGACTATAAAAATGATTATATACATAAATGAAATTGCAGTATATTATGTAATGTAAAGAATTAAAAACAAAAAACTTAAATTAATATATGTTAGGTAAAATCAAAAAATAAAAACAAAAAATGGTAAGATTAGTTTTTGATAAAATATATAAACAAAATCTTAGTTGTATTTAATATTGTTTTGTTCACTTACGTAGAAACCCTAAATTAAAAAAAAAAACAAAAAATTACACAATTATTCTGTTTCTTTAAGAAAATTTACTTAATTATATAATATTATTATTTTTTAACTTCGAAAGAAGAAAATTGGCGATATTAAAATTAATATTTTTTTTCTATATTATATAGTAATTAAAATAATATAATTAATAAAAATAAATAATAAATGTAAATATTTTTAAATAATAATTGATTGCCATAATATGATTGTGTTATTAATTTTATGTTTAATGACTTTTTACCCAGACTAAGTCAGTTCGTGAAATATACATAAAAATAGGTATATAAAAGAACACATAGTATCTCTTATGTATAAATGTATTATTTAACAAACTAAAAGCAACAAACAAAATATTTAAAAATAAAAACGAAAAATTAAGTATTTTAATCTGGTGTGTTGCATACCTTCTTATACCTTAACTAAAACAACGTACAGTGAGTTAAATTGCCAGTGAATGTTACAAAATTAGTTAAACTGATGAAACAACAGACATAAAAATATACAATTGCTTTGACATTGTAAGAAAAAATAATTTAAAAAAATACAAAAACAACCAATATTGCAATACAAAATACATAATGTAAAAAATGTCTTAAACATAAAAATAAAATTAAAAAACAAAAAAACGTAACTACAAAATAAAGGCTTTCTAAGAGCCAAATCAACCCATATACGTATTAGATAATAAGGCCAAAATATTATTGTAGATATAACAAAACAAAATATATATTATATATTTTACTGAGTGAATATATAAAGAAAAAAAAAGGACTACAACAAAAACCTAAACAAAATACGTAGAATATGAAACAATACACATTTAATATACACCATGTTACTATTATCTCCAACTTAAAAGTAAATTTAAAAAAAGCGAACATTCTTAAAATAATTGAAAAATAAAAATAAAATCGATAAATATATTTATAAAACACACACACACAAACAAAAAGAACAAACAAAATTTCTACACGATATTAATTTTCTTTTTTTATTTACAAAACAAAAAAAAATAATTTAATTTTTTTTCTTTGGGTGCATTGTTTTATTTGTAAAATAATGTGCTACACAAAAAAGGTGATATTTTTTTTAAATATGTATTATTCAATTTCTGTTTATGATTTATTATGTTTTTAACATAAATTTTGTTATATGAAAATAGTTTTCAACAATTTGGTTATGTACCTATACTAGAAACTGTATTGAAAATAAAAAGAGATAGAAGTTTTTTGAAATTATTTTATCATTCTGTTTTTTAATTAGTTTTTTTCCTTACCTTAAAAAAAAAATAAAATTATATTTTTTGCCATCCTCATTTTTGTTGTAACAAAATTTATAGAAAAATTTTACTGTTTAAAAAATGTTGATTTTTAATAGTTTTTTTAATCCTTTTTTATTCACGTTTTGATTGTTTTCTTTTTTTTATTATTTACAAAAAGAAAAAACTGTAAAACAATTTTAATCATAATTTAATATTAAATCTATAAAATACTTATAACATTATTATTATTATTATTGACAGATGGAATACTATAATAACTGTAGTTTAAAATAAATTGAAGGACGAAGATGAAAAAAAAAATGAAACATAATCGAAATAAAAATATTTATAATTTTCTTATTTCAAAAATAAAATGCAAATTTGAGACTTAAAAATACTTAAACAAAATTTGTTTTTCATTATTAGATTCTACCTTTTTTGTTTGATTTATATTGATTTAGTTTGTTTAATTTTTCAAAAAGGTTTTTGTTTTTAATAATTGGTTTCTGGTTTTTGAAAAGTGGAGGACTCGTTTTGTTTTGCATGTATATTGTACTTTTACATACTTGATGTCGAGTCGATGAGTCGTATGAGTCGATTTCCAAGCGACTAATTTCCCGAGGGTTGAACTTATTTTGTTTCATAAATCGATGCAACTGTTACGAAGAGATTTAACCCTTTATTCTTTAGACTATTTTCTTTTCCTTCTTATTTTAAAACTATATTTGAACATTCAGTAATATTTTAAAAAGCTTAAATATGTATATAAGAATGAATAAGAATTCTTATCGGTTCTCTTGAATAAGACAGGAAACAGTGTTAGGAGGTAAACTAAGTTCAATTGCTTGACTTGGTAGGTGGGTTCGATGATTATTGTCGTTTTTTGTTGTTATAGTATTAAAAAGGAGTACCAGGTATTACACCACTTTTAAAACTAATTTTATCGTTTAACTTTTTAATTACTTTAGAGTGAAATTTTAGTTTATGGTGTAAGTAAAATGTTAAAGCAATTTTTAGCAATTTACTTAGCTTAAAAGATGATGTACTTAATTTTAAACAATTTCACATCTTACAATTTTTTAACAATTTGCTAAAGTTAAAATAACGGAATGGCTTCTATAACTTTTGGCAATTTACTAAATCCATATTAAATCTGTACAATTATTTTTTTAGGAGCAGTTGATGAAATTTGTCAGTCAACAGTTAGGAGTTCCAATTAATAAGTCCGTTTAAGCGTATTAGCTTTGTTTATTTTCACGAACTGTCACATTTTAGACATGTTTAGATGCTCGATTTTTAATAAATGGCAATAAGCAATTTACTAGTTAGAAAAACGAAAAAAAAGGTTACAAATTTTGGACTCCCTTAGTAAATTGATAAATATTTAGCAAATTTCTAACTATAGTAAATTATTATTAAACCCTAAACCCAATAGGTTGTTTAAAATGTCACGCCTTTTTCTTTAAACTGATATTGCATAACTTGCTAAATAAATTTGGCTTTTGGGTTTTTAATATTTTAAATTAATAGGTTCAACATTTAGTATTATTTCCTACATGTTTCTTCAAGGTTAATGTTTCCGCGGGTTCAGATACACCATTTTTGAAGCAAAGGAATTGGTATTTTCTATAGCTTACGAAGAAAATAAGATGACAGTTTTTAAGAAGTTGTAGTTATATGCTGAATAGTAAGAAAATTGCTAACATAATATGAATAATATGTTATAAAATATTTTGCCCAAATGTTGTTAATACGATTTTTTAACTTTGGAAAATTTATTTCTGTTCAGTTTTTATCTAACTTAAATAAAATGTTCCCAAACTTTATTTTAATGAAATTTTCAAAGCCCATTCATTTAAATATACCTGCTATTAGTTAAACATATAGAAAACGCAAATACAAATACAACTTCAGCTCCCTGATGGGGGATTTCAAGGATATTATATGTGTCACTCTTTGGTTATCTACACTTTAGTCAGCTTACACCTTTTATTTAATACAGAATGCTACCTTTGTAAATGTATGGGTCTGTACGTATGGGGATATTTCAGATTAAGCTTTTTTTAATCAATTTTTAATAAAATTATGTTTTGTTAAGTCAATTTTGGATTTCGTTTAATAAAACCAATAAAAGTATCATTTCTAAAGAATTTAAGCTAAGGTACCAGTAGTGTGAAGATCTTGGGTTAAATCCCTTCCTATTACACCTAAACTTTTTTTTCACAAGTCCTGTCTTCTGCGAGGAATTAAAAAATCCTCCAAGAGTTATTCTTGCCATGAAAAGTGATTTGGATTCAGAATACAGACTGTAGGTCCCCTCCATCCCTAACACAGTAATTGTTGAGTGTTGTAAATCACAAGGCCCTGGTTCTGTATAAGATATTGATCCACCTAATTTATTTTTTTAAAAGTGAACTCATGTTTTATCTATTGAAAGGCATTTAAAAATTATGCATTAATGAAAACAATTAGTAAGATAATTTAAGAAACACTTTTCCAGGACAGGAATTGATAATTTTGAATTATGTGTTAAGTAAAAGATGCTAGGAAAACAAAACTAATATTTTAATATAATTTAATTTATATATTCTAACAAGATACATAATCTCAGAACCTGCTTACTTTTTGTGTATAGAAAAAACAACAAAAATCGTCACGGGACAAGTTCAACTGAATGAAAATTATAAGTTCTTGCCAAAAGTTTTTCTCAAAAGCATCCTTACATTTTCATAAATAAAACATTACAGAAAATTAATATCAATTGGAAAAAGTTGAGTTTCTTGGCACTATTTACATATAATTTCTTTTTTTGTATTTGTGTTGTGTTATGGACTCATTGGTACAATTTGAGAAATTATTCTTATTTTATTTAAATATAGCAACTTTGCATTGAATTTTTTAAATAGGATTGTATGGTTTTCTCAGAGGGATAACGCCATACTGAAACTTGAAATGAGATTTTCCAGATACTTTTAATTTAAGTTTCTTATATTTCACGTTTGTTACATCCAATGTCAATCATCATTATGTTGATTTTTTTTTTTAATGTTCTAATTGTCCCAAAATTTTGCAATTGAAAAGGGTTCTAAGGGAATTTTGATATCATTTAAAAGAAGGTTGAGATACATATTCTTACTTATTAATCGACTATCAAAGAATTGAGAAGTTTAATTTGATTTAATAAGATGCGCTAGGAAAATTTGTATGTCAATTGTAAATTATTAACAAAGAAAACAGTCGTAGGAGTCATCAGTGTTTTCCCTGAATATGGTTTGTTTATTTCTAAGTTGAAGTAAGCACTGCCGTCAAATTTATGACTTATAATATTAGTAATTGATCTATGGTGCAAAAATCACAGAATTGTATTCTTATGGTTCTAACCTTATACATTTCAGTATTTTGTATTTTAGAAGTTGATTTCTAATTAGTTGCCAGTTTCAAAAGGAAATTATATTACTTCGTTCATATCTGTAAAATAATTAAACATTTCGATTGCTTTGCTAATATTTAAAATGACGTAATATTTCTTAATTACTGTAAGATAATATTATATGTTTAAATACATTTTAAGTAAGTATTTACTCTGAAAAAGGGGAAGTCCTTAAATCCTTGTAACAACTATAAAATGTGGTTGTTGTAACATCATCCTTCTCTTGGGGACTATCTCAGCAAGATCGGCAGATTATATGAATTTATTTCAATGATAATAATAACTGTTCTCCACATAGGACTTATTGTTTCTCAGTTACTTTTCTACTTCTTTTAGGTGGAACATTATCTCTACCCAGATGAAATCGAAATCAAAATTTCTGAAATGTAATATCACATGTTTTTATTTTGTATTGTAACTATTGTTTTCTCAGAAGGTAAAATCTGACGGTGACTCCATTTTTAATTTAATCTAACTTTCTCTTGAATATAATAATATTTACAAATCTATGCAGTTCCTACTCCACAAAAATTATAATAACTAATAAACAAATATTTAACTAAAATTCTCCTCAACCAACCAAATCTAATATATACGTAATTACGCATACAGTAAAAATACAAAAATAAAATTCTTTATAAAAGTGAACTTTCCATATAAAATAACAATTCATATAATTAATTCGTTGACTTTATATCAAAGTTAAAAGAATTTAAAATAAATATTTTGTTTAAATTTAAAAAATCATTAAAATTATGGTTTTGATGTAATTCTGTGATAAGATCTGGAAACTAATTTATTTAAAGAAAAAAAAAATATATAAAGTAGTTAAAAATAAAATATTTGGAACTATGTATGTATATCGACAAAATAAAAATAAAAAAAAACACAAATCCCATCCATATTTCAAGTTCGAAATTAAAAATAGAAAATTAACAAAATGCACATACATAAACATTATTTACATCAACTTAAATCTTAAACAAAATAAAAAGTACTAAACTACAAAACTAAACTTTGAGTCTTTAAAATAAAAATAAAAATTCTGCGCATTCAAACTGAAAATACGTAACTCATTATTAAAAATAATATCTACATTTAAAAAAAAAAAAAAAAAACAAAAACAAAAAAACATTTAATTTTAAGAAAACTACTTGTAGAAAAACAAAATGTATATTATTCGAATGTTTATAAGAAAGTGTATTTCATAATAGCAGTATTTTATGACAGAAGACGAAATATTTTCAAAATCAGAAAAACAGTGTTGTTCATCTAAGTAAGAAGCGAACGGAAAACAAAATTTAAATCTTGTAATCATTGTTTAATAAAATAAAACATAAATTAACCTAAATAAGGCTTATTAGTATTAAAAAGTATTTATTACTTATTAAATTTAGTATGAGCTATATAAATAAATACCTAATTAATTGATTGATTAATTACTAATACAAGAAACTTGATTTTTATTTAATGATTTGTGAAAAAAAAATACTCCAAGTTCAGATAGCTTCTTCTTCCCCCAAAAAATATTTTGAGTAGTTAAATAGTTTATGAGCTTTTATAAAATTATTCTTGAAACTATTTTATGGAGTTATAGACTACTTTACAGCTCATTACTTGAGTTTTAGAGCAATGTTATGCTTTTTGAAAGCTCATTATATGATTCAGAAGACCTTGGTTAAAAGATTGAAATCTTTTGCACATGATAAAGAACTTTGGATTGATTTATTTCTATTCCGTTTAAGAGTCTCCAAAAACTATAGCAATAACAATCATATGTATTAAAATATTAAAAATTAATTAAAATATTGCCAGCCCAAAAAAGCAATTCATGATATAATTCGTTCAAAAATAAGTTGTCCAAAATTTAAAGTGGAACAATACTTCAAAATGAAGATTTAAAAATTGTGGATGCTTAATTTATTTATTTTAAAATTACATCGTTGTATATATGAGGCCCTGCATTGTGCGAAATTTTGTTTGTTGATGTAATAATTACATACTTCAAAAGATTACTGATTTTCATCGATTATTTTGATAGAATTTGAAAAGTCAAATGTTCGATTAGTTAGAATTTTTTTATTTGATAGCTACAACTTCTTCAATTTCTTGACGAAGTTATAAAATATTTTAAAAACTCGATGTAGTATTTCTCGGTTGATCTATGGAACGTAATTTCAAAAATATTTAGAACTCGAGCATTTCTTCCTATCTAATCATATCTGTAAAACTCGGTTTTAATTAATTTTGGAGTTTTTGGAATATTAGATCTCGGTTGAATGGAACTGAGTCCTAACGTGTGTTTGCTATTTTCGTAGCATAGCTCTAACTCAAAATTCTGATATTTTACAAACAAAATTTAAACAATCTGTTAGTTTTTGTTGGAGCGGACATTTATTTTAGGATCTGGATTTTATATTTCTATTTGTTTGTAATACAAATTTTGTTTTCTCGTCTTATTGGTTTTCGTTTAAGATTTGTGTTATTAAAAATTATTCTTTTTTGATAAATAAACACTTGTATGTATGTACTTGTACATACATATATGCATATACTCGTGTTTCAATGAACATCTTACTTGAATAAAGATCAACATAAAATTGGTTTCGAGGCTTGCAATTTAAATCATAGAAAGTTTCAAGAAATCGTGTTTTCAGTAGATTCAGTCAAAAGACTATTTTAAATAATGGAAAATGCAACAATATTGATTATAGATTAGTATTTTTAAATATTTTTTCAGATGCACAAAATATAAAAACTGGCGTATTTTCTTCTATAAACAGACTTATCTACACTTTTATCTGGTCATGTTGTCCATGGGAATATTGATTATTTTAGATTGGATGTTATTTCTCGACATTATTTAAATACCTCTTATGTCTATTTGTGCAGTCTCAACAGTCGTGGTCATCATAAATGCTTAAATTTATAATGTTCTTCCACCCATTAATTTAAAAAATATGTAAAACTAAAATTAAGCGCACAAAAAGTAAAAAATTCAACAATATTTTACGTTATGAAGCTCCTACTTATGATTTTTTCGCAAACCGTCCATATTTTTGCATTTTCTAAAAATATTTTACTATTGTACATACAAATCTATGTGGATTGTGGAAATTTAGTCCAAACCGGGAATGAATCTACAAATTAAGCCTTTCGAAGAAGAAAAACATTGCTAAACCGTGTTATAGTATCCTAGACCCCCTAATTTGAGGGACTAATAAATCGAATTTCTATCTTAAACTGAGATCTAAATTAGAGTTCTTAAACATGAGAACTTGATGAACAAATGAGTTCTAATTTATCAATAAACCGAGTTTAAGAGTTTAAGGCTTTATCACATTTATTCTGTAGTTTTGTTTTGTAATGCATTCGTCCCTGTTGCCGAAAAAGCGTATTACCTGTTTAAGTATAGAAATACATATGTTTTCGAAAATCAAAGATGATTATGGCAGCCATTTTTGTAAGATTAAATTATGCACAGAATAAAACATCATTTTTCACATCTTTGAAAAATAGAAAAGCGAATTATAAATCGTAAGTATTAAATATCATATTACAGTTTTGAGGTAATTTTAAAAATGTTGACGAAATTGGCGAAAGCAAATAATCAGAGGAAAATATTATTTAAGATACTCCGAAACCTCCTCAAAAGTTATAAGGGTATCTCTATTCAAACAATAAATTCACCATTAGAGAGCAGCACATTTTTTAGTGGTTGTATCGTTTGACGTCACACAGACACAAGTAATGGTCCCTAAAAACTAAGATATTCTTTAAATACAAAGATGAACCAATATTGTATCTAAGCTTATGATTCCTTTATTTTTTTGTTAATTTTATTTTAAAGCTATTTTCAAGAACAATAAAGAGGACCTTCATAATTCTTAAGACTTTACCTAAGATACTGATGAGTATGATATTTAAGAGAAGTGCACATTATTACCTTCTACTGAATTGTTATGTACTTGTCCATATAAGTCAAATAAAGATCTTAAATAAATTAGGTGGCGCAACAGTACGTTTAGGGCTTAGTGACTTACAACTCTCAATCATTCCTGTGTGCGAGTAATGTTGTCAGAAATGGAGGGGACCTGCAGATTTTTAAGCCGAATCCGAACAACTTAATAGAGAAAGCTCTTTTCATGACAAGAATTGCTCTTGAAGAAATTGTCAATTCTTCACAAGAGGCAAAACCCGTGCAAAAATTACGCACAAGCCATCCCAATACTGGTACTATTCTTAACTTAAATTTGTCACCTCACATATTAAAAAAATTTAAAAGTGAAAAGAGTCAAGTTTTTGGGCACCTGGTTAAATATATTAAAAAAATCGAGTTGAAAGATTCAAACAAATCGATTCGTCGCCGTTCGCAGCAATTGGGCCTCTGTTACTCAAAAACGTGGAAAAATTTGCGGAAGAATTTAGGTGTCCCTATATAATGCCTTTCAAAATACCAGTTGGTGCAAGAATTGAAGCCGAACGACCTACTGCAACGTAAAATTTTTGGTGAATGGGCTCTTGGAAAGATGGCCGAAGATCCACTTTTTTACCGAAAAATTGTGTTCTGCGACGAACCTCATTTTTGTCTCAACATGGGTACGTAAATAAGCAGAATCGTCGATTTTGGAGTCAATATCAGCCAGAAGCATTGCAAGAGCTACCAATGCATCTAGCAAAAGTCACAGCTTGGTGCGGTTTATGGGCTGGTGGCATCATTGGACCGTACTTCTTCAAAGATGATGCGAATCGTAACGTAACTGTGAATGGTGAGCGCTGCCGTGAGATGATATCCAACTTTTTTTTGCCCAAAACGCAAGAGCTTGACTTGCATGAAATGTGTTTTCAACAAGACGGTGCCACATGCCACACAGCACGCGCAACAATGGACTTATTGAGAGGCGAGTTCGGTGAACATTTTATTTCACGTTCGGGACCGGTCAATTGGCCACCTAGATCGTGCAATTTAACGCCTTTAGACTATTTTTTGTGGGGCTATGTTAAAGCTCATGTCTATACAGACAAGCCCGCTTCAATTGACGCATTGGAAGACAACATTGAAATGTTGGAAAGAGTATGCCAAAATTGGACTAAGCGGATGGACCATTTTAAGCAGTCAAGGTCAACATTTGCATGAAATAATCTTCAAACATTAAATTATATAGATCGTACTATCGATTCAAATAAAGATTGCATGCATTTTTCTGAAATTTATGTGTTTTTTTTCAAAAACTTTCTTATAGCTTTTAAAAAATCACCCTTTATAACAAATCAGAAGTTATCAGTGAGGTTTGGAATTTGAAATTTCTTGAAATAGTGAGTTCATTTCTTTTTGTGTTATGCTCGTTTTAATGAATCCTATGTTTAAAGCTAATTCTATTTTAAAGGATTGCCACCATTTTGTACAGAATCGAGTAACATTTATTTTCTTTGAGTATTGTGACACACACACATAAAATATTAAAATACATAGTTAAAAGTTGCTTAAAATCCTTCATAATTTTGATTAAGATGTTTTTTTTTAAGAAAATTTTTCAATACCAATTTTGAATTTAAATTTAAAAATTATTATTTTTTCAACAACATGTGTTCATATTGTTTCCGTTTTTTATCTTCTAAAGAAATTTTAGTGAATTTTTAAACATTTAATTCAAATGTATGAGACTGAAAATAATTTTGATTTATTTTACTATACATATAAGCATGATTGCGTTAAAATTACTTGTATATTTCTCATAAATAAGGACTTTCGATTATTTTGATTAAATATACACATGTATGGTCATAATTTATAATTATATATAAGTACCTATACACCTCCCTGTACTCTTTCTCATATTAGATAACAAATCACAAAAATATTAATTAAATCTCACAACCCAAATGCTTCCATATAGGCTATATATGTAATATTTGTAACGTCCTTAATCTATGTTTAAGTCAACCATCGATTTTCCACCCAAACTTCCATTTATCAAGTGACAAATGCCACTCTGGGCAATTGAGAAACACCTTACTCTATACACGAACATCAACATAAATATACACATACATAGCTATAATGGCAATGTAGATCCTAATTTTATACATAATAACAGTTATGTAATATATCAGCAAATATTTGAAAGGGGGTAGCTAGCAGAAAGTTGTACCTAGATAAAAAGGAAAGAAACCTACCCTTGCTTCAAAGTAAGTGAAAATGTAGAAAAGAAACAACAACACAAAAATAACAACAGCAAAACAAAATATCGGCAGGGAGCATTGCCGTCGTTGGTATAATGGACATTATGCAGACAGACAGGGGTAGAAAAAAAAAAAAACAAAAAAAAACGTTATGTACCCCCAACGAGCGAACGTCTTATCCCTATGGTAGAATGGTGTGTACCTGGTGTTTGGGAAGTGAATAAATTAGTCTCATGGGTGTAATTTTATTAAATCAACTAAAATTTGCAACGTTCGCTCCTTGGATTTCTGTACTTCTTTTTTTCTGTTTTTATTTTTCCTTCTTTTCATGTTTGGGGGTGGTCGCAAAGAGGGAGTGAGATTATACATTCAACGTTCATTTTAGCGTTTGCAAAACAGCATCCCTTTGCGAAAAAATCATCAGTGACTGCGTGAAAAAGTTCACAAAGCAAGAATATACTCGTATGTATGTACGGTACGGTACGTACTTAAGGTGTGAGCCATCAGGAGGGTTGAAATAGTTAAATTTGGATTTAACAGAACAGAATATAAATTAAAGTTAAATAATGGAAGAATGTCAAGTGATGGTGTAGGTAGGTATATGTATGGATGGGGTAGGTAGGGAGATACCTATAATAACTTTGTCGCGCTACAAGTTAATTTTTTATTAAAAAGGAAAAAAACGACAGACATTGAGGGTAAGGGAAATTAAATTAGCCCTTAAAATTTATAGAAAAAAGTCCCATAAGAAATCGAAAACAATATTTTATTTTTATATATGTATGTATATAATTTAATTTTTTTTTAAGGATATTAATAAAATTAAAATGACAACACAGGCAAAAAGTTCGTATATGGTTTTTCTATAGACAGAATTTATAAAGGGGTAAGCAGAAACCAACCAGATTTTAGTCCTAATAATATGGGTCTTCTAAAAAATCATATTTCCAACTTACAAATATCACTTTTGAATGGCACTGAATTTGGAATATTAAAAGAAAAACATTGGTATAATTGTTTCAACCTCAATTTTTGTTCAATGACAATCTGCTCTCATCCAGAGACAACCTTAATCGTCAACGGAAAACCAAAGTGACATAAGTCAAAATTTTATTTTAATTTAATTTAAAAATCGGCTACTTTTTTATGAAATCGAAAATTATAGAAATGATTTGCTTTATAAACATTTTTTAAGGTATATTGATTCTAAAATCAATTATTTTTGACTGCAAGAAATTTAAGCATTTTTAGGCCTGCTGTGAATTAAGTACTAAAGGGGGTATAAACACCCTTATAATGAATACACACAGAGTCATAAATTAGGAAAGGGGGGTAGGATTAGAAAAAACAAACCGATACACATTGGTTTTGAATGTCTGCACACTGTAATGAGTGTGCAATATTGAGTCTGGTAAATCATTCCACATTCGTGTAGTGCGGCTAAAGAAAGAATCCCTGCATTTAGCAGTACGTCTAAAATTGGGCCCAAGGGTAAACTGATGGGCATTCCTAACATTACGGGTAATACGGTTGAATTGTTTAAGGGGAAGAATACAACTGGCTATTTCACTAGAGCATCGTTTATAAAAATAACGATAAGAAAATAATAGACATGAGACCTTGCGGCGGTGTTCAAGAAAAGTAAAGTCTCGGTAAGAAAACGATATCCTATCATTTAAAGAGCTCTCTTTTCAATTCTTTCCGGAAGACTCAAGTACGTTATTGGCGCACCAGCCCAAATATGAAAATTATACTCGAGTTTTGGACATCGTCTGATAAAACCTAAACACTTGGCAACATTTTTGGTGATGTCTAAAATCTGATAATTTCACAACAAGGGGTTTGTGATGCACATACCTATAGAACTGAAAGCTGTTCAATCTCCTTGATGAAAGTACCATCCATGGATTGAGGAATTGGGGGAGGATTACGCTTATAAGACAGTAGACAGCATTGAGTTTTCTTAGCATTAAATTGTACACGATTTTTTATTTCCCATTGGACAATGCTTTCAAGATGAAAATTCAATGAGCTTATCATATGCTGCCGCTTTTATTTTCCAGGGACGATTTCATAGACGTTCAAGCTTTCTCACTAACAAATCTAAAAGTTGATTCTGAGTCTGACCGATGTCATGATAGATCATGTTGTCTTAAAGGGCCATTGTGGTTTTTGACTTATTAACGTAGACTCGTGACTCCAGCAAAGTCGAAACAAACTAATGAATTCAAAGCACAGGATCTCTGTGTCACAGTTCACATTACCTTTACATGAGATTAACATGTCTTTGAATCGCTCGTAAAGAACTAGAATGTGGCGTGAGCTTAAGTCGTTATAATTGTATTCTTTTAACCAGGTCAGTACAGCCCGTAAATTTCATTGTTATATCTTTTCCTCCACTCTCCATATTTATGAAGACGGGACCACAAATCACCCGACAAATTTTTCGTCTCGAAGAATCCTAATACGTTCTCATCTTTCTTTGACAAGGTGCAACCTTCAGCGCCATAAATAGGAAACGGGGTGATGAGTGTCTTATAGATGGTGACTTTAGATGCAGTTGTTGTCTATAGGCCTTTATTTTAAGTCAGTTAAATTTTGTACGCGTTTTGATCCAAATAAATCACTACGCGAAATTCACCAATGTGTAAGCACCACGAGATTAACTTCCATGTATTTTTCTAAACTCTCTTCGACAGCGGCTATATCACAAGGCTGCATAAAATTGACTGGGAAGAACGATTGGGCATGGTATATTTAAAATTGTAAAGTGCGCTGATCAACGCCCTGAGGACGCCCGTTTTTATAAAAGAGATTTTTCCAATATCATGTCTCATTTCGAAGAGTTTGCTATTTGGGCAATTGTTACTTTTGGTAATCTTCAACAACGCATTAAAAACAAAGTATTCCGATTTTCCAAGAAAAGTGTTATTTCTAGAAGAACTGATACCAATTGACCACGTATATCTTGTGATTTAACACCTTTAGTCTCTATTTTGGGGCCACGTAGAAGATAATATATTTATTTCAATTGCACAAAAAACAAAATTCGTGAAGTTATTGAGGATATACAGCAACCAAAATGCAAATTGCTCATAGAAAATTTCTTTAAAAGGATATGCTACTGACACCATAACCATGGCGGTCATTTGAGAGATATCGTTTTTCATTGTTAATCGTACCATTTCTTAACAATAAAATAAACTTCAATTTAATTTTCTTAAAAACTATTTTTTTTGTAACTTCATAACTTCGCAAAACCTAAAACATTTCAAGCTGAATTGTAGGCCCTGTCAATATGTTGGTACTGCCTGGAAGGGCACTAAAAATATCTTTGGATTTTATGTATGTATTAATGTTATTTTGTCCAAATATACAAAATATAGTAAAACCTTCGATTGAAACATAACAATTAAAATCAATATGATGAACTTTATATAATCGGTATACATAGATATGGATAGTTCATCGAGGTATAACAGTTCAATATCATAAGATCACGTTCAAATTTCATTAAATATATCGTCGAATCGTTTAATTAAATTTCATTAATGCACAGAACGTACATAAGCATCGCATCGCACATTGTATTCGAGAAAAAACAATGAAATCCAAATGGATTATCTTTATTGAAAAGGCTTGCTAAAGTTATCCTCGGGTAGCTCTTTTCATTGCTTCTATGGTGATATTCTTTATTGAGCACTACTTCAGCTTTCTTGGCACGTACTTAGGATTCATTCGGATATCTAAACACACACACTGACACATTTATGCTCCCAAACTCCATATACATATAAGCAACACATACTTAACTGAATGTATGTATATGGGATCTCCTTTTTTGTTGTTGTTGTTGTTGATTCTTATTAGAAAAGTTTACATATAGGAAACGGTGCTATAGTGGCAGGAAGAGGCGCGTTATAGCATCTTTTACCAATAATATTTATCTTTTATTTACGTTACATCATAATGGATATCCTTTTCCCAAAAGCACAGACTACAGGCAAGACACGAAGCCTTCAAAGCATTACAAGCACAAAAAGTTCAATATACCTACAATCTACATATACATATGTATTGGTGGTTCGCAGTTGCTGTTGCTCTGTTGTATAGTTGTAGAGTGAGAAAACAGGGGGGAAACAGTGTATCGGGAATGATAAAAAGGATGTCGTGTTGAAGATCAACGTGCCTATACAAAAGTTTTGCCAAAGTATTTTTAATATAAGAACGAATGACAAAATGCTATTGCCTCATTTATGATGATAAATGCGTCAAAAAGGACAACCTGCATACAGAGAGATATCGAGGATTCAAGAATCCTGCTAAAGGAAAGGTTGTATACAGATAGACACAGAAGTTATATGTTATAAGGGTGAATTGAAAGCTGTGCACAGGTTGTCCATATTATTATATTTATATTTTCATATTATGCTCGGGATATAATAACATTATTCCGCTGAGATCTATTTTGCTACAAATGCATGCACACTGTTTGCATTTTTAAAGTAAGAAGTGGGTTGGACGAGAAAGAAGTTCTCTATCCCTGCCTTTACATTAATATGTGTTAAACCATAAGGGGCTGACATCTGGTGTTGTCATTATCTAAACATGGAACTGGCGAAAGAAATGAAATTACTTTCACCGATTTGTTAAGGATGATAATATATAAGAAAGTCTTATGCAAAATTTATAAATTATTTTTCAATAATGAGGGGATCGTTTGAAGAAACTAAGGACATGATGCTGTTGATAAACAAAACGCATTTAGAAAACGGATTTAGAATATTAAAAATAGGTTTATAATTTTCATCTTTCGAATCTCCAAAGTGTTTTTTTTAGTTGAACACATTTTTTTTAGGAAATGTATTTTTTTTTTTAAATAATAGGTATTAAGGGATTTAATTGAGAAACTTAAAGTAATTCCTTTTGATGATCCGAAATTAAGCAATGAAATATAGAATTCCATTATAAAGAAAGGCATTAACTTTTTCCTAATTTTCACTGACGGATAAATGTGTTCAAATCACCAAATGTTAAATACCTCGCCTAAAAAGTCATTTGCGTACAGCATGGAACTTTTAAATTGTAAGATTAATTTAACCATACACAAAACTAAAAAGAAAAAATGAAAAAACAACAATTTTCGGTTTTCAATTTTGGGGTCCGAATTTTTTTTACAATTTGGTAGTCAACATGATAACTGTAGTAGTCAATATGACAACTTTGGTTGAAGGAAATTGAAAGTACGGTTGTCGTTTTAACTAATGTGGTAGTCAACACGTCAACTGCGGTAGACAATACGAAAACTGCAGTAGTCAATATGGCAACTGCGGTAGTCAATATGACAACTGCGGTAGTCAATATGACAGTTTTTTCTGAAAACCGTAATCTAAATTGACTACCGGATAGTCAATATAACAATCCTCTATAGTCAATTTTGGTAGTCAATTTGACAACTGCTGTAGAAGTAGTCAATTCCTTCAGTAGTCATTTTTTAAAAATAAGTTTGTCATATTGACTGTCTTGGTAGTCAATGCGACAATTTCGCCAAATTTCAAGTTGACTATCGACGATTGTTAATATGACAACTTTTTTTTCTGAGTATATGTATTTCATTTAATTTAAAACAAAAAAGTAAAATATATTATAGTTTATGTTGACTTTTTCATTTTAAAAAGTAAGGTCTACCACAAAAAATTTTGTTCAACATACTTTACTGACTTTTTGAGGATAAAACAGTCTTGGTAATTTGTATCTTCATAACATCCAATGCAAAGTTATCTTCAAGCAATGGAAACAAATTAAAAGGAAACATAGTTATTTTTGATAAAAGTTTAAATGCTTACAAGAGTCATTTTTCTTTCAAAGAAGAATGAGCAAAAATATATGGAAATTAACTAAAAGTAAACAAAAGTTTTTTTGTATATGGAAAAATAAGTTTGATTTCAATATTTTTGTTTTCGCGTTTCCGAGATATTTTAGTCAAAAACCCAAATTTTAAGAAATTGAAATAGCATTTTTTAAAGATTTTCCTACTTAAGTTCCTTTATGTTAACAACATTATTTTGTATAAAATGAAATAATTTTGAAGACAATACCTAAATTTATTTTTGAGATATTCGAGTCGAAAATCTGTTTTTACCAATTTTTTATAGTATTTCATGTTGGTTTGTATTTGTTTATACGAAATTTATCAATTCGATTATCCTAACCATTTTGAAAAATGTCAAAAACACTATTTTGTATAAGAAACAATTAGCTTGAAATGAATATCTTTAATTGTTGCCAAGATTTTCGATTCCAAAATGAAATCTTGCCAACTTTTGGTAGTATTGTCATTTCGATTTTTGTAAATTTATGCCAGATGTCAACAACGTTATTCTTTGGTGTATACAACCATTTTGGAAATAATAACATTTTTTGTTAACAAAACATTCGGATAGCAAAATATTTGTTTCCAGTTTTTCTGAATTATAGAAAAGCACTTACCTAGTTGTTTTTTTTTTTAAATTAATGTCAATTTGGTATCCCGTCAGAATGTCACTAGCGTTATTTGGTTGCAGAGATACATATGTGAAGTCAACCAAAGTTTTCTGTTTTTTAATTGCTATGTACATAATTACTGATTTTATTAGACGTGTGGTATTTATTTTACCAATACTTTTTTCGGAGTTTTTCTTTTTGAAAGCTGACACTTGATTTATTCTCAGTTTTTTATCATTTCATTTTATAAAGATTAATTCCTTAACAACGTTTGCAAAATGTGCAAAATTACTACCGTATCGGTATCGTTGGCTTTTGACATGGCCTCCAAGACCGATCGATTTAACACCGCTGGACTATTTTTTGTGGGGTTATGTGAAGTCGCTTGTCCGTGCAGATAAGCCCGAGACGTTTATGGAATTACTTGTAAAACTAATTTGTTTGAATTCAATATCTACTCGTTTGCCAGTTAATAAGATATGCCTGACGAAAAAGAATATCCACGTACACGCAAACAACACACATACTTCATTCCAAAAACCTTTGATTAATGATTAGCCTCACCAGAAAAAAAATCAGTTTGTTCTTCAAAATATACTTATTTGATTTCAGTCTCGTTTGAAATGGCGTCATTTGAAACAAATCATTCTTTTTAAGAAAATTGCCTTACAATGGAAAATCACTAACCTCCTTAATTTTTTGGACATGGTCCTTATCCTGTTTTTACTTGCGACATATAGGAACTATATGGCAAGTTTTGCATTCGTGCAAAATTTCGAACTCGAGATTTTAATCAAACATGATATTACGATGGTAGAGAAGTCGAAAAAAGTGGGTCCCGCAATTCCGTCCGGTCTGTTTTGTCTGTCTGTCCACGCTCCTACAGCCTAAACCATTGGGTCGATTGAGTTCAAACTTGGAAGTTAAGGTTTTCAGCAGATTCGCGTTAGGCGTTTTTTTCAATTTTTTTTTAAGACCAAAACTAACAGTGGCCCCCATACAATTTTTTTGGTCAAAAAACGAAAATTCGAATTTTCTCAAAAACAAACCGATAGATTTTTTTTAAATTTTCTCTAAAATTTTATTTTTAAACTTGGCTTCTTTTCATAAGAAAAACATATTTTTGTATTGCTCAGGAAAGGTACCACTCATAGAACCGTTATTTTGTTTCTTAATTTTCTCAGCAACTTATCAACCAATTTCAATAATTTTTTTTCTGAATAAGCTCTTATATTGCCTTAACAATATTTGATTATCAAAAGTGAAATTTTTTATTGTTTGGATTTTTAAAAAAATATTGATTTTTTTTTTTTCAAAATTCTATATCTCAAAAACGGGTCAACATTTTTTTACGAAATTCAAATGTAGAGCGTATATTTACAATCACTAAACAACTGCATACCAAAAATATTTTTAGAACAAAATTGAAAAATATTATATATACAAAATTAATTTAAAAAAAAACCGCTCTAACGATTTTCAAAAAAAATTTTTGAAAAATCAAGGGTTTTTTGATTTATAAAATGGCATCTAAATTTTTGAAGACAAACTTACTTTTCAGGTAAAATTTTGAATCTTAAAATATTTTTTTTTTTAATTATTTTAACTGTATTAAATGTAACCCCCTCCCATCTCACCAGATCAAATCCTGTGCGTGAGCCCGAAAGAGCGCATTACATTGACAAAACTTTTATTATATTCAGCCCTATCATGAATTCCATCGTAATCGGAAATTTTTACGAATCCCGAAAAACTGTATCATGAAATCCGTTCGTAGTGGAAAATCTCATACAATTTTGCATTACGGACGGATTTTATGATACAGTTTTTCGGGATTCGTAAAAATTCCGACTACGATGGAATTCATGATAGGGCTGATTACTATCTTTTATCCAAATTAGATAATGCATTTGGTACATATGTATGTATGTATTGTTTATAACTATAACTATTGTAAATACCAATTCATTTCCGGGATGAGTTGTCCTAGGATGAGTTGTGTCTTGGGATGAATCGCGCGGTTTTTTTGACAAATCGAATAGCATTTAAATCTTTGAAGACAAACTTGTTTTAAAGGTATAATTTTAAATCTTATATAGGTGCTTTTTTAAACAGACTCTTTGCATACAGGAGCAAGTTCGTGCGACCCAGTCGTGCATTTTATTTTTTTTAGTTTTTCCAAAAGCACAATTTCTTCTTTTCTTACTTACTGAAATCATAAAAAATATCATGGAGAGAGGAATAAGATAAGGCCCCGCTATAAGTCTCAAATGCTGTGATAGTATGAGTCATTAATTTGAACAAGGATAGTCCCTCAGGATTTAACTTCGATTTTATAATACCAATAATAATACAAATTATAAATACAGCTATGGTTAACATCAGAGGCGAACGCAGGGGGTGGGGTTTTGGGGGTTAAAATAATATCAGCATATGTGCAGTAAACAAATGATATGAGAGGGCAAGGTAATTGTCAATAAATTGATTATAACTGTTTCTTAAATGATTGGAAGATTCAACGGCTGTGCTGCCAAGCTCAGAGAATTATATCCACAAGCGATTTACGTCCACTGTGCGAACCATAATTTGAATTTGTCCATTATACACACGACTGTAATATTCCACCAATACGAAATTGCATTGGAACCATCAACGCAGCTAAAATTTCAAAAGACCAAGACAGCAGCTAAGGAAATGGCTGATAAAATGAACTTACAATTGGTAGTACCACGAATTATTGCCAAACAGACAAAATAGAATATTTTCGTCGGTCTGTCTATGTTCCTTTTTTGGACCATTTGTTGGTTCAGTTAAAAAATCGGTTCCTCGACCATCGTGAATTAATTTCCAAAATTCAAAGTATTTTGCCAGAAAAATGTTGCAAACTTGATGAAGAAGACATGAAAAGAACTGTTGAAGTATTTGCTCATGAATGGCCAGATAATATAAGAGGATGTTTGGATGATTTTCTAGCTGAGATGAAAATTTGACGCAGGTAAAAAATGTATTCTTATTTCTTATAAATTCTTTATAGTTGTCAATGTTAAATAAACTATTGTTGCAGACATTGCTTGGGTATGTCAAATGAAAAACGGCCCACAAACTTTATAGACGCCTTAAATGTTTGCGATGCTTCTTTATATAAGACAGTTCATCGCTATATGCAAATCAGTGCGACACTGCCAGTATCTGTGAGTACAAGTGAGCGGTCTTTCTCATGTCTGCGCAGATTAAAGACTTATCTGCGAAGCAAAACCGGCCAAGAGTGGTTAAACGGCTTGATGTTACTTAACATCTACAAAGAAATAGACATCGATTATGAGGATGTAAAAAACATTACGGCAAAAGTACCAAGGTGCTTGGATTTCACTTTATAAATATTCTACATATCTAACCAAAAATGTGTAATATGTACATAGATACCTACATATGTGTATATATTTAATTTGTATTCATACATGTTTCTTAGTACATATATAAAATAGTGCAAAAAAAAACACTTGACATTTAAAATAAAAAAATAATATAATATACATATATCATTTGAAACCCCCTTCGAAATTTGTTTCTGCGTTAGCCCCTGGTTAACATAAACTTATCCTGAAAGATATATGACCCACCAAGTTTTCCATACGAAATCGCGCAACTGAAGTTCGAAGTGAATAAAAGTAGGTTTTTAAAAAAAGATTATTTAAAGTTTATTGTTGTCGAATTACACAAAGTAATGGTTATAATCCAAATGAACACTTTTATGTTGAATTGTGAAGTCGAAGTTATTTCAACGAAGCTACGATCGATCGCATTTGTTCATGTTAGAAAAATATTGTTTCATGGAATCTTATTAAGACCAGACGATTGACAAATGAACTCGATTGTCATCATTTTTGTTTTATTATTGCTAGCCACGGTTGTGGGAACTTCCGTTTGGGTTGCTGAACTTGAAATAATTCGCATAATCTTAATTTTTGTTTTTGAAGACGATAAAAATCTTTTACTTTTTACTTTAAGGGGAGAGTACGATAACTTAGGCGACAAAGTTTAATGACGGATTTGTATAGAACAGTTAAAAACAAGCATTTTTTACTATGGGAGGGGGGTCTATCTCCCCCCGTTTAGGCGGTAGGTACATTAAATGGAAACAAAAATAATTAAAAAATAACGGTAATACTTACAATTAAATATTATACCTTTTTTTAAAGGCAACATTTTTGTCTTCGAGCTTGGTTTTAAATCAAGTCAAAACTATGCATAGTTTTTGAAAAAAATTGTTTAAACTAAAAATGTATGCAACAAAAATTTAAAAAAAAGGCTTAAAGTGTACTTTTTCAAAACTTTCGAATTATCTACTGTTTTTGTTTTTATAATTCATTGCTCTTATTTGTTTTTGATCAAATTGATCAATTGAAAACTAGATGACTTTATGTCTTCTAGTTCTTGAGAAAATTGAAAATAAATTCTGAAATAAAACCAATGGTAGATAATCTTAAAGCATTGAAAAATTACACTTTAACCTTTTTTTTTACTTTTTTTACTCAAATTTTGAGTTTAAAATTAAATTTTTCAAAAGCTACGCATAGTTTTGACTTGAATTAAAAACTGGCTAATAAAACAGAATGTTGGCTTTAAAAAAATGTATAAAACGTAATTGTAAGTATCACCGTTATTTTTTAATTATTTTTTTCCATTTTAAATAATAATTTTTTTAAATTGCCCCTACCGCCTAAAGGGGGGGAGATAGACCCCCTTCCCATAGTAAAAAATGGAAAGTGGTCTAGGTACTTAAAGTGCGCAAGAGTACGATAACTTAGGCGACAAGATATTATAACGGAATTTGTTAGAACAGTTAAAAATAAGCATTTTTTACTATGGGAGGGGGGGTCTATCTCCCCCGTTTAGGCGGTAGGGGCAATTTAAAAAAATTATTATTTAAAATGGAAAAAAATAATTAAAAAATAACGGTGATACCTACAATTACGTTTTATACATTTTTTTAAAGCCAACATTCTGTTTTATTAGCCAGTTTTTAATTCAAGTCAAAACTATGCGTAGCTTTTGAAAAATTTAATTTTAAACTCAAAATTTGAGTAAAAAAAGTAAAAAAAAAGGTTGAAGTGTAATTTTTCAATGCTTTAAGATTATCTACCATTGTTTTTATTTCAGAATTTATTTTCAATTTTCTCAAGAACTAGAAGACATAAAGTCATCTAGTTTTCAATTGATCAATTTGATCAAAAACAAATAAGAGCAATGAATTCTAAAAAAAAAAAACAGTAGATAATTTGAAAGTTTTGAAAAACTACACTTTAAACCTTTTTTTTAAATTTTGTTTGCATACATTTTTAGTTTAAAACAATGTTTTTCAAAAACTATGCACAGTTTTGACTTGATTTAAAAACAAGCTAATAGACAAAAATGTTGGCTTTAAAAAAAGGTATAATACTTAATTGTAAGTATTACCGTTATTTTTTAATTATTCGTTTTCCATTTAATGTACATATTTTTTTAAATTGCCCCTACCGCCTTAACGGGGGGAGATAGACCCCCCTCCTCCCATAGTAAAAAATGCTTGTTTTTAGCTGTTCTATACAAATCCGTCATTAAACTTTGTCGCCAAAGTTATCGTACTCTCCCCGATTCTTTAAATACCTCTATACATGTTTTTATTTTAAAATACTGAACCTAACACTTTTAAAATAATTTTAATATAAGAATAAATATTTTATTGATTTTCTTATAGCTATTACCTACACCTTTGAGTAATAGTTATGGTCTTTCTTGAAGCAATCCTCAATATTATCAATATTTTGTAGGTACATTATACAATTAAATTAATGTCCAAATTGAAAACATCACATATGGCACTCCCATTACTAATATTATATTGTTTATAGGCAGGAAAATACCGACCTATACCTGTGCCCTTCAAATTTAAAAAAAAAGTGAACAACCATTAATTTTAAAGAGTGTCATGAGTTTGAAGTAGAAAGAAAAAAGATAAATGCCATTTTGCCATTTTTCCTTATATGCAAGATATCGCATCAACAGAATATAATAAGCATCATCATATTCCAGTGTTGATATGACATTAAACAATAAGGAAGCCACTCAAACAGATGTCATATAAACGTCTGTTCTCTTATTGTTGACTTTCTTTTTTTCTTTTCCTTTTCATCCTGCAAAATATCCTTATGGCGATTAAAAAACAAAATTAATATTTTTTTTTAAATTTTAAATGGAATCCAGAAGCCCTTTTGCACATAACAAAGCATCATAACGAAACAAACATATACATATATAGGTATATGTATGTACATAAAACTCGTACCTAAACATTCCGCCTTTCACTTTTTTACCTTCACGAGATAACCCCGGCCACCGGAACATATTGAAATAGCTCGTAAAAATAAAATGAGAAAGGATGACACTTTTTTGATAGCTATGTGACTACGAATCCGATTGACGATGACGACGACATTCCTTCCATATTCGTTTTGGTGAAAAGAAAAATAGCCGAATCGTTTATTTCTCTATCTTTCCTTCCCTGTTCCCTCGGTTCGGCTCGAATTCAAAAATAACAATTTCTAAATTACATTTATTACTGTAAACATCTATAAAACTGTCATCTGGCCATCGACTTTGGGTCCATAACTGTCTCGGTTTGATTTGAAATTATTAAAAAAAAAAAGAAATGTAAAATTAAACAGAACTCAGAAACATGGAAGCACACAGTTATGTTATGTTGTCTTGTGTTTATTGTCAGAGAGAGGTTACATATACCAGCGTATATATTATATAAATTTTTGAGAAACCAAGCCCCGCTTTTGTTTTGGTTTTGCTAATAATAAAAATAAATAAAAACATAACCTCTCAACAGGAACAAAAATTCTCAATTTAAAAGTTAATCCTAGTTGCGTTCGCGTTCATGGCACTCAGCCAAGTTTAATCGAATTTGGCCATCGGCAAGATGCGGAGACACACTGCACAAACAACAATTTAAGTTACATCGTCCGAGAAGCAATTACATTGCATAAGTTATGGTTTAAAAATACCGTTGCAAATATGGCGCTGGCGATGTCAAAAGGCACTGAACGATTTCATTGTTATTGTTATTGTGTCGGGTCTTTTGGAACATGGCTGTTTTAGAACAGTAGTAGCCTCACTACAAGGCCCCAAATCACAAAATCCCTTTTGCAATGGTCAGGAAATTGTTAAAAATTGGGTGGTGCAACAGCTCGTTGAGAACTAGGGCCTAGTGACTTACAACTCTCAACCATTCCTGTGTGCGAGTACTGTTGTCAGGGATGGAGGCGACCTATAGTTTATATGCCGAATCCGAACGGCTAATTTGAGAAAGCACTTTTCATGACAAGAATTACTCTTGGAGAATTTGTCAATTCCTCGCAAGAGGCGGTACCCGTGGAAAAAACTTTAGATGGCATAGGCAGGGATCGAAACCAAGACCACTGGCATGACAGTCCAACGCACTAACCATCATGGCACGGGTATTACTGTCAGGAAATTGTTGCGACTTCAAAATGTTCAGAATTTATGTGAGAATTTTAAAATTTTCAATGCGTTGTGAAAGCGTGTATCGTTAATTTTTTTGATAATGGCGTAGTTTAAGCTTTTGAATTGTAATTGACGATAGCACTTTTAGCTTTTCATTTTCGTGTCCAGACGACAACATTGTACAATGGGGAATAAGAAACCGTGTGGAATTTAATGCTTCGAAAACCCAATGCTGTCTTGTACCATTAGGCGAGATATACCTTTATTGCCATTATCTATAAGTGACACTTGCATCAACGAAACTAAAAATCTCGATACCCTAGGAATGTGCATCAGCAACCACTTTTTTTGGAGCGATCACATACGCGATGTCGCCAAAAATGCCGCAAGATGTCTAGGATTTTTGAGCCGTTGTATAAGACATTTTTCCCTCCGTTTTCTCTGACTACAATCTACAAAACTTATAAACGTCCAAAACTTGAATATAACTCCCATCTCTGGGCTGATGCTCCAGTATCTTATTTAAGGCTCTTGGACAGTATTCAAAGAAGATTTTTCAAAATGATTGGTGACATTAACATCATCAACTCGATTACGTCACTGGAACATTTTTGTAAAGTTTATTGTCTCACCCTTTACTACCGTTATTTTAACGGGCTATGCTCTAGTGAAATAGCGCTTCAAGGAATGCCCATCAATTTGGTGTTTTTATTTGTTGTGATAATTTGTCAAAAATATATGGAGCGGTGAGTTATATTTCTACCAAAACTTAGTTAGTTGGAATTTGGTCGAATTGTTTTAAGGTTAGATTTGTAATGAATTGGACAGGTGCCGTCGCGGTGAAATGGATTTATTTATTCCTAACCAATAGATGCCGCCCAAAAATAGGATTCGTCTAGAAAAAGCCGCAATAGAGTTTAATGTGGAAGAAGTACTAAAAGAAAAAATGTGAGTAAGTTTTACGAAAGTCTTGCAATCATATTAAATAAAAAGAAAATTGAACCACATATGCTTCTAGTGGCACCGTTCCTCCTGTATTTGTGATTCCTAGAGTCCATTTCAAGGAATTCATGTTACATCAAGGTGGTCCAAAAGAGTCACTGAGTCTAGCCCTGTCACTGAAGAAAACCCTTGTTAATTACTATGTGACAACCATTCTAGCCACATAACAATTAACATTGTCACGTTGGCTAAAGATTTTATATAATTATATAACAATTTTAACTTTTTCACCTCACTGCAGCCATTGCCTCCAGCCGCTGGTTGTTTCTGTTTATGGACCTTTTAAAGCTCGATATATCGAGGCCATGAATGCATGGATGTTATCTAATCCCGGGAAAACAGTTTCCATTTATGAGATAGCTCAAATTTCCAACACCGCGTATATTGCTGCATTTTCTATGGAATACAATATTTCGGGGTTTCAGAAAACTGGTGTACAGTAATCTCCGCTTAGTTGCACCTCGCTTAATTGAACATCCCGCTTAATTGATCGAAAAAATTGGCTTTGAAAATTTCCCATATTAGTAGCAAAGCTTTTTAGACGGTTAATTGAACCCCGCTTAGTTGAATTACTCGCTTAATTGATCTTAAAAATATGCAGCAGAAAAACTAAATACATGGACATTTTTCGGATAATTGGACGGAAAAAAAAATATTGTGATTGGAAAAACCAAACCGCCAAGGTGTTTTAAAAATAAGGTTGTACCTTTGCAATATTTCTCCAACAAAAAGGCATAGATGACCCAACATTTATGGGCCAAAATTTTATATAAATTTGACGAGAAAATGATAAAGCAAAACAGACAAATAATTCTTTTTGTCGACAATGCTGCCTGTCATAAGAATTTGTACGTTTTAAAAAATAAAAACGTGCAGTTTGTACCCACAAATACAACGTCCATCATTCAGCCCCTTGACCAAGGCATTATTCATTGTATCAAAGCTTACTATCAGCAAAATATAACAAGGAAACAATTAATTACAGCCATCGAACGTGGCAAGACTATCAAAGAATTTTCGAAGTCGATCACATCCTCGCAAGCAATACATATAAGCAAACATTGGTTGTGGCTTTTAACACCTTCTACTATAAGAAATTGTTTTAGAAAGGCAACATTGGAAATTTACATTTACAAGTTCTTTTTTAAAGGCAGGCTTCATCCAAGAAGAAGAGCAGCCGGAAAATGATCTAGTGGTCATAGATAACGTTCTTGAGGACAATGCAGATTTCAATGCTTATTTGGCAAGATAACATAACATATCATGTTATGGCGAACTAACAGACGCCCAAATTAAGTTGACACTGAAATGTTTATAGAGTAAATTTCTGGGATGAATATTTTATTTTTTAGTTGACCTACTCGTGCAATTATACGGGTTTCGCTTAATTGACATATCTGTTCGCTAATTGAACCACCCGGATAATTGACGGAAAATCTGACAAAATGGTCAGTGCAATTAAGCGGGGAATACTGTACATCCATTTAATAGAAATACGTTCACTGAAGATAATTTCTTGACATACTTTGTCACTGACAGACCTATACCTGGGCTCTATAATGCTGAAGTATCAACTAATAATTCTCCTGGAATAATTGCAGAATTTCCGTTTACCAGCGATGACCCCACAACCTCTGCTGCCATCTCCTCTTGCCCCGCTCCACAAATAACAGGCTCAGAATCAAATCCGTCAACTATGGTTTTATCTCCTGAATGTATGTATTTGACCATATCCCAAAGGCGTTGGCTAGATAAATTGCACGATTATAACTGACACGCCTGAGAAGGATGCATTAATGTTAAGACATTCAGCTAAAAAGGAAGTAAATAAAAAGATTATCGAGATGAAAACATTAAAAAGCTCGTACAGTCATCTTCAGAGTCATTGGACGCCGAGAATCAGATGATTCTACTGAATCTACATATAATCTACCATCTACATCTGCATCTCATGCTAAGGTCGAACGCAAGACCCGAAATACCGCAAAAAAAAAAAAACAATAAAGATGAGAACTATTGTATTTTTTGTAAGGGGGCTTATTTATGCAGCAATTTTGACTGGCTATAATGTGTGCTATTTGTAAAAATGATATGTGGCTTGATAATACTCGTAATTGCAACTAATACATCGGTTACGGAAAGCTATTTACTCGTATTATCACCAAATTGAAATCAAGACTAAGAAGAAGAAGAGTCTAATTATTTTATGTTGTTTTTTTTTGTTTATTATTATTGTTATTGTTATTATAGTTATTATTATTATTTTTTTATTTTGTTTTTTGATCAAAAACAAACAAACAAACAAAAGTTATTGCAAACATTGCATAATCATATCGCTCATATTTAGCCATTGGTTACTAGTCCGTTTCAAAACACCCATTGTTCTATTCAATGCTACCTGTGTTATGAGAAGGACATACGTAAGTTCTAATAAAAAATAATATTTCTTATACAAAATTTAATTTTTATAAAATATGGTGTATGAATTATTGTACCTTATTATATCCGAAATCATTAGGACATTTCACGAGTTTCTAACTTCAGTATGTAATATTACTACAAAGAAAAACGTCCGTTTCATAGAAACCTACGTTGGTTACGAAATAAATTTCAGGCTAAATTTCCTCTGCAGCTGGCCCTGGCTCTTAAAATATTGAATGCAAAACAAAATATTTCGTAAGATATGAATGTTGCGAGGGGGTTGTTTTAAATTTTGTTAATTGTCCTTTTTGAACTTATATAAAAATGCACAGACATGCATGGATGTTAATTTTGTTTTTTGTTTTGTTTTATAAGTAAGAATTGTGTTCTGGCTTAATGCCCATGGTTAAATTAATATGCCACAGGATATAGCATATAAAATGTTGGTTGAACTTCTGCATTTACATACATGTAACGTGCGTTATGTAGGTAAATCTCAAACGGACGTGTAATATGTACCATATAACTGCAAGGATCCGAATATATTAAGCTTTCCCGCATCCTTTATGTGTATGTACATTGTACATTGAACAATGTACAAAGGATATGGGGGATGATCTGAATGGACCAATGTTTTGTATGTGCCTATTGTTTTGTGTGCATCAACGATGAAACAAATTAAATAGGAGTAGGTATTTGTTGGACCGTGAAATTGCACCTTTGCATGGAGTTTTAAATTATACGAAAACAAAAAACATCCCACAGACGAAAGTCATTTATTTAAATTTGTTGAATTCTTTTTTTTTTTCTAAGCTTAAAATTTTGAGACAGGGTGAATATTCAACATCCTGATTTAGGGAAAATCAGAATGCTCGTAAAGGAGTGATTTCAAATTATGTTTTTGCTTTTTTTGTAAGTAACAGTAGGTACAACTATAGGTATAGGGTAAAAAGTATAAAGGTTTATTTATGAATGAGGCATAAAACAAAAAAAAAGATATAGACTTCCTCTCGCGACACTTTAATTTATGGAGTCTTTAATCAGAAACACTTTATGGTGGTGTTTTTATTATTAATCTTAATTTTTTTCTTGTTTGATGTAACAAAGTTGCCCCTTAAATAAAATTTAAAATAAGCAGAACAAACTAAATAAGAACTTATGTTCTGTTTGAGCATATCTATAGGTATTTAAATAATCTTGAGACATTTTAAAAACAATGATATGAATTGCCTCAATATACTGATTTTATTTACATATTAATTAACGAGGAAAGGAATACTAATAACGGGTTATCTATTTTGCGGTTTCAAAAGTATAGGGCTGGAATTCGACATCTGTCAAACTAAGTTGTTAAACCAATTTTTCTTTTTCAGTTGAAAGTCTGAAATTTACGAAAATGGATCGCTTAACTATCGCCCAACGCATTCAAATTATTAAAACCTACTACAAAAATGGTGATTTTTCCACAGCCAAATATCGTGCTTTAAGAGTAGATTATGGTTTACACAGTCGAGTCGTCCAAATACGCAAGCAATTAGAATAAATGTGAAGAAATTTTAAGAAACTGGACTGGATACAGATATTGTATAGCCTGTTCATCATCATTTCGCTCGTACCACTGAAAATAGCTGCCATAAGTGAAAATGTTGCCGAAGACCCGAAAGTGTCGATTCCTCGTCGTTTTTAGGAATAAGGACTGCCTTTTGGCACATTATGGCGTTTTTTGCAATTGGAACTACACCTACATATGTATATATAAATTCCAACTCACACAACAACTAAATCCAGCTGACCATTCTCAACCTCGTAGATACGTTGGGTGCTTGAACAACAGTCAGTGGACGGCGATTTTTCGAACAAAATCTTCTTCAGCGACGAAGCACATTTCTCACTCGGTGGAGATGCCATTACATCCACAAAAAGTCACTGTTTGGTGCACTCTTTGGTCCGGAGGTGTGATTGGACCTTAATTCTTCGGAAAGTACAATGGAACGACTGTCACCGTCAATTTGGAGCGTTATAGTCTTATGATAATCGACTTTATTTTACCTGCTATTGAAGAATACAACCTGAAGATTATGTAGTTTCAACAAGACGGCGCTACATGCCACACAGCTCGTGCCAATATTGCTTTATTGCAAAATACATTTCCTGGCCGCGTAATTTCTCGTCGTGACGATATCAATTGGCCACCAAGATCATGCGATTTGATACCGCTGGACTTGATTTTTTTAGAGCTACGCGAAAGACGGTAAATCAAGTTATGGCTGAGATACCTATAAATGTGTTTTATTAACATTCACTTTTGAAACCGAAAAATGGAGAACCCTGTGCGTTAGGGATGTCCTTGTTAATAAGGAAGATTAAATTCTAGCTCATCTTCAGCCTAATAAGGAACAACAAGTCAGCAGGTGGTCAATGCTATATCCAACGTTGTGCTAAGACATTTACCGATGGAGGCAATTGACATTTATACCACACTCTTCAATAATGCACTGAATAATGCATATTATGCAGTCCACTGGAAGACAACTGTGGTCCATCTTCTCTGAAAAAGGGAAAGGACAACTCCAACTTTAACCCTTTAAATCTTCGGTCAATAAGTCTTCTTCCGAACATTAGCAAAGTTTTAGAGAAGATCATCAAAAGGGCTCTGACTAAGTGGGCTGCGGACAGTGAAACTATCCCGGATAAAAAATTCGGATTCATGGTTAGAGGGTCTTTATCTAAAACTAAGCAGACTTGGTATAATCAAACCATTGTTGATAATATGCTTCATCCTTTATGATAACGGTTTAACGGTAGAAAGTGTGTTGTCTTCAACAGGGAGCTGTGGCTTCGCCGATTCTCTACATCATTTACACCAGCGATCTGATACGTATTCTAACCAAGGCAATTGCGTACGCCGCCGACGGACGATCTAATTGTGTACAGAACGGCCCGGTTATAACGGGGAACGGAACGGTTATAAGAGTTCTCTTGCATCTTGATTTCCACAAGATTCAGATGAAAATAAACGTCCAGAAGTCGGAGACAATTTTGTTTCGGACTCCGTTTTCTAGGGCTGGGTTTGAACTTACGCAAAATGGTCATCGTTGATCTTCATGGGCAACGATTAACGAGCAAAAGTTTAGTGAAGTACCTTGGTATCTGGTTAGAACAGTATTTGTATTTCGACAAAAATAGAAATGATGCTCTGACCAGGGCTAGAGAAGCCTTCGGTCTGACAAAACGGCTGTCAGCTTGCGACCCCAGTGAAGTGAAATGAATGTACTAAATGGCCCTCATACGACCGATTTCTGTTTATGGTTGTCCTGGGAAATTCAACGTTGCCCCTTCCCAGATGGAGAAGGTTCGGTTGGTCATGCGGCAGTGTTAACGACGCTGTAACGGCTTACATCGAACAACGGAATCTTCTTATGTTCATTTCTATTCTACGACGTCTTATACAATAAGGCTTTAATCAACAGAATTACGAGTAACAATTTCGTGATAAAACCCGTTAGAGGTCACATTACGAGATACGTCTTAGACCAACAATTTAATTTTCGAAACGTTTTATCCGAACAACGAGTATTTTGAAAGAGCATGCTTGAGGGGCTTCATTCCACCAGAGGCATTCCTCTTTTTAGATAGATGCTGTCTGATACAGGATAGATTCTCAGTTCCGCTAATCTATACCACGTTAGACGAAGAACTGTGGATAGGCGACTTAGATTTTTGCAACCCACAAATTTTTTCCACACCACATTTTTTAACACTTTAAATAATAATAGGTCAACTAATAAGTTTGTACCAATATAAGAAACTTTAAAGTCATATTTGTAAGAACATTTTTAAACAAGTTTAATATCTCAAAAATGGTTGTGCTTGAACTTTCCAATATACACTTATACAGGGGAAAGGATGGTCCTAACTGAATGTGCTGGTAGGCAAGTTCACGAACTCAAGTCATAACGGTTTTCAGGTAATGACATTTTTAACAAAATTTAGGCAAATTTCATTCCGGTTTTTCCATCACCCTGTCCCAAAATGATTACTATTTTTAATGTTTTTGGCATTTTAAAATAACCAAATACATTAAAAATAATTTATTTTTATTGTAACACCATCTTCGTGCTATGTAATTCAAATGAGTATAACTTTCAATTTGAGCTAATTTGTTATTGAATTCATACCTTTTAAAAAAGTCAAAAAAAAAAAAACATTTTTCAGATAATCACCAATATTAACTACATAGCATACGTTTTCGTCTGCATACAACTTTAAAAATTGACGTGCAAATCTGATTTCGATTTGAATTGTTAATTTTTCAGTAATTATTAATTAACTTTCAGAATTTTATTAAAACGGCACTCAAAAACTGTAATAATTCGGAATAACCAAGTTACTAAATTCTGGAGGGCTAACATGGCCTACCAGCATATTAAGTTTGAACTATCTTCTACGGGACACACTGTATACAACAAAATTACCACCCACCTATCTTGCTTAAGCTTTTTACAAATGCATATCTTCTTATGAGTCTCAAAAATATTAAGAACAATTTTAGGCATAATAATAAACACTTAACTTTGTTTCTGGATTCCAATCGGTGGAGCACAGCTAAGTTAAATATTATGTTTTTAATTTTCTCATTTGATATTTTAAAGATTTCTTTTTCTTTTAATTTTTCATTCATCTTATCTTAGATTAACCATCGAACTAAGTATAGCCATTAGCAGTAGTCTTATAGACAGGTAGCAAGAATATTAAAAGTAAAATTTCCTAAGATATTATAATTAAATCCAAACAGGGGTCCATCCTAAAGTAAGTGTGTATATATAATTTGATCGATAACAAAAAACGATATCATCTCAAGCATAACAGGTTCGAATCTTAACTTCTTCTTATAATATAGCATAGGTTAGGCATACCTACTTAATTGAAAAATTTTAAGCTCATTTTAATTCTATTCCCGCAAATAGTACCATAACGATAAGCTATCAAATAAAAAGTGATTATAATATCTTTGTTAATACATTTATTCTTTTCTTTTGAAGTCCTTCTATTTTATTAAACGTATAGGTATCTACCACTTGATAATAGGTTAGTATAGTATCTATCTTTGAACCTACTGTGTATATACATATGTAGGTAAAGAGCAATAGTGTCAAGTGTTATAATCTTTCACCACAATGTATAGGAACAACATATCTTCTCAACAAATCCAGTTATTATACACTTTTTAAATTCAATATAAATGTTTATAAAAATGTACATTTCAGTTTGAGTAAAGAGACTCAAATGCCTTCAATAACAACAACAACAAAATCAACAACAACGAATAAATGAAGTGAAAATTAAAAAGATGCACCGCCTCACATAAATAAAACTATCTTCCATCTTGTTCTCATTTCGTTCAAAGATAAAACACAGAAAGCCCATTAAAAGTGTGGATATGGGTGCCTTGAAAATCAACAATCCAAAATAAAAAAGTCAAGAAGACACAACAACAAAATCAAAAAAATATTTACCTATACCTACCTTTGCTATAGAGATACCCAGCAACAATAAGGAATCTTTTTCTAAAGGCAAAAAAGGAGGTGCATTTTGAGAAGGCTCCTATAGCGAGACACGTCGAGAGGATCTCTTGAACGCATATTGTGAGGTTCTTATTAAGGTTTCCTCTGTGATACCCATTGTTCGACAAGATACAGCCTCTCACGTGGTTATTTATATCGCAAGATTAATATTCATGTGATAACATATACAACACACAAAAAAAAAGTATCTATATACGGCAGATATGTCGGCTTTAGCTTACCTGGTGGATAATATATCTTTTTTGTGTGGCATGGGGTTTTCGGATATACATTTCAGACATCACACAAAAAACTAAAAACAGGAATCAAACAAGAGAATCTCTTGCCATACATTAACTATACATATATAAATGTGAGGGCCTGCCGCGTAATCTCCCTCTGGAGCACTCTTTTCTTACCTTGTGATTTTTGTTTTGTATTTTTTATTTAAAGTTGGAGTTCAGTGGTGGCGGTTAAGGCAGAGGCGGCGGCGGCGGCGGCATCTGAATTCATCTCCATGACCTGGCCATCAGGTAAAGTTGAAATATATTAAAAAAAAATATATATATCAACCTCCATCTTTGTTGGAAAACGAATGTGGCAGTGTCCAAAGAGAAATTTATAGCACGTTTCTTGTTGTGGGTCTTTAGTCATGGTGATGTGGTTTCTTCTTTTAAAGTTCATATCCCGCGCTTTTTAGGGATACCATGCCACAATGATGGAAAATGTACAAGGTTCTTAAAACTTTACGGTCTTATTATACGTTACATGCATCTGGTTCTCAAGAGGTAGTACTTAGTAACTCTTTAATGATTTGAACTTCAAGTTGATTTAGTTTTGTATCCTAGACCTCACTTTAAAACATGTGAATTGTTAACCTTAACAAAATTCAAAATTTTATTTAATAACCAACAGAAACTTATCACTGACATTTTATTCTGCTTTTTAACTTCGTTTTAAACCAATCAAATTTTAATTAAGAACATTTTTCAAAAGTGTCAGCAAATGACAAGTTGTTATTTTGAAAGTGATTCTTCCATTTTGTTCATAAGAAGTCTTATTTTCCAGAGCATCACTTAACATTTATGTTATGATATTTTCATGCGGATTAGTACAATTTCGTTCCTTTTTTTTAAGTTAACGAGGAAAAACTGTAAAAAGCTTTTTTTAGACATAAAGGTTATTATTTCAACAATACAAATTTTTTCACATTTGAATATTTTTTTTTAGAGTTTTGGTAACCCTATTATGAGTATTTCAATTTCATGAAATCTTATAACTTTGAATCGATGATTGCATCTTCTTAAAACAAACCAGACAAATAATTAAAAACTTTATTTTTGTTTATTTTGTCTTTTAAAGGTTCTCGGAGTTAAAATAATTTGCAGCTACATTCATCTTTTTGGAACAAAAGCACATAAATATGTTGAATTTTAATTACATATTCACGAAGCTAATTAGTTTTAATTTTCGAGGTGCAGGTAGCATGTGGAAAAGTCTAGATGAAATTAAATTAGAAAAATAAACATGACTAGGTTAACTTTACAAATAGATGGAATGGATACACTAAATATGAACTAACGATTATGAGCTCTGAGCTTGAACAATATGAACAATATTAACGTAAGAATTATGGAATAAAATCAAGGTTTGGTATTTAGTACGTTCCAAGTTATTCTGTCATTCTTAGTTAAGGCTTTAGAACTTTAATGACAAGTTTGCTGTCTTGTTGGAACAAAATTGTGTCGTTGTTCAACTTATACATTTTTAGCAGCTTTGATCCATAGCGATCGATACTCTGTAAACCGCACCAACAAGTCAATTTTATTAGATTTAACGGTGATTCGTTAAAAGCTTATTAGCGAAACTTGTAATTAGATTCATCACTTTACTAACATTTTGCATTGGGGCGTTTTCGATGTTCGGGAGTGGAACAATCAAACACTTTATTTGCAAAGATGGTTCATCTCATAGTTTTTAGTTCCTCTAATCGTCGCTGCTGCTTTTGCGTAATTTTAATTATGGCAGCGCTCTGATGTATAACATTAGCGCACAAGAAGTTAATTTTAGACAACACCTTTTCTAAATTGTTTCAAATTCTTTACCCTTATCGTATTGAGGATCCCACTTCTCACACCAATGTTGCGAAATATAGCGGATTTCGGCATTCTCAAGGAAGGGATGGCTAGATAAATAAAGATTTAAAATTTAAAACACGAGGCTCACTTAATGACTGACTTTATTAGAATAATTCAAGCGCCTCATGCCTTTACCCTCAGTAATGGCTCACTGGTCTTATTAAGTTGTACATTTCCTTGTGTTTTTCTTTGGGGACCGCTCTTTGCCGCGCAAGTATAACACCGAGAACAATAGCGATCAACGTCTTTTCTTGATCTCAGTAAAATCTGGACCTAATTTTCTTAAATTCTTTGTTTGATCCGAAGTGGCCTCCTGACACTGTGTCGTGATACAGTCTAATTCCATCCTGGAATAAACATTGGGGAATAATAGGAAATAGGCGTTTTACTGTTGATTTTTTGTTGGCACCCATTTTGTACACAAAACGCTGTTGTGTCATTTTAGCCTATCGAATTGTGCCCAATAAACTTTAAGCTCGCACTGCCCTCGCTTGAAACTTCATTTCAGGAAGGCCGATTTGACGTCTTCACAAAATATATTACCTACCTGAATTAAAAGAGGATTTGAAACGATTTGAAAAAAAGTGAACTGAAGGATTGTATGCTGTGCTTAATCTCTTTTCTTTTGACTCACAGTATGGTTGTAAAAATTCGCTCGCACATGGGTTTCTGGACATTGCATCAGCATTGATATGTAATATGCATTTTTCCTGCTCTGTGCAAAAATGTTTATTTAAAAGTAAATTAGTACAATTTGGAAGCGTTGTTTTGGCCGTAAACGATTCATGATAAATTGCCAAACCTTACCGAACGGAAATGGCAACATCGTTTAGCATTTTCAAGGGTTTTTAGGCCAAAATACGGTATGGATCGTAATGCTGTGTTTAAAACAATGTAAAATTCTGTAAATGATCAAAATTCTGTATATTTCAAAATACTAGTGCAAAATTCGATATTTATAAATGCTGTTAATACAAGTATGAAAGAAAAAGAAAAGAAGAATCGTTTTGATAATGTAAAAAGTGAGCACTTTTTTCTCCAGCCCATTTACAACATTTTGAAGTACAGAATTTTTAAAACAAAATATGTATACACTCCCGGTCATAAGGTTAGAAGCAGGCGTTTTTGAGAAGTAAAATCGATATTTCTCCCGTTACATGATGGATTAGAAAAAACCAACTATGGTAAATGAGGGACCATTTTGTTAACAACAAAATATAAAACTTGGGTAAAGGAGAGATTTAGCTTACGGAACTTTCATGGCAAATTGTTAATTGAGTCAAGAATATGCGAAAATAAATCGGGTCATTAGATTAGAAGCACATCAAATAAATAGAAATAAAATGCAAGTATTTGTATTTTGTTATGGTTTTTAGTTTTCATTAGGTTTTTAATAATGTGTGCTACCACCAGCCTTCAAAATAACTTCAAAAATTCTACCTTTTAAGGATTTATAAAGAGATTCCAAGTAGACTAAAGAAATCTAACTCCAGGCCAATTTGATACCATGAATTAGCGCTTCCTTGTCACCGTATTGCTTTCCTCCTTCATGTACCTTACGTGTAAGCTAGCCCCACACATTTTTAAATATTTTAAGGTCCAAGGAATATGGTGGCCAAGGCAGCAAGTGGAAGTTCTTTCCTCAGGTGATGGAAATAATAATTATAACCATATGGCCCATCTAGGTTAAATTTTTCGTCGAAAAAAAATAACCTTCCTTCAATCATTTGCGGTCATTCCATTTTGCACATCCCAGCTCATGTGATCTTTCGCGAAACACAAGCGTTGCTTCTTCCTTACGTCATAAAGTAGTGGTTGTTTCTTAAGCTTCAGGCGCTTTAAATGTTTAGCATGGCGAATCGTGTATTTAACAGTGGATAAGCTGGCCTGAACATTAGCTTTTTGCTTATTTTTAGCTGCCGATAAAGCTGAATTTGACGCTATTCTAAGGATACTTCGCATTTCGCGAAGTCTAAATGCAGAGGAAGTGTTTTTTTTATAATTTCTAGAGTAAGACGATGGTTTTTTAAATAATTACTTACACAATGATCATTTCGATTTACTTTTCGGGCTATAGCAAAGCATTAAAGACCTTTAGAGCAATAAACATCTATTCTTGCCCTTTCCTCCCCCGTCAAAAATTTTTTGTTGCCTATTTCTGTTAACACTCAATCGAGAACAATTAATTTATAAATTGTATCGTTTTTCCGAAAAAAAAAATGTATGCATTTCACAAAACAACGTTGATTTATTCACTGCTTCTAATCTAATGACCCAATTTATTTTGGCATATTCATGACTCAATTAACAATTTGTCATAAAAGTTCCGTAAGCTAAATCTCTCCTATGTCCAAATTTTATATTTTGTTGTTAACAAAATAGTCCCTCATTTACCATTGTTGTTTTTTTCTAATCCATCATGTAACGGGATAAATATCAATTTTACTTCTCGAAAATGCCTGCTTCTGACCGTATGACCGGCAGTGTATTTTGGATAAGTCATCATAACAATTTATTTTCTTCAAATAAACTTGAATTTTGTGTGTTCTTCAAAAGTTATTAATTTTCAAGTTTAAAGTGATTTTATTAAGTTGTTTGTTTGTTTTAAGTTCATCTTAAAACTGTAAGCTTCCTATTAGCGATTCAAAAGGGTATTCTCATATTTTGTTAGACACATAATAGAAAATTCACTAAGAAATATGACTTCAAATTTATTTTAATGTTGTCACCAATTCTATTTAATTTGGCTTAGGTTTTTAAAATTAAGCATTAAGGCCTAAAAAATTAAATAAAAATAGAAAACAGCGATATTTTCCCTCCCAATATAGATCACTAAATTTTAGTCATGATTTACATTTTATAAACTGATATTTAACATATAACACATCTTATCTATAATTCTGAACTTTGTAACACAATTTCCTATTATAAATCTGTTTGTTGCATTTCGTTAAACATAATAATTATACACGACTCAAAAACATGTTTTTGTAGAGATTTTGTATATATTTAACTTCAAGAATGGTGTACAAATATATGCGCAATGCCTAATCATAATTTATTACAAAATCTAAGAATATATGGAATAAATTAATTTGATTTACGAACACGCCTCCAAAAAAAAAAAAAAAAACAAAAACAAACAACTGAAATCGAAAATATCACAAGAAGAATTAGTTACATAAACCTCCTACTAACCTACCCTGACCAACTAAATTTAACTTGCCAAATTTATGCTTTTTCATTAAGCATTATATACGCCATATATACAAAATTTTGCTGTTGGCATATTTATGGCCCATAAAAATTAGACCCTGCCAATGACATTTACACACACTGCGTGAGGCTACATACATATAGCTAATAGTCGAATAAAATAAAAGTAAATACCTAACAACAAGGCTTGCATAACTTTATATACCACTATGAGTAGGTTTTTGGGTTGAAATATTTAATGCGATACAAAACAAAAAAAAAACGATCCAACCAACCCCGATATTGATAGGATATTGTATCGAATAATATTTTCCGTCCTCCTTTTTGGCGCATTTTCCCCATATAATAATGTCACAGTCAAGATTTATTTGTGTAATTATCGTAACTAAATTAAAAGTACACAAAATCCATAATTAAATCCACCGGCTCCATAGCTCCATATATCGGGTGATTTTTTTGAGGTTAGGATTTTCATGCATTAGTATTTGACAGATTACGCGGGATTTCAGACATGGTGTCAAAGAGAAAGATGCTCAGTATGCTTTGACATTTCATCATGAATAGACTTACTAACGAGCAACGCTTGCAAATCATTGAATTTTATTACCAAAATCAGTGTTCGGTTCGAAATGTGTTTCGCGCTTTACAAACAACAAATTTTGTTCAGCGATGAGGCTCATTTCTGGTTGAATGGCTACGTAAATAAGCAAAATTGCCGCATTTGGAGTGCAGAGCAACCAGAAGCCGTTCAAGAACTGCCCATGCATCCCGAAAAATGCACTGTTTGGTGTGGTTTGTACGCTGGTGGAATCATTGGACCGTATTTTTTCAAAGATGCTGTTGGACGCAACGTTACGGTGAATGGCGATCGCTATCGTTCAATGCTAACAAACTTTTTGTTGCCAAAAATGGAAGAACTGAACTTGGTTGACATGTGGTTTCAACAAGATGGCGCTACATGCCACACAGCTCGCGATTCTATGGCCATTTTGAGGGAAAACTTCGGAGAACAATTCATCTCAAGGAATGGACCGGTAAGTTGGCCACCAAGATCATGCGATTTGACGCCTTTAGACTATTTTTTGTGGGGCTACGTCAAGTCTAAAGTCTACACAAATAAGCCAGCAACTATTCCAGCTTTGGAAGACAACATTTCCGAAGAAATTCGGGCTATTCCGGCCGAAATGCTCGAAAAAGTTACCCAAAATTGGACTTTCCGAATGGACCACCTAAGACGCAGCCGCGTTCAACATTTAAATGAAATTATCTTCAAAAAGTAAATGTCATGGACCAATCTAACGTTTCAAATAAAGAATCGATGATATTTTGCAAACTTTATGCGTTTTTTTTTTTTTTTAAAGTTCTCAAGCTCTTAAGAAATCACCCGTTACATACCTTCAACCTAAAGTATGCGAGTTAGGAACCCATTCTCCAACAACACCAAGGAGTCTGTGCCCGTAAATAGGACGCTTAAGGTGCCTATAACATTTTTGTACCCAATATAGATAGTCTTTTTCTCATACAGTTATCAATACTTCCCACAAAATTTTCTCTGAATCATAAAAGAATTGTGCAAAAAGGAAGAAAAAGAGTAAACCCGTATACACAGCTAATCAAATTTAATGCAAATTTTTATTGCAAATTCCCTCAATAAAACCACAATAAAGTCCATCAGCAATTCAATTCGATTCAATGTAAATATATTGGTAGGTTAAGTTACCAAAATCCACAGCGACATTGCAGGTACTACCTGGTGTTGGTATAAGTATCTAGAAAACCTGAAATATGAATCTGAATAAACGGATTTTGTATTAACTAACGACGGAAACGATGCCAAGCAATTACATATATATACATATTTATATACATACCTACATGTACATATTTAAGTATAAACGGCTGCTGCTGTTGTAGATATTTCGCTAAGGAGAACAATGCCAGGCAAAGGTTTAAACTTAATGAAATGCAGGATGAGGTTTGGAACTTTTAGTAGATGGGACTTTAGGTTTCAAGAACCAACTTATTTTATCAATCTTATAAGGGTCCTGTTTCCAAAATAATGTGAAGTGGAGTAAAATGTTGTTTTACTTATTACAACGTGTAATATACTATCAAAATTCTCTTTAAAATAATGTTAACTTTATGAAATTTAGAATATGTGCCTCGTTTGTTTTTTTAAAATAAGATCTAAAAGAGTTTTTGAACATTAATGATTTAAAAGGTTGATTTTTGACTGGTTTGGAGAACCGTTAAACTTCTACCAAAAATCTGCCACACAAATCAAATATAATACTTTTTCAATGGAATTTGTTGTCGCGTGTATTGGAATATCTCCTTATAATTTATCTCTTATTGTATGTTATATGTTACGTTTTTTAGATATACCTTTTCAAAAATGAAAACAAAAAATACGCGGTTTTAAAGGCTACATTAAAAAACAACTTATAGTTCTCAATAAAATATTGTATGATAATTTTACAAGACCAAACACAGTTTAATCATTTTGGTATCTCACTTAGTTTTTTGTAAATTTTCGTTATAGTTATGAGATGGATCATAGGTCATCATTTGACTCTATTTAAAGATTTAAAAACATTAAATTTGATTACTTTATGGTTTTAAATAATTCGTTTTAGATTTGATTTTTGGCGCTGATTCCGAATTTAAACTCCGGTTTGAACAATATGTGCTCAATTTCAGATATACCAGTTTTCAAAATTTATTTTATACTTCGTCAATATTATGATTTTCCCTTCATTGTACTTCAATTATATGTAAAAATCAGCATGGTTTCGTGAAAAAGATATCTACAGTTACTAATTTATTAAACTTCACGTCCTTTTGTTTAGATGAAAAACGTGGACAAGTCGATTGTGTCTTTAAATAAATAAAATAGGTGGCGCAACAGTCCGTTTAAAACTAGGGCATAGTGACTTACAACTCTCAACCATTCCTGTGTGCGAGTACTGTTGTCAGGGATGGACGGGACCTACAGTTGTAAGTCGAATCCAAACGGGTAATTTGAGTAAGCACTTTTTTCATGACAAGAATTACTCTTAGAGAATTTGTCAATTCCTCGCAAGAGGCAGTACCCTCGGAAAAAACTTTAGATGGCATATAGGCAAGGATCGAACTTAAGACCTCTGCCATGACAGTCCAACGCACTAATCATCATGCCACGGGTACTACAATTGTGTGTTTACTGATTTTAATAAAGCTATTTACAAGTTGTATCACAATACATTAATTTTAAAACTTTACATTAAATGCTTTAACATACTCTTCTTAAATAGGATCTCATCGTATTTAAAAAAATAGAATCTTTAGTGTTTTATTTGATAATGAGTATTCGGATCAATTTGTTGTAAATTCTGGAGTCCCTTGCCTCAGGTGAGCCATTTAGGTCCAACTTTATTCATTTTAATTATAAATTACTTGGTTTCGATCACAAAGAATTAGTCTGTCCTTATTTATGCTGATGACATTAAGCTTTTTAAAAAGTATAAAATTAAATTCTGACTGTATAATTTTGCAAGAAAACTTTTTAATATTTAGGAAATGGTGCAATAAAAATCATCTCGTTTTGAATGTTGAAAAGTGTAAAACCATGAGTTTGATTTTAATTATACGTTTGATACATGGCATGGTAGTACCTGTTGCATGATGGTAAGTGCGTTGGAATGTCATGGCAGAGGTCTTGGGTTCGATCCCATCTAAAGTTTTTTTCAAGGGTACTGCTTCTTGCGAGGAATTGACAAATTCTCCAAGAGTAATTCTTGTCATGAAAAGTGCTTTCTCAATTTCGCCGTTCGGATTAGGTTTTAAACTGTAGGTCCCGTCCATCCCTGACAACAGTAATCGCACTCAGGAATGGTTGAGAGTTGTAAGTCACTAAGCCCTTGTTCTCAACGGACTGTTGCGCCACCCAATTTATTTATAATTATAAAACACAAAATACCTACCTATGCCTTAACAATAAATCATATGATGAAAATTCGAAAATCTTATGAAATAATTATATCTATGAATATTTCAACTTATAAACATACCCGCGATTTCGTCCGCATTAGATAGTTTTTTTGGATAGTAGTATGAAAAAACCTGAGCTGTACTTTTTTGTACGTATGTTTGAATTGTGCCGAGATGGGATGAGGCCATACTAAATTTGATTGTCATAGGTTAGGTTAGGTTAGGTTAGATTAATACATTTTAAGAAGAAGATAGGTTACTGCAATACATTTTTATATACGACGTTTTTTGTTTTTCCTTCCTTGGCCAGAACGTAAAGATTTTGTGGGTTTGAGACTCTTGAGCACGCTACATATAATTGTCCATGGAAAAAACAGTTTTTTTTTCCAAATTTACACCTGCAACTTTCAGCGTTTGCCACCGAGCTTTATTTATTGTTATTACAAATGCTGCTTTCAGAGGAAACTGCACCCTTTTAAACTGAAACGGCAAATCGGTTGGAATTATCGGAATGCGGGGAATTAAAACATTTTTTCCTTTTGCTATGCAGTCATGATTATAGCTTTTATAATATTTCGTCCTAGGTGAGTAGTTTATAGCCGTGTACCATTACATATCTTTGATGCGTCAAGACTTCTCATTAACAGGACTGGATCACCAACCTTCAATCTCAACTTATGAGAAGGGTTGCAAATGCGTTGTTTTCCCGTAATACCAATTTTATCCAAATATTATTCAAATATTTGGTAATTTAGGAGTGAAAGCGATCAGATTCCCCGAAAAGTAATTTTTTCCATGGGAATGCGTTGTTTTCCCGAGGTCAAAAGTAACTCATATCCTTTCTTAAGTCTCAAACTATCTCCTTACCAAATTTCATTTAAATGTGTTCAGTAGTTTAGGCGTAATAGCGATCGGCCATGGGGATGCATTATTTTCCCGGGGTAAAAAGTAACCTATGTCCTTTCTCGGGTATCAAAATATCTCCATACCAAATTTAATGCAAATTGGTTCAGTAGTTTAGGCGTGATTGAGTAACAGACAGACAGAGTTACTTTCGCATTTATAATACACTAGCCGACCCGTGCTCGCGTTGCTTCGCAAGTTGTAACCACGAACATTTTTTGAATATTAGTATTAGCATATGAAAAAATTTCTCAATGGGACTGAGCATATTTTCTACAATAATATTAATTTTAGTTTATAATCAAAAAACACTTCCTTACCGAAATTAACACTTTAGAAAAAAAAACTTAAGTAAAATATTACGTAGTAAAGGCCAAGCCGCACGTGAAAACAAACAAAATACAAAACCATTTCAATTTTTTAGTTGAAAACAGAACGAAATTTTTGTCTATTTTCTTCTTTTTTTTCTTTATTCATACCTTGAAACGTTTTTTTGCAACCGAAAAATATAGTTTGCGGTAAAAAAAACAAATTTGTGTTTTTAATGTTCTCATACATCTATAGGTATGCGTGTGTAAATATCCATAGACACATTTTTTTCTTCATCTGCTCATGTTCAGTACAGTGCAACTGACTTAACCTACCTACATTTGTGTGCTCTTTTTATCGACTTCATTGTAAGTACCTTCTTTGAGTTATTTGTAAAGAAAATTTTAACTTAATTTCAGTTTTATTGTTCGAGGAAGTGATACAAAGTTAGTAATTCAAGCTATTATAATAGAACTTTTTTTATTTTTAAATTGGAAGAATTATAATCTATTCACTTCCTCGAACCAGAAAAATAAAAAAGATCTAATTTTTCTTTAGATAAATCAGCATTTCATATGCACGGCACTGTTTATTAATTTTTTATTAAATGTCCATAGTAACTTAAAAAAAAACAGCCCACACTGCTCAGCGATGTCAGATGTGACGATAGAATTAGAGAAACAAAAAATAATGTGTGTGTGTAGGTTAGTTGATGAACTATACAATACAGAAAAACTGAATATGTAGGTAGGTAGGTAAGAGAAAAAAACTATTAAATGGAACACATATTAAGAGAGAAAGAGCATGGGAAGAAAAGAAAATCAAAAATGTTGGAATGATAATGAAATGAAACAAAGCAGCGACCTCGCGATTGTGATGGAATCTAATTTATTGGATAAAATAAATTCAAAAAGTTTATAATTTTATAATTTGTTTTTATTTATTTCTCAGGTTGTATGTTTAGCTTAGAAGTGATTTTAGGCTTAAAATTGGCGCAACAATATTGACTTTATGAAGCAATGCTAATCTTTGTCGATTATTGTATAGGTTTTAAGATATGAGTGGTTGTACAAGTCAACTTATGAAAAAAAAATGGACAAAAAATGTAAAATTAATAATATTTAAGTTTGACAAATAAATAATGAAAAAAAATTAAAGCCATAAACACTCTCATAACAATATAGAAAATAAAAAAATATATTTCAAATAAATCGGTTGACTACTTTCTGAGATCATGCGTTACGAACTTTAAAATGGTTTCGCTTTTATATAATAGTATAGATTAGTAATTAGTAATTAGTAATTAGTAATTAGTAATTAGTAATTAGTAATTAGTAATTAGTAATTAGTAATTAGTAATTAGTAATTAGTAATTAGTAATTAGTAATTAGTAATTAGTAATTAGTAATAAGTAATAATAGTAATATGGATATAGATATTCTGTTTCGAATTTTAAAAACAAATATGTATCTTAAAACTTGATGTGATAAAAGTATTTTAGAGTCAGATTTGAATGAAGGAATGATTTGAGAAAAACCTTGTTGATTTATGTATTCTAATGCATTTTCTTATAAAGGTATAAATCCTCTAATCAGTGGTCTATTTTTAATAAACTTAATAATTTTCTTACCAAATATTTTTTTTTAAACTGTTTATACATAGGTATCACATTTTTACACTTTTTTCTTTTTTGATTCTTTTATCAATTCTTAGTTAAATTCTACAAGCCAAGTTCCATTTTTTTAAATTTTGGGGGAGTTATAAACAACATTCTACCTTTATCTTAGGGTGCGAAAATTTTCTTGTACTAAATCCGGTAGATATAACACTTCTGTGTTCTTATTTTACTGGCTTCAAGAACATTTCCATTTTTTGTAAAAAATATATTTTGTTGGTAGTTTTTAAATATCTTTTTTACCTTATACATAAGTGTAAAAACAATCTTAGCCTCTTATTTAGGTTTATTTAGTAGCCTTAAATATACCTAGAATAATATGAAAATAGGTAGATTCAACGCATACCTAGGCTGATTTAAAAGTTATACTGGATTCATGTTATTATTTCATACCTTAAGCCAATACTTTTTCGTGAAATTCATCTTATTTGAGAAAAAAAGAACATGTACATAGCTTACCTCTTACCTATGCTGGTTATATTTTGCTGAATGGATGACGCATTGCCATCTCATACCCACCGCGCATCATCGTCTACATCATGGATGGGTCGTGGGAAGGGCTCGTTCTCTTTCACACTGAGAACAAGAAGAATACAATGTATCAACAACAACAACAATGCGAAGCAAAGCAGATACTGGGATGCAAAAACTTGCAGAACAAGAAACTAACGTAGGTATTCGCCGCTGCGCTGGCATGGCATTGTATCGATCCGTTGAATGTCTCGACGTCGTCGGTCGTCGCGGTCGCTAGTCGTTGAGTTGCCATCGTGATGCTGATACAACTTTTGAGTTTCATTACTAGGTGTGTGGTGTGTATGTTTGGAATAGCTATAGATAATGTGCGAAAGAGATAAAAATGAAATTGAATTAATGGCCGAATCATATGATGGAATAACGACTCAAGGACGTATTCAATAGTTATCCCTTTTACTCCTATTATAAAAATAAATACCTGTTGTAGACATTCTTCCATATTGGATTTTGTGGAGAGTTTTGTTGTTAACTTTTCTCCATGAAAACAAAAAGGGGAAGATGGTTTTTTTTGAGTGAGTAAGTTGAGCATAACAATTATGCAAAATTTTAATACCAATTTAATGGAAAAGGAACCAATAAGATATAGGTGCATACCTAGCTAACTGTTTTTGTGCATTGCATTTTTTTCAATCACCGTATTTTACAACACCTCCTCCATAGAACAAAACTATGTATAGACTGTTTAAGTACCTACCTAGCAGTGTTGGGACTTCTACCACTTAAGTGGTATTTCTACCACTTTTTGGTATTCATGAAAATCTACCACCTAAAAAGCAAATTCTACCACTTTTTGCAACTCACCGTTCACCTATCATTAAACTCTACCTTCTACCATATACCATACGCATACGACTACAACTCCACGTGTCCACTCCACAAACACAACAGTATATAAAATGGCTATGATGGATTTCTCCCATGCACTTTTTCACCTCAGTTATCTTTTTTTTTTATCTGTGTTGCTGTTGTGTGATCTTCCTTGTACAGATCTTACATAGTTGTCTAAAATCTGTATAAAATAGATTGTTTACTTTTGCCACAGATAGATGAAACAAGTTTTTTGGGTTGTTTAAACTAGAGGACTCAACAGCCGAATCAATTTACAGTAAAATTGTAGAAACATTAAATCATTTTAATGTTCCCATTCAAAATATGATAGGATTCGCTTCAGACAATGCTGCTGTTATGACGGGTTCATTAAGCGGTGTAGCCTCACGTTTAAAAAATATTAAACCTAATATTTTTACCATTGGATGTACCTGCCATAACTTGAGTTTGTGCTCCACTTATGCTGCTAAATGTTTACCAGGGCAAATAGAGAAATCAATAAGGGATATCTATTTCTATTTTTGCCACAGTGCGAAAAAACAAAAGGATTTCCTTACCTTCCAAAAAGCACTTGGGGTTAATGAACACCAAATTTTAAAGGTTTTAAATGTTTTCCAAACTCGTTGGCTTTCAATGAAAATGGTCATAAACCGAATTATAGAGCAGTGGGATCCCTTGTTTCATTACTTTATTTTGCTCGCATTTGAAGAACCTTCTTCTAAGGCTTCACAAATTTTTAATTTTTTAAAAAACAAAGACAATTTAGTATATTTAAATTTTTTGTCAATAAATCTTAAAATTATAAACTAGTTAAATAAAACATTTCAATCTGAGAACACAAAAATACACTTGATATTCGAAAGTATGACTACATTAAAATTAAATTTAATGAAAAATTTTGTAAAACCAGAAAATATTAATGTAAACACAAATATAAAAAACAGTGAAAACTATTTACCATATTCTCAAATGTATTTTGGCCTTTACTTTGAAAGGTACTTACTTGAAAATGATATTGTTGAACAAGATGTAATGCAACTACGAAAAGTTATGTGCAGCTATTATATTGAATTATGTGTTCAAATTGGAGAAAGGTTTAACCTTTCAAACAATGAACTAAAATTTTTCAAATAAAACCCGAAAAACGTCATTGATGGAACAATGCCATCAGTTTTAGGTCTCACGAAACATTTTTCACCAACTATAAATAACTCAGAACTAGAGTAAATTAATAATGAGTGGAGAAAATTAATTGGAGAAAATCAATTACTCCAAATTTTTAAAACTGATGACATTGTTTCACAATGGCTTTTGATAAAAAACTTAAAAGACGGAATGGACAATTTAATTTTTGAAAACATATCTTCTTATATGTTTTAGCTTTGTTGCTTACCGCATAGCAGCGCTGCTGCTGAACGCAAATTTTCAGATTTAAAAAATGAAAAAAGAAATAAATTAAAAACTACAACCGTTCGCAACATTTTGGCTGCAAGGGAAATTTCAGTAAATTTTCAGAATTTTAATCCTCCGGAAGCATTACTGAAATATGCTTCAAAATTTAAATTTTCCGGTAGTCTATATAGCAAAAAATAATTTTAAGTTTTTCTAACTAATTTAATTATTGTGAATTGTGATATTTAAAACTGAACGAACTGAATTATTGTTTATTTAATTTTTTGTATTTTTTAATAAGTTATTGAATATAAGATTTGCTACATAAAAATGGGTTTTAATTTCTACCACTTTTCTACCACCTTTTTGACATCATTTCTACCACTCTTTTGCTTCTGCGAGGTCCCAACACTGCTACCTAGTATTAATTTATTTAGAGTTGCAGCATTTTATTTTTGTTTGTCTCTGGCAAATAATATCGCTTTTTTGTGGTGAAACTAGTCTAGTAATAGTCTGGTAAGAAAACCTCTTTAGACAGGGAATTACCTTCTATGTCTATAAATTATTTACACAATTCAAATTCAGGCACGAGTACGATAACTTTGGCGCCAAGATATACCTAATAACGGTTTTTGGTAGAGCGGCTTAAAGCTAGGCATACACGATGAACATGTTCGGCGAACCTGCTCGTGTTCGCTGTTTGTTTTCTCGTGTATGGGCTTGTATGCGAACCGCTCGCTGTTGGCGAAAATTTTCGATTTTTTCATGTTCGTTAGCTGTCATGTTCGTCGTGTATGGCGATGTTCGCGAAAAAATTCTTATTTCTCATATGAATATCGTCGAGTGAGCATTACGGAAGATGGCAACTGTAAGTCATACTTTTATAAATATTTTTAAATCTTGTGATGTTATCTCCAGTTCTCTCAATAAATTAACATGAGAACGAATATAAGGTTTCGGAAGCCAGTCTTTCATACACAACCTTTTTAACTTCCCATAGGAAGTTATTGTAATGTGTCCGATTTGTCAAATTGAAAATTTTGACATTTTTCGACGTTTCAAGTCCCCTAGAGTCGAAATAAAAGATTTTTAGTTCGTACGTCCGTCCGTACGTTCGCGACGTTTTTTTCGTCATCCATAGCTCAAGAACCAGAGGAGATAATAATGCAGAAAGATGCAGAAATTGCTCTCAAGAAAATTGGGTGGGTGGTTTTTTTACCATAGCAGTTTAAAAAGAAGGTGAACATTTTTGTTAACCCAAAATATCTTATGAACCAATAACGCTAGAGACTTGAATTAAATTTTATATTATATATTGTAACGTAATACCAAACAAGTATATTTTTGGAAAAAATCCAATTAACGGTTTTTTTATAAATCAAAAAATTGTACGAATATAAAATGATTTTATTTCCTAAACAATTTTGTGAAACGAAGAATAACATCTGGTAAAGTTTTGAGAAAAATCAAACCGACAGTTTTTTAATAAAAAATAAAAACCTAAAAAAAACATTACAAAAAGTTGGTAAAAATTGAATTTCGACTTAAATATCTTTTCGAAAATTTGAGATTATGGCCTCTAAGTAATTTTATCTTATAAGAAATATTGTTTTCAATATTCGGTAAAATTTTGAGAAAAATCGAATTGACAGTTTTTTTTACAAAAAATGAAAACCTAAAACAAAAAATTAATAAAAGTTAATAAAAATTGATTTTCGACTCAAATAACTTTTCAAAAATTTGAGACATTGGCTTTAAACTAACTTTATTTATTTATTTTTATTTTGTTCACATAAGTAAATTGCCATAAGGGCAACTACTTGCGCTTGTTTTTCAGACATCCTTCTTTCTTGAACAATCGTCCCGAAATGAATGTTCGTCGTTGTGTTCGTCGTGTGTGGGCTAACGCAAACGAACATGTTCGCTGAGCATGTTCATCGTGTATGCCTAGCTTAATACAAACATTTTTTACTATGGAGGGGGGGTCTATCTCCCCCCGTTTAGGCGGTAGGGGCAATTTAAAAAAATTATTATTTAAAATGGAAAAAAATAATTCAAAAATAACGGTGATACTTACAATTAAGTTTTAATACATTTTTTTAAAGCCAACATTCTGTTTTATTAGCCAGTTTTTAATTCAAGTCAAAACTATGCGTAGTTTTTGAAAAATTTAATTTTAAACTCAAAATTTGAGTAAAAAAAGTTAAAAATAAGGTTAAAGTGTAATTTTTCAATGCTTTAAGATTATCTACCATTGTTTTTATTTCAGAATTTATTTTCAATTTTCTCAAGAACTAGAAGACATAAAGTCATCTAGTTTTCAGTTTTTGATCAAAAACAAATAAGAGCAATGAATTCTAAAAAAAACAGTAGATAATTTGAAAGTTTTGAAAAACTACAATTTAAACCTTTTTTTAATTTTTTTCCATAAATTTTTAATTTAAAGCAATTTTTTTCAAAAACTATGCAAAGTTTTGACTTGATTTTAAAACAACCTAATAGACAAAAATGTTGGCTTTAAAAAAAGATATAATACTTAGTTGTAAGTATTACCTACCGTTATTTTTTAATTATTTTTTTCCATTTAATGTACATATTTTTTTAAATTGCCCCTACCGCCTAAATTGGGGGAGATAGACCCCCCTCCCATAGTAAAAAATGCTTGTTTCTAACTGTTCTATACAAATCCGTCATTAAACTTTGTCGCCAAAGTTATCGTACTCTCCCCCAAATTCAGATATGTATGTAGGTATTTATTTAAAAAAGCAACATCGTTGTAGGTTAAGTATAGGTAGACATTAAATAATAGAAAGTGCACCTATTGATTTTTAGCTCATAATTTAAGCTGTATTTTGTGTTAAGTATAGATACTCTACTTAACATTAAGGGTGTTAAAAATTTTCATAAATTATAAATTCGTAATATTGTGTAGGAAAGTCAGGCAAGAATAAAGTTGTTGTCCTGTTGGTATAGATATTCAAATATACTTTAGGAAACTGACATTTTATCATTAATCTGCCACAAAAGTGTGTTAAGTCTTAATAACAAAATACGTACATACATACATAGGTATTTTTAATTCAATTAAATTTTCGTTTTTTTAAGTTAAAGGTTTTGAATACATATGCGCAGCTAAGGTCCACCAAACAGTTTTTTTCTTAATTTCTTCATAGTTATTTAAAAATCGAATTGAAATGTGCCGCATGTAAATATACCAACATTAGATATTCGAAACAACAATCAAAATTACCTATATTTTTCCGGATTTTAAAAAAAATCATCGTCGGGTAGAGAGGTTCCTTAAAGAAGGACAATTCGTTTTTAAAAAACAATTTGGTGCCGTGAAATAAGGCCAAGTAAAACAAGACTAATTTTTAAAAATTGGTCTTATTGCACTTTATAAAAGTGAAACAAGGCCGATTTTCAGTAGTTCGTTACATTGCACTTTTACAAAGCGAAATAAGACAAAATATTTTGAGAAATAAGACCAACTTAATATTAGGATTAGGTATGACACCAATTTGCTTGGGCACACTTAAAAAACTTAATAATACAAAATTAACAAATTGAAGAGATGGCAATTTGCGAATGGTTCACAGATCTTTAGAACAAGCACGTGTCTTGTTCATTTTACCATAAAGTTGACACTATTTTGGCTGTAACTTCCCATGCATCTAATAAGGCCCATTCCATTTTGTTCATAGGACCAATCAGGACCACTTTATGCTTTTGTCCATAACATAAAAAAAAATAAACAGAGTAACGATTTTTTATTAAAAAGTTCTTTAATATACTCTAAATTTGTTGTATTTTATGGGATAAATGTTTTTATAGTAATGGTTTACATAAATTGAAAATCAAAAAAGTTTCTATGTTTGTCCGTTTTGTAGTTTTCTGCGGCGCAGTGTCATAAGTCCGTAAGTCATAAGTCCGTAAAGGACTCATGACCCACTTAGGTGGGTCAAAACTTCATAAATCGATTATGAACTTATAACCCACGTAAGTGAGCCAAAAGTCCGTCAAAATTTCCAACGAAATTCTGACCCAAAGCTTACGGTTTTTTGGAGTCATTCTCTCTGAGAAGCGAATGCTTACGATAATTGTTATTGGTTGCGTTCCTTTCACTTACCTACTAGCATGTCTTTTTTTACAACCTTCAATGATAAGTTCTCTCTTTTAAATCTTACATCGGTAAACAGAAATCAAGAGCATGCTTTTAACATGCTCAATGAAAACATAATCTGGGTTTGATAGATCTGACTTGTAAGCGTCACTTCATTCGAGTTTTTCTGAAACTGGGCTTGTTTTTTTGTGCGTGCGAAAAAAAAATATTAATTACATAGAATGCTTGAAAAAATTATATGAAAAAATATGTATTTCATGTATTTTTAAAGTAAAGGATCATTAAAAAAATGGTTGATTTATTGTCTAGAATAGCTACTTTTGCTACAAAGTTTTTTTGAATTGATAGCACGGCACGGCGGCGTACTAACAGCTAGGTATGTAAGGGGGGGCATGCTGCCTCCCTGCAACCCCCTGCTTGGGATCACTTTAGGATTTGGGGTGGGTGCGAGTTTGGGTATACGCAAAGAACTTTTGCATTTGAGCACTAAAATCAAAGAAATTCCCAACAAAAAAAAAGCAAGTATGGCTCACAGTTATGAAAGAATCACAACGCATTCGTGTTCTTTGCATTTACCCAAACTCGCACCCACCCCAAATCCTATAGTGATCCCAAGCAGGGGGGTTGCAGGGGGGCAGCATGCCCCCCTTACATACCTAGCTGTTAGTACGCCGTGCTAACAATTAAAAAAAAACTTGTTTTATTCTCCAGTTTCAAAAATTTCAATCAATCTTAAATTTTTTTGTTTAAGACCATATGGCTCTTTTTATTGCGGACTTTTGGCTCACTTGCGTGGGTTATAAGTTCATAATCGATTTATGAAGTTTTGACCCACCTAAGTGGGTCATAAGTCCTTTACGGACTTATGACTTACGGACTTATGACACTGCACCGTTTTCTGCTTAGCGGACCTTATTTTTCTTATTTACTTCATATTTTAATATTGGAAAATAAGAACTTATAGCTATTGTGAAAAAATAGGATAAACACTTAGGGTTTGGTAATATTTAAGCAACATTTTAAGCAACAGATTATTATTAAAAGCTATAACCATTTTACTGGTTACAAATTAATCAAAATGTTAAATGCCTGAGATCCTTTTGAATAAAACACGTCAACAGTCACAGGAAATGACATGCATAATGCCAACAATGTCACTATGCATATCTATAATTTTTCAATCCTCCTTTTGTAAACACAATCAAGAAAAAAAAAAACAAGGAAAATAACATTATATAATAACAACAGTAACAATAACTAATCCCCATTAAATATTGCGTGTGTTTATAAAATAAATTGTTATATCCTTACATGAAAAGTAAAAGAAAAAACAAAAACAAACAGCAAATATGAGGAACACCAGTAGCAAGTAATGAACTCTAACGTACATATATGTAAAATATAGTTACCTTTATGTACTGAAACATACCATCATACGAGTAAATATACATACATTATATATGTATGTATGTATGTATATGACGACGTACAAAATAATAAGTGTTATAAAGGAAGAGTCTAAAAATATCAAGATAAATAAATAAACAAAACAAAAAGTAAAACTACATGAAACATGAAACAGTTCTTTGAAAAAATAAAAAAATTTAATAAAATCGATTGGAAAAGTACCTGTTTGTTTAACATTACCTCGATATAATAAATTAAAATAAATGTTTTCTTGATCCTTTTTAGCCTCCGAAAACGAGAACAGAAATAATGTGTAATGGCGCTAAGCACATGTCGTTATAGTGAGCACTTTACGTAAAATTCCTTGCGCCATGATGATGATGATGGTAATGATGATGATGCTAAAAATATACATTCAGAGGTTTCCTGGTTTCAGGACAAAAACAGAACAGGTGCTAATGAAATCCAATGGCACTTTCGGTGCGTATATGGTAAACAACTTAGGTAAAAGGTGTCGATAATATCTATACACCCAAATGCGGGATGCTAAGAAATCAAATAATGTGTTTTCAACATCACACGAGTTGGAGAAATAAACGTGTATGGCTTTTCTTATTTTTTAAATAAAAATTGATTTTTTTACCTTTAAGCAATACACAAAATTTAAGCTTGAATACTTTAAAAAAAGTTTAAAATATTATTAAAAATATAAGATTTTATAATGATAAAAATTAAGAAATATGAAAAATATTAAAATATTTGTTATAAAATGTGTAAGGCCTTGGTTACAAGTTTTTACATTATTTATTAATCAATACGAAAGTTAAACAAAATTTCATACAAAACTCTTAATTTGTGAGAATTTTTAACTGAGGTGGTTGAAAAATGTAGCTAGTTGGTCTTTAATATAAATACAATTCCTTAAAATAAATACAATTAAGCATATCTATTGCTAAACTTTTTATGTCATCAAAAATCCTCAGCGAAACAGAAGGCATCTCTAGAACTGTTGTTCGTATCATTGTAAGCGAATCTTAAACTTCAACCTTTTAATGTAGCCACGTCTAAAGTGAGTAGACAAGAGTATTTATAACAAACATCTTTAATTTATTTTAAACTAAAATTATTTTATATCAACCAATAAACGCAACATGATAGGATTTTTCAAAATCAAAATGTATTATTTTTAGAAGTTTAATTCAAAAGTTTCTGTTTTCTTGGCCAGTGTGTTATAAGTCCTGTAATAAACGTAATCCAAAATCTTTAAACCAAAGGTTAGTTTTTGAAAATCTTGAATTGAAAAAAAAAACTATTTACTAAGGAAAGTTAAAATTTTTTAAGATGTTTGGCCTAAGCTTTATCACGTTAGGTCAATCATCTAACTGGTTTAAAATTTTTAACAATCCGAATAAATTATTTTGTTTTCAAGATTTAAGTTGGTTTGTTAAGTAATTTTTTCTCGAACTGTAACTTTTTAGTTCACATACACCTCTTTTAAGAAAAGGAAATTATACAACTACCTATTTAGCAAATGATTAATTAGTTGTTTGATTAAAAAAGTTAAAGGTACAATATTATTATTAGTAAGTGTGATTTTTATTTACATTTATAAGAAGTAATTACATAGTTTGGTAGTTATCACAACAGAGCATTGGCATGTGCCGTCAGCCGAAAAGAGAGCAATAATATTTCTTAATACAAAGTATGAATTAATTTAACGCAAAGTTTACATTAATAACAAATTAATTATATTTAACTACATAAAATTGCTATAGTGCTTTACCTAGGTAAATGCTTTTTATTAGAAAAAAAAAATTAAATTATTATTATAATGGAGTATTCACTCTTAAAACATAGTCAAATGTAAAAGTAAAGAAATTGATAAATAATGTCTAGCAACCACACAAAGGATTGAATACAAAGGTTTCTCTACAATATGGCAAGTAATAAACAAAAATGGCTTTCTAAAAAAACATTTGTTTTGTATTTTAATGGTTAAAGTTGCACAGGTACTTTTTCGAATACGTCTTTTTATACAATAGACTTTTTATCAAACTTGATTTTCAGAAATATTTATCCACACTTCAAAACATTGTTTCATACATATGTATTTTAAATTTAAACAAAATCTTCAAGTTTAGGGTGATACAACTCTTAATAAAAGTAATTTAGCTAGCTTACATATTACATGCGTCGCCCGACGGCTTAGGGTGAAAAGATGGTTATGAAATATAATTATAAACCTATTTAAAAAATAGCTTCATTTATTTTAGATTAATTCATCTAATAGTATAACCTGGTACCATTTTGCATTAATATGTATGTCATTAATTTTTAAAAATCCGTTCGACTTTTGATGAATATTGAACAAATCATCGATTTAGCTGAAGCTTTTTTCTAGATACGCATTTTAAAAATTTATAACTCTGATTCTATTTTCTTCTCCTTCTCCTTCTTTTTTTTTATTTTGAAGCCGAAGTACTGAATTTATAAACAAAAATTTATCGATAAAGCGCTATTTATAATTGTATATACAAAAAAGACCTGCTGCAGGTTAGGGATTGTTATTAAAAACTATTTGACTTTTAACAGTCAAATATTTCTTTTTCAAAATTAAAAATTGGTTTACACAGTTAAACTTTTTAGAAGTATTGTTTTTCTCAAAAGTTCAGTCCTTTAACTTTAAAATGAAACAAAATTACTGAATATATATAAGAAAATAAGTCTTGAAGCCAAAGAAAATATTCTTAAACTAACCTACTGTTAAGTATTTCTCTGAAACATATCATTTATATTTTGATAAAATGTAGATACCCAAAGTTTCAACAAAATTGATAAATTATTTGTTTGTTTTATTTAATTTTTGCTTGAAATATTTATAACATAACATCAACAATCTTAAAAAAAGGAAATTCAGAAAACAAAACCTTTTAGTGGTTCAGAAGCTTTGATGATTTTCAAAAAAATTAGATACTCCAGTATTGATGCATAAAAAGTCTAAACCTACTATTTAAAAACACTTAATTCAAATTGCTTAAAATATGAAATATTTTTTTTTGTATTTTCTCGAATACAAAAAATAAAAGTCGAGCTTTTCTTGCGTTAACAAGAATATCGCTTCCCCTTAGTGTTAGACTGTCAAGTTTGAAATAGGATCCGTGGGATGATGGGTAATGTATAGATGTAGTAACTATCATGCAAGAGGTCTGAGTTCAATCCCTACTTGTGTCACTTATAAGTTTTGTTCACTTGTAATACTTCTTTTGCAGAATTGACCAATAATCTAAAAGTAATTCATGTCATGAAGAGTGTTTTTCAAATTATACATTAAGATTCTGCATACAAATTGTAGGTCCCCTCCATTACTGACATTACTCGCAAGTCAAGTCAATGGGCCTTGATACTTTACTATTTATTTATTTATTCCCTAAAATACCCTAATCTTGAAAGAAAAAAGCAAGGTTTTAGGAGTATTATATAACACATTGTTAATATAATAAAACAAAGTATACTTTTAGGCAGTGATTGGAATTTATTTTATTTATTTTTTCAATTTGTTAGTAAGATATTATTATTTAGGAGATATTTTAAAATAGGAATTCTAAGTATAAATAAAAATTAAGTGTTAGTGTTAAATTATTATGCAGGTTATCTGGTATCACTTTTTATTTTACGTACATATATAAAAGCATTCATTTATTTATCGATATTATTTGAAGGCACATAATACCTAAGTTATACAACTATCTTAGACTATCGCTCTACCTAACTTATAAAGAACAACAAGATATTTTAAATCAATTCATTGATTTGTCACATTAAATTCGAAGTTAAAAAAAAATCAAAGAATGTTAAACTAGTCGACTTTTATTTTAATTTTAATCAACAACACACATGTATTTGTAATCAACCCTACAAAAATGAATTTATTACTTAATTACTTTATAAAAACACATTTAAATCTTTGAAATATCACCTAAAAGTTATTGTTTTCGTGTTTTATTTTAACTGCTTTTCAATTGGTTCTGCATAATTTAAAAACAAATTCAACAAACATAATTTAACGAAATTACTTTATTTAGTTGAATCAAGTTTTAAAAACAAACCACAATTTCTTATATATAAATGTGTGTATATATTATACTGTACATTCATACGTTTGTGTCACCCCACTATAAATACAAAACAAAAATTAACCAAAAATGAAATCAAAATGCCTGTTTTACTCCATTTTGAATGTTTATACGAATGCATCTATAAATCAAATAAAAGAAAGGCATTTAATGTATCTAAGTGTGGCTATTTATTTAATTTACTTGTTCAAGATCTTATTGAGCTAAATAAGGTGACCATGTTCTGGAAAAGTTACAAAAATTATTTGGTATTTTTTCAAGAGAGGATTACGCTTTTGCGACAGTAGACAACATTGAGTTTTCGAAGCATTAAATTCTAAACTGTTTTTGATTCTCCATTGGACTGTCAAAATCAGAATTTAATGAGCTTATCATACTGCCGTTGGTAGTCCACATCCTAAGAACAAGGATGAGAATCTAAAATCGAATATGAAAAGCTAAGGGTATTGTCACCAGTGAAACAATCCCACTAAGGGTTAGAAGTTTCAGACAAAAGATCATTTATAAAAAAAATAAGAAAGAGCGTCGGAGACAAAACTAAGCATTGGAGCACACCAGCGTTAATTTTGTGGATATCAAGTTTGAACCTGTCCAATACTACTTTGAATTGAACGGTCCGAAAAGTAATTTCTAGCACAACAAAGAAGAGATTCACCAATACCAAATGCACGCATTTTCAATAAGACAGCTTGATGACAAACTCTATCAAATACCTTTGAAATATCAATACATATTTCCAAAACGATGTAAGGATTTGTTCCACTGTTTGGTGAGATCAACAGTGGACCTATTGCTATGTAAGCCATACTGCCGGTCATTAAGAAGATTTAGTTCTTCAAGATAATTCTTAATCTGAAAATCGATCAGCGTTTGTGTTTTTGTTGCAGAGATATTTAAGTCGAAAAACCTATATTTTTACCAATTCTTATGGATACATATTTATTTTGGCAAAAAAGAACTTTTAATTCAATTTTCCAAAAATTTAACCATACGTCGAAAACGTTATTCTTTGTTCCATACAATTATTTTTTTGGAATTCTAGGTGACAAATATTTTTATTTCAGTTGATTAATTGAGCTTTTTTTCTTCGAATTTATACTAATTGAATTGAAGTCAGTAGCGTTATTAGTTCGTAAGATATTTGGGGGATAACCAAAACTTTATTTTTTAATTGCTATATCTTATTATTTTAGAGGAACTCAATTTTCTTGAAAGTCCTTTCGGTATCTGTTGATGTTATTATCTGTAAAACAAGATCTATTTGAAGTTGATATTTGTATTGGTTCTTAAGGTGTCTGGAGTACCTAAAAATCAATTCTGAATGCACGGAGGACGTATGAAACTACGTACACGCATACACATACACACAACTATCACTCTAAAAATCTTCTAATTTAGATTCTATCCTAGGTACCTTGAAACGTCGAGAAATGTCAAAATTGTAACTTAGAAAATTGGAACAGATTCAAAGTGAAGTCTCAAAATAAATTGCAAATTCTTATAAATAGGCTGTGTTTTCTGACGGTAGTTGAACATATAGAATTAAAATGATTTGATTTCTTATCCAAAATTAAATTGTAAGACCCTTAAAGCGTCTTGTATTTTCAATTTTGAACTTTATTTCAACTCAAAGAATACAAATTTAGTGAACCTATAACAAAACTGTCTTCTGCATATCAAGTAAGATGGTCACTCTATCGCAAGTGCACACAATATCTTCTGTTTACATTAATTATGAAACAAAATCTATCAAAACCGGACTTGGGTTTTTTCTTATTCAACACCATTGCTATAGGTAACGTTATTTTTCTAAGGTACCAAAGACAAAATTATTATCAAAAACAAAAAGAAGGGGTTGAGTTAAAGAAATTTTGTCTGTCCCCGATGATATTTGCAGCGTATTCCACACCGCACAACGAATCAAGTTTGCATCAACAAACCAGGATGACAAGAACTCCGAACAGCGCAAACAGACAAAATTAAAATTTCCAGGAAAATTTACGATCAGTCGAAGCAGTTTTAATAAAATACACAGCACTTATGCAAATGCTAATGTTCGAATAAATATAGAAAGCATTTTAATTTGCTACTGAAACGTTGGATGTGGCTTTAGGCTGTTGTCCGGCTATATAGACCTTCTATACATGGGTAGGAATAGAGAGTCTTTTGAGTACCTAACCTACGTATGTATAGAAGTTCTTGTGCGTCGTAATTAAGATATCTTCAAGTTTGAAATCAATAATCTAAATGTCTGGGAGTAAATAAGCTTGAAACGAGCTGACCCTGACAGTTGTTGCACGTAGAATCAATCTGTCAATCCAGTTTCTTTTTTTTTTTTTTTGTTATTATTTTGCATGGCAGAGGTAGATACTTGTATCTTCAGTAGGCGGAGGGGATCAATAAAATAATTCCAAGTATTTAAGATAGACTGTCAACAATCGATAGTAACAGTATCCATATTCTATAAAAGTTGTGAATGAACGAATAATTATAACTGAAGACTTCTAGAACTTCTATTATGTTAATCAGTTTTATTAATCGATTATTATCGTGAATTCACAATCACTTGAAGAATCGATATGTTACCGGAATAATGAAAATTCTGCTATTGCATTGCAGTATGGAATTGTGGACATATATTGAGTAGTCATCGCCTAAGTTATTGAGTCTGATGGATGAATTGGAAAACTAAACGGGACATAGATACCCGACCATACTTTTTTCGGCTGTATAGGTTCTTCTTTGTATTGAATGCAGATAGAAATTCCCCTGTTCGAATAAAGTTGTTTGCTCGATGGACTAGGTATGCGTTGCACATATTAAGTAATCTTTGTCTGGTCAATGGTTCACTGAATGACTCGAAATATCCAAGCCATTCGAAAAAAATATGTAATGTATGTTTGATGGTTGTATATTTTAATAAATTTGCAAACAAAATATGACGAGCGTAAGTGAAGTTAGTAGGAGAGATCATTTCAACCAGCTGCTTAATGGTGATGAAGTCAACGATTCCACCAGCGAGCAGCCACGTCAAATCCATTTGGTTGAAGATCTAGATTTCCACCCACCCGACCGCAGACTGAGATCATACTAGCCACCACCAGGCTGAAGTCGAACAAAGTGGCCGGTGATGACGGTCTGCAAGCGGAGCTTTTTAAGTACGCTGGAGCAGATCTGGTAAGGAGCATGCACCAGCTATAGTTACTAAAACTTGGTCGGAAGAAAGCATGCCCGACGAGTGGAATTTAAGCACCATCTGCCTGATCCATAAAAAAGGTGACCACCTTCCCTGCACCAACTACAGAGGCATTAGCATTTTAAACATCGCATACAAGATCCTGTCAAGCGTATTATGTGAACGCCTGAAGCCATTTACTGACGAACTTATTAGCCCTTACCAGTGTGGCTTCAGGCCTGGAAAATCTACCATCGATCGACCAAATTTTCACTCTACGCCAAATCCTGGAAACATAACATCGAAACACACCATCTTTTCATCGATTTTAAAGCAGCTTATGCCAGTGTAGACAGGAACGAACTATACCGTGTCATGTTGAGTTTTGGTATCCTTACCAAACTGATATGACTTATCAGGATGACGTTGGAAAATGCTCATTGCTGCGTCAAAGTTGGAAGAGACTCGACCGAAACCTTCAAAACCACCAGAGGACTTCGACAAGGCGATGCGCTGTCATATAGCTGCTTTAATATTGTTCTTGAAAGAGTGGTGCGCAGCACCAACTCCAATACAAGTGGCACCATCTTTCAAAAATCCACACAATATCTTAAATATGCAGATGACATCGACATTAAGGGAAGAACCAAACGAGCAGTGACGGGTGCCTTCTCTGATATCGAGTCTAAGGCGAAGGAAAATGGGTCTTGACACTAACGAGGACAAAACGACGTATTTACTGTCGTTAAATAGAGTCGATTCACACCGTAGACTTGGTCAAAAAGTGATAATTGACAGGTATAACTTCGAGGTGGTAAACGAATTTGTTTATCTGGGCACTGCTGTTAATTCTGCAAATCAGATCAAACGTAGAATTACCCTTGCTAATCGCTGTTTCTTTGGCCTAAACAAGCAGTTAAGGAAAGTTATAACGAAATAAATTAAAGGCTTTTTCAACTGGCGCGGGTAGATTTTGGCGCCCCCGTGGCGGCCATTTTGTTTTGGTGACATCTGTCAAATCTTTTTTTTATTATTCAGTTGTTTATATTCATCATGGCAAGTTTCATGATTGAACAGCATGTTCAAATAATAAAATTTTATTACCAAAATGAGTGTTCGTTAACGCAAACGTTGCGCGCATTGCGCCCATTTTACGGTAGACGTGGTGGCCCTTCACAGTCGACTCTTCAACGTTTGTTGGCCAAATTTGAGATGACCGATTCAGTAAATAAATCAGCCAACACCCGTACGTTAAAGGAACGCAAGATCGGCCGAGAACATCCATCGGTCCGTGAAAGTGTACAGCAAAACACAAGATCTAACTGACCCAGGAGCTCAAAGTTCATGACCATAGACAACGCCGTTTGTTCGCTGAATGGGCTTCGAATCGTTTGAAAAAGGACCCCAATTTTGGCCGAAAAATCATCTTTATTGACGATGCGCGTTTTTGGATGAATGGCTGTGTTGAGAAGCAAAATTGCCGTAATGGGACGACACCAACCCATACGCGAGGTCCACCAGGTTTGGTGTGGATTTTGGGCCGGTTGCGTAATTGGCCCGTACTTTTTTGAAAACGACGTTAGGGAGGCGGTCACCGTCAACAGCGAGCGCTACATAACGATGATGACTCATTTCTTATGGCCCAAATTGAACCATATGGACCTAGACGACAAGTGGTTCAAGCAGGACGGCGGCGCTACGTGCCACACAGCAAACTCTACGATTGACATTTTGCATGAACGATTTGAGGGTGAGGATTATCTCTCGCAGGGGTGATGTGAACTGGCCACCAAGGTCATGCGATTTGACCCCCCTAGACTTTTTCCTGTGTGATTTCTTGAAGTCCAGGTCTATTCAAATAAACCTGAATCGAAAGATGCCATAAAGGTGAACATAACACAGGCCATCGCTCAAATTCAGTCAGATCTATGCGGTAGAATCACTGAAAATTGGACCACTCGGATCCATGCCACAGTAAGAAGCCGAGGAGGGCATTTGAATGATGTAATATTCCACACTTAAGGGCATACATGCGCCTTTCAAATAAAAAAATAATTTTGTTAATACCTCACACACAGCTTGTTTTATTCCATTTCAACATCTGCCCGCCCTTATTGGAAAACCCTTTATAATCACATTTAGACAAATTAAGATTTAACTGGTGTGTAAAAGAAAAGCTAACTAAACTATCTAAATCGTTTTGGAGAAGAACTCGATCATATGCCAATTTAATACATTTTAGCAATTTAATTTTGTCAGCAAAATATCAGAGGAATATCATTAACAAAAAGAAGAAAAAGTAAAGGTCCAAGGGGGATTCCTTAGGGAAAGCCAGAGGTCACATATATTGTGAATGATTATGGTGACGTATTGGGTTCGATCTACCAAATAAGATTCCAGCCATAACAAATAATGCGAATAAAACCTAAAGCTGATAGCTTAGCTATAAAGTCATCATTGACTCTATTGAAAGCTTTAGAAAAATCAGCGTAAATAACATCAGATTGAAAACCATCTTCAAGGTTAGATTAGTTTCTGTCGATCTTCCAGAAACACAACACCATATTGAGATCTTTGATTATAAAAGTTTATTACTTATAAATGATTTTTTTTAAATAACTTCGGAATCATTGAGAGCCTACTTATAGGACGATAATAGGTGACATTTTGCTTAAGTCCGGATTTATGAATGGGTATAATATAAGAAACTTTCCAATCGTTCAAAAAAGGCCGTTCTCAGAGATTTTTTAAAAAGTCTCGTTAAAGATTCTGAAAGAGCACAAAAACAAGATTTCAAGAGTATTGGTGGAATCCGATCAGGACCTGATGTCTTATCACTATCAAGATCACATAGGGCTCTTTTAACATCTGAGTAGCTTAAGATATATCAGTTCCTTATATTGACTACATTCACTGATGGTGTGATTGGAGAAAAATTAACAGTTGTAATTGAAGGTGAATAAACAGACTGAACATTTTTTTAAAACATATTACTAATTTCATTAGGGTCACTAGAATTAGTCCCTGAGTAGAGCATGCAGTTGTTTCATTTTATTGTACCTGTACAGCCAAACATTTTTGTTTTAATCATCACAATTTTAGTTCATATAATGGTGTGTTAATGTAGTATTCAATTAAAAAAAATCTTCTCATTCGTTTAAACGGAAATCACCTGCTTCAAAAATTTCATTTGACAAAATAACAATTTTGTAAATCACTTTATCACACCGATTAAAAGTTTTCCAAATCAATCGATATTACTTTAATTTTCAAAAAATATCATTCAAATCGTAAAAAATCTTGTTTTATTACTTTAAATCCAAATATTTCTATATAAACAGAGAAAACTAACAACAAATAGGAATAATAATAATTTAAACAATCATTTTAACTTAAAGATGTACATATACCTAACCTACCTACCTATTTTTATTATTTAGGAATAATTTAATATAATAGATTATTCTGATGGCATCGATTTTGTTCATCGATAAAATCTATAAAGCTACATACGGGTAGATATGGACAAATAGACATATCTTATCGTATAAAATCTTTCACCGAATATAAATTGCTATGTCATGTTAATTTTTGGTCTTGTTTTGTGGTTTGAATTTTGATTTTATTTTATTTTATTTGAATATTAAATGTTGCGATAAAACGCTTTATAGAGTGACAACTTAATTTAGAGTTTAAGAAATATGTTTATTAAATTAAAGTCCATAGGAATAGTTATTTTATTTAAATTTAAGTTTATAAATTCTTATAAAAATTCTGCAAGACATTTCTGTCTGGAAGTTATTGTATTGCAGAAAATGTATTTCTGATAGCAAAAAGAAGTTGGTATATATCTATGTGTTGTAAAATTGATCGAAGAAGTGTAAATTGATCAATATTCGTTTGTTTTTTTGATCTTTAAATACAGAGGTTTCCGATAATAGTTTTGATTTTGTAAAGTTGCAGGATCGTATTGTTTTCGTTAAATTTTCGCTGTATGCCCTCGCTAACGTCATGAATAAAATATTAACCCCTTTTCGCATTCGAAGCCTTATATGTATTTCTGAAATTTTAAGCCTTTTTTCGTGTATATTATAAATTTTTGTTTTGATTGATGTTCATTCTCAACAAAACATGTATTAATATAACAAATTTCCGTTATTTAGGTTGATGCAACACACAACTTGTCAAACTAGATGAGAATATGTGAAGCGTGTTCTGAGGTTAAAGTGAAGGTGCATTTCAAAATTAAAAAAAGCTATAGAAAGAAGTGATTAAAAATTAAAGAATAAATTATGTTGTATTCTATGAATATTCAAAAACAGGCAATACCATTGCCATTGGGTTTTGTGTTGGTACATTTTTGTCTTGATTTTTGATGATTTCTTATAACTTGCCGTATTATGACTTCGTAATCAAAATCCGACCTTTCACATGTTTCTTAATGCATTCTAAAGTGCTTTCCTTGCTTACAGAAATGAAACCATCTAGCTTTTGTGAAAGTTCCAAGCTGGTAAATCCCATTCCTGGTGATAGATTCTTGAGTGATAATGATCTTGTTTTAGACTCCAATATTGATAGCAATTTGTCTGAACAAGAAGATAATGTTACCATTCCCGAAACTGTTTTAAAAGTTCAAACATCATCAAGCGGAAAAAAGGAAGAATGAAAGAAAAACATATTTTAAGAAATTACTTGAAAAACACCAAAAAGTAAGCATTTTTGAAAATTTAGAATTCAAGGAGAATACTAACCTTCCCGATGACCTAAAACTTTTATATATTGTCACTAGGCGAAGGATTTTGATCAATCTAAAGTCTATGAGACCATGACATCTAACAGATTTAAGCTAATAAAGAAAAACTTACGCTACAATAACAATGAACACTTCAAGCTTTGATAAGCTTTTTAAAGTCAGGCCTATGCTGGACAAAATACGATAACGTTTGCTGTTGTTGCCAAAAGAAGAATATTTATTGGTGAATGAGCAAATAATACCAACCGAATGCTGCATAGAAGGACGAAAGCTACTCATGAGCTCTATGTGCAGAAGTGGCGAGAGGAACACTGACTTCTCAGAAGGAAAACGAGAGAGCATGAGAAGTGTGCGGTCGAAGATGTTGAGAGGTTTAAAAGCAGGAATGAAGTTAGAAAGTTTTATGAACAGGTGAAACGAAATTTACAACTACATAAACCTAGAACAGAACATCATAGTGGAACCGCAGTCAATGCTGAGGATATTGAAGGACCACTTCTGCAGACTGTATAACGGCGACGACGAACGGAATTCCGCTGTCAGGCTGGATGATCCATTCAGCATAGACGACAAAAGCCAACAATCCCGTCCTCCTGACTTAGACGAAATAAAGATTGCCATTTTTAAGCTAAAGTCTAACAAATCTGATGGAGCAGATGGCTTGAATGCCGAGCTTTTTAAAGCAGCTTGAGATAATTTGGTTAGGAGCATGCACCAACTTATCTGTAAGATATCGGAAGAAAGCATGCCCGATGAATGGAAAATCAGTATTGTTTGCCCGATTCCTGCACCAACTATAGAAGCATCAGTCTACTTAACATCACTTACAAAATTTTCTCTGCCGTAATATGTGAATGACAGCATTACTCGCACACAGGAATGGTCGAGAGTTGTAAGTTACTAGGCCCTAGTTCTGAACAAACTGTTCCGCCACCTAACTTTTTTTCCAATTACTAGCATAATATGCTGATGACATTGACATAATCGGAAGAACTCAACGTGATGTCAATGGGGCTTTTATGAGTATTGAGGCAAAGGTGGCAAAAATGGGTTTAAAGGTTAATTAGACCAAAACAAAGTATACATTATGCTGTCGTCAAGAAAGGACGTCTCGGTCAAAACGTCACCATCGACAGACGTAACTTTGATGTAGTTAAGGACTTCGTCTACCTAGGGTTCGCTATGAACGCAGAAAACAACACCATCATCCAACGATCAAACGAAGTATAACTCTTGCTAACCGCTGTTTCTTTGGGCTAAGAAAGCAATTGAGTGGCAAAGCCAGCTCTCGCGGGACCAAGCGTCTCTATATAAGACTCTCATCATTCCCGTCCAAAGAACGACGCGCTGTACGGGCTGTACAACGACGTAGACTTAGCCAGAAGGGTAAATGTCCAACGACTAAGATGACTGGATCACGTAGAGCGCATGGAAACCATTGCTCCGGCCCAGTAAATCTTCGAATCTCCACCCACACGACAGCGCATTGAGGAAGAACGCGGATCAGGTGGCGCGCACAAGTGGAAAATGACTTTACCCAACTTGGAGCGCGAAACTGGAGACATCTATCTAGGGACCGAGCTATATGGAGAAGTTTGTTGAGTGAGGCCCTAGTTCACACTGGACTGTAGCGCCACCTTAAGTAAGTAAGTAAGAAGATTTTCCAACAGGAATTTTAGAAGAAGTGAAAATTAATATTAATAATTAATTGATAATTCATATTCTAATGAAAATCTTTAGATAATGATATGCATCATTTGAAAATGAAAAAAGAAAAACTAAATTTTCCAACAAAGATCTTGAGATTAGAGCTGTCGATTTTTTCTTTTTCAAACAGCCTTGATGAGAAACGTCAACTTCCAGACTATAATATTTGGTATGTATATAAAAATTCAAAACTAATCAATTAATAGAACATAAAATACCTGTAAATTAAGATTACTCTTAAATCTGTCATCATCAAACACTTAAGAGATAAAGTATGCAACGATTTGATGGGATCAATAAAACAATTTAAAAAACTAATAATCTTAACCTTTTTCCCATCACAAAACATATAATTTGACCTGGGTACTAAATTTGATCTTAGAGTTAAAAAAAACTATAACCGTTCGGAGAAAAGCAATTAATCTTTAACCTATAAAAGGCTAAAACCCCAACCATAATCCGTCCCACAAATCCCAAACTCATCATCTCAGCACTCTCACATTAATTTCGCAAGAGTCTTGATACTGATCATTTCACATAAAATAACCATTTTAGAAAAAGAAGAAAGATATTTAGATACCACTACACTTCCATGTGGAAGCAATTAATCTCGACCGCAACTAATTATAAACTCATAAAATGTATTCTGTTTCTGTCCCACTATAAAACTGCCGAAGGTCTCAACATCACGTTCGACAGACGCGCACCGCTCAAGAACAACCCACGAATTTCATCCAGACAAGACAGACGATAAGTAAGGTAAGTAAGTAAGTATACCTTTTATCACAACTTTTCGGAAGAGCTTTTTAAGACCTTCTGATTGTTTACGCCAATTTAATAGCAATCACATAAAAATAAAGAACACACTCAATAAAAATCTATTTTATTGCTCCGTTTGTTCATGGCGGTGGCCATAAAATTGTATTTAAAATCACATAAAAGTTTAGGTAAAACAGAGATAAATAATGTATCGCCCCGAAACCGATGCTTCAAAACCTATGTGCTCGTACAATAACGTGCCCACATCTTAAGTTCCCTTTTTTCTGTTGAAACACTGGGATTTTGTATTTAGTTTTTGCATGACATCATTCTAAGCAAGGTTAACACTCTTTTATATCCAGAATTCATCTATTCTGTGATACCTATGTATGTATCTTGTCAGCGCAGCAAAAGGTAAAGAAACCATCAAACATTGATGATTCCCTCAGGACAAAGATATACTGGCAATAAAATGGGCAGTAAAAAAATATCCTTTATGTGTGTTCTGTTAAAAGAAGACACAGTTTTAAAGTGTAACCGACAACATTTCACCCCTTGTGCAGTTTTTATTGGTCGTAAACGAGTCTCGAAAGCGTATTTGGTATAAACGGTTTGGATATTGAATAAGTGTTAGGCACTTAACGATTTTATTGCCATCTAACGATTGGTAGGGGAAGTTAGGTAGGTAAGGATTTTGATACGTGATAACTTTGGATAAAATGTGAAGTGCATATGATAGCAGTTTAGTTTCGGAGTAAAGAGGTTTTGAAGGGACGACAAACATTTTTGTATCATTTATTTGCAATTTATAATTTATAATTTTTATAATTGAAATTATGTAAATCAAAGAAAAAAAGCATGCAATAAAATTGTAAGATATTTTCATTTTAAGAAATATTCAACTAAAGTTGTTTATATATTTTTTTTTAAAGAACTTGTATTACAGAAAATAGAAAGCAAAACAAAAATTGTAATAAGTATTGCCTAGAAACCAACAGATGTCCAATGGATATTCAAATAAAACTTAGGAAAGTTAGCTTGTGATTTTGGTATACAAATTATTACAATTTTGAGAACAAAAAAAAAAACAAGAAAAATATTGAAGAACTTGTCGAAATGTAGGGTAAAATAAATTTGGTTCATAAAATTTGCGTTAAGACAACTGATAAACTAATTTAAGCTATATTTAAGACTCAAATTCATTAAAAGCACTATACATTCAATTCCACTTTTATCCAAAAACATCTAGGTACTTATTATCATAGCTACAATTTGATACAAGATATTTCGTGGGGGGAGTACGATAACCAGTGGCGTAGCTAGACCTTTGGGGGCCCTCTATCCAATTTTTTTTTTTTTTTTTTTTGAAGTTCTGAGATAATTTTTTATTATTTTCAGCTTAGATCTTTCAGCTGCTCAGAAAAACTAGAAACAAGACTATTAAATTCGATGACTACTAATTTAGCAAGTTCTTTTATGGAATGAATTTTGAGGATTTCGGATTTAAGGCATGTTTTTAGAGCAATTAGTTGATTGCAGAAATCACCAGATATGTCGGTATTGTACTTTTCCATTAGCTTGTTTGATCCTTGATTTATCTCATCATTTGAGAACGGTAAAAGCTTATCCGGTTCCAACACTTCAAACATACTACTAAGACTATGAAGGCTTTGAAATCTTTGCTGAGTCTGTCCAATCAAAATGTCCAAGCAGGAATAGTAAATATTGACTTTGAAGTAAATTTCCGGATCAGAAATTCTATGATCTTCTGCCAACTCATCAAAAAAGCGCTTCGTTATTTTCCTCCTTTTATTTTTGAAGACATGCGTCACTCCCCAATCGTTGGCTAAATCCTTGGACTTTTTAAGTAAATCACTGAATTTCTTTTCATTTTTAAAAGTTTTTCATGTCTAAAAGATTTTGAAGCAAAATACTTGCTTTTTGTAAGTTATTTTCCTCACCTTGAAGGGCTTTGGAAACTGTAGTTATAATATCAAACAGCGAAGAAAAAAATGACATCAACACAATATAGTCGTAGGTCTCTAAAATGTTTATAACATTTTTACATTCGTCTCGTTCGTCTTTTTTGTTGGGGTCAAATTGATTTGGTGTAAAGTCTTCATTATCAATGTATAGTTTGATCTTATACCACATAGTGCATCATTTCGTGACGACCATATCGTAGGACAAACCTTTTTAAGGGTAATTTTATATTTTTCTAATGAATCGTTGTGCAGCAAAGACCAGCGCTTCATACTGTTACCAAAAAATGTATATATTTTCTCTAATTTATCGAAAAATGTTGACACTTCAAGAAATATTTTTGCTGCATCATTAAGTATCAAATTTAATGTATGTGCTGCGCAATGAACATAGTCGGCATTTGGAGTGTTCTCTTTTATCAGGGCTTGTAATCCTCCATATACACCCGACATAACATTCGCATTTCGCTCCATCATAACTTTGTCCTCTGCATTTGGATAAATCAAGTCCATATTCACTTATTGTTTTAAAAACTTCTGTTTTTACACAAAAAGCTTTACAGTAAATTTTTAAAATGTATATCCACGCACAGACAGATTAAAAATTTCAGTTAACGTGTTGAAATTCGTTTTGCCTAGTTCACTCAGACAAATAACGGGACTTTTTTTTGGTTGCAGATACATACAGGGTTCGGAATGGAGTATTCGAATTTTTCAGCTGTTAGTTCATGCAAGTACCTTAGTATTTTTTAATATACCGCTGGCGCTGGTCCCTGGTTTGTATTTCTGTGTGATGTTAGAGTTGGTGGCTGTGTCAAGCAAGGCATACACGGTGAACATGTTGGTGTGATTTGTTGGGCAGCGCTTCGCCATACACGGCCCAACATGTTTATAAACTTCATTTTTTGTGTGACTGTCGTGAAGTCAAGATGTGCGATAGAAGTGCGAATGATACATTGCGACGACATGTTAATTCAATGAAAATAACAACACAAATGACGAATTGTTGTCCCACAACGCCATACACGACGAACATGTTGATAAAATTCAAAACATGTTGTAAACTTGCCCATAAACAGCCAACATGTACGCCACAACTATACGGTTTATAAAATATTTCATAAACCGTGGATTTGTTGGCCAACATGCCCATACACGAATAATTTTCAGCCCAACACCAACAAATCACACCAACATGTTCACCGTGTATGCCTAGCTTAGCTTCAGGCAGGACGATATATTTTGAAAGCTCGAATAAAAAAGTGTTTGCAGGTTGAAGTTGTAGTATTGTTGGTTGGTAGGACATGAAAAAAGAAAAAAATAATATTTGACGCATGTAAAAATGATCATCGGAACATTTTTTTGTAATTAAACTTTATTAAATATTTAAGTGAATTTTTTTACACACGTCTAGTGCCCTATATCTCGAGGGCCCTGTTACATGGATACAGCTGATACAGCGGTAGCTACGCCACTGACGATAACTACATCGACAAGATGTAATAACAACAATTTTTACTATCCAAGAGGGGAGTTTATCGTCCCTCGTTTAGGTGGGAGAGGCAATTTTATAAAAATTGTTTTAATAAATCTCTGTTCACAAATATTACTTATTTTTAATAATTTACTTAAAAAATAAGTTTGTCTTAAATAGTTAAAGTGCTATTTCATTTCTAAAAAAAAGCTCTTACTTGTTTATTTATTTTTTCGAAAATCGTTATCGTTTTTTTTCTAAATACATTTTTTGTATTCATTTTTTTTTAAATTTTAGTTTAAAACATTTTAGACAGACGGACGGAATCGGGGAACCACGTTTTTCGACTTCTCTAAATGAATATTATTCTTTTCGTTATGTAGCTAAAAATATTGTGAAAACAGTGTTTTTCTTGAAATATAGTTGGAAGAGGAAGTGATACCAAATCTCACAAAACCAAATGTCAACTGGTGTTAAAAAAAAACACGAAAATAGATCAAAGCATAAAGCAGGAACCAGTTTTGTTGTTGTAATGGAAATTGAAATACATAGATAATTGGATCTGGATCACGAGGAACATAAAACACGGCTAATATTAACAAATTAAAGAATATGCCAAATTGAAAATGGTTCACAGTTCCTTGGCAGAAACATTCATGTCTTGTTCTTTTAAATTTGAACAATATTCTTGATATATGTATATTTGCTGAGTGTTCTTCTAAAATTCGGAAGCACCTAGAATTTTTAATAGTATCCTTTCTTTCTATTGCTATTTGCTATAAACCAGCACAAATTTAGTGGAAAAAGAACTATATTAGATGCACCTAATAAGGTCCATTCCATTATTTTCTTCGGAATCATATGTCAGTATACTTTTCAAAATTTAGTAACTTGTTTACCTCAAATCGTAATAGTTTTTGAGTAAAGGCTGTTTTAATAAAATCTGGAAAAAAACAACTACTTTTAGTTCGTTTTTCACTAATCCTGCCCATAAATGATTTTTGTTTTTAATGTTTCTGGTATTTAAAAATAAAAAAATGTTGGTAAAAAATTGGCGGGCATTACGATTTCGCTAAAAATGAATTAATACTAAGCGATTTAAATCAAACTCATTTTTGTACTTCCATCTTAAAAGTTTGTAAGACTTGAGAATTTTATCACAAATAAGAGCAAATGAAAAGTTATACACATTTGAAACCTAGCAGAGATGGTTTTAAACCGAATAAAAATTCAACACTTTTATTGAACAGATTTTTTTTTCGTCGCAAACGTTTTTTATTTAACTACTAATTTAATACAATTATTTAATTTTTATTTGGTTCAGTTAACACAAGAACTCCAGTCCTTCTATGACCAGAAATGTCGTATCTTCGCGTTATTAGGCTCCTTGAAAAACATTTCAATCCCAAATATGTCCCGGTTTGGTGCTGTCAGATATTGGCGTGGAATACGTTTATTTTAGACAAAATGGCACAACGGGATGCCACACAACCAACTAAACAATCGCAATTCTGCAATAAAAGTTTCCTGACAGTGTTATGTTATGTATACCTTGAAGAGATGATTACATTTGTCAACAGAGATCTTGTTATTTAACACTTTTATACTTTTATCTTTGAGTGAAAGATAAGGTATATTCCAAAACGTAAAACAGTTGATTCATGACCTCAAATATGTGATTAGTGAAGTTATCTGGGACACAAACTAAATAAATTGCTGGCCGATATCATTTTCCATTTTTAATAAAATAATATATACCTTATATTTACAAATACTCGTTATTTTTATTATCAAAAAGAAAATTCTTATTGGAAACCCCTGTATAATATAATTTACTCCCAGTATTTTATTACTTCCTTACTTAGGGTGGCGCGCTACAGTCCTTTTTAAACTAGGGAACTACCCAACAAACTCCTCCATCTAGCTCACTTTCCACTTGTGCGTTCTAACTGATCCGCGGTTTTCCTCGGTTTCGATGGTGACATTTTGACCGAGTTGTCAGTGTTGTAGGTCCTTTTTTCATGACAGCACTGTACTTTATTTTGACCTCATTAACCATTAATTTAAATTTTTGATATCTCTTCCTCAATACTCGCAAAAGCACCATTAACATCACGCTAAGTTCATATATTAATGTCATCAGCATATGCCAGTAATTGGACAGACTTTTGCGAATATTTTCGGTTGAACATATGTCGGGTGTCGATTTAATGTCCTTGGTTTTTTTCCAGGATTTGTGAACTTTCCTGGTCGAAAGCCACACCGATGAGGACCTATCAGGTTGTTGACGATAGACTTTAGACGTTCACATACTACGGCAGAGAAGATTTAGTAAACCTCTAAACATTTTCGACCGCACGCTTCTCATACTCTCTCTTTGTCCTTCTGAGAAGTCGGTGTTCCTCTCTCCACTTCTGCTCAGCTCTCGTCCTTCTATGCAGCGCTGCTTTGAGTGCCTAATGTTTGGCTGCATTCGCACTGCCGAACGTTCCTGATTAAACCAAGGGTTTCTTGTTGGTGGCTGCTTGAAACCCAGCATGTCAGATGCGGCTTCTCTGATTGCATCTTACGGCAATGTTGCCACTTGTTCTCGATGCATTGTGTTAGCGGCAGAGAACTTCCAAAGAGGTTCATTGTGACTTGGTCGGAAAAGGATTTGATAATCTCTTGCGATTTTAGCCGTTCGACGTTGTATCTTCTCCAAGCATCTCCCTGTCTTGCCTTGGGTGTGGAAACTTGAAGTGCTACTTTGCCAATAACGAGGTAGAGGTTAACTCGTCGGAAAGTTAGGACATCTATGATGCTGTAATCGTGTCTAACGTCGATCGCAATATGGTTAATCTTTGGGTGATAGGGCCTCCGCTAATTTTCGGCTGCACGTGGTCTATTATGTGACCGAACATTCCACTTGCATATCCGAAGTTTGTTGTCCTTAAGTCATTTGCGTGGTTGTCATCTTAATGTATTACTGATTTTAATAAATTGTAAATTAAAATTATTTGTTAAATTTAGGCTTAATTTCAATCATAGTCTGTTTTGCAGGGCCAGCTAGTAGTTTATAATAAAACACTCCTGTTGTACGATTTTTATTTGCTGTAGTGTCGTTAAATAAACATCTATTTTGCTTGATTGCTCACGTAGAATAATTTTCTTTTCACTGAATATTTATTCAATGTCGACTTTTTTTAAGATTATAATTATAACTCAATATTAATACAAAGTAACAATACTACAATAGTTTTTCCTTTTGTTTTTTTTTTTTAAATATTAATTGTTAAACATAAATGCATTTGAAACTAACGTTTCCTAATCATTTCAAATTCTACTTCAATAGCAGTCTGCTTGATCTTCGAATTCCAGCCGTTGCTCTATTTTCTGACGGTTGAACTGGTAACTGAACGCTCCCATTAATATCTGTTACATTAGTTGAGCTATCGATCGATTTCAATTCTGCTTTACTTTCCAACTTATTTAAGTGAGAAACATTTCGACGATAAGTCCTACCTGTTTCTTTTGACAAAATGACAACTTCATCACCTTTTCTTGAAAGAACTTTATACGGTTCTGGTTCAAAGTTTGATGCCAATTTGGTTGTTTTTATCATTCGTTTTACGAAAACTTCGTCTCCTTCTTCTATACCGCTTTCTCTAGCCCGTCTCCGCTTGTCTGCATATAACTTTTCTTTCTCTTTCTTTTCTTTGTCTTTGTCGGCGGTCTCTTCATCAATTTCCATTGGTTGGTGTATGCTCGGCAGCTTATCTCTTATGTTACGTCCGAAGAGCATTTGGGACGGTGTTTTCTGTGTCGTGGAGTGTGGGGTTGAATGGTACATAAGTAAATATTCGTTCAAATCATTTATCCAATTTCTGCCAGTGTTTTGACTGATAATCAGCCTTTTGAGGATCGACCGATTTTGTCTCTCAACCTCTCCATTCTGCTGTGGTATTGATCAACTGTATGTTGTTTGAATTACAATAGCTTCGAAATTCGTCACTTGAAAATTGCCTTCCATTATCAGCGGTAATAGACAGTGGAAGTCCAAATCGTGCAAATATAGTTTGAAGCCGTTTGATTGTTTCCGTGGAATCCAGTGTCTTCATGATTTCAATCTCAATATAACGACTATAATAGTCAACTATGACAAACAGATGGTGTTGTGATGGCAGCGGGCCCAAAAAATCTATAGCAATGTGCTGCCATGGTTCTGATGGTAGCTGTTTTCGTTTTATTGGTTCTGGTGCTGATGGCGCAGACACCATCAAACATCCTCGACACTGTTTAACTCTTGCCTCAACATCCATATTCATTTTTGGCCACCAAACTTTTGACCGTAATCTTTGCTTCATTAGTGTCATTCCTGGATGACCCTCGTGTGCCAAATCAAGTGTTTGTTTTCGTAATGCTTTTGTCATAACAATACGTGTTCCACGTAATAATATCTCACCCGAAAAACAGAACTCAGTTGCAAAAATTTTGAATTCTAACGCCTTTCCTGTCCAAATATTTTCCCGAAGTGCTGCCTTAACTGTTTGTATCGTATCATCTTGAATCGATTTTTGCTCTATATCCACCAGTTTGATTGCAACCGGAGTGGCATTTGATAAAACCCAGTTAACATAATTGTCTGTTTGTTCAACGAATGACTTTATACTGTGATCTTTGCAAATGGTCAGTCGTGATAATGGATCAGCTATATTCGATTTTCCTGGTCTATAAATCACCTTATATTTGTAAGACATTAATCTCAAAACCCAGCGTTCAATTCTCGCGCAAGGTCTTGATTTTGTTCCAAAAATCTTTTCTAGTGGTTTGTGATCTGTAATTAATTCGAATTCCCGACCAAACAAATAAAAATGAAATCGTTTTGTAGCCTAAACCAAAGCTAGTGCTTCTTTTTCAGTCTGAGTGTAACGTTTCTCAGTATCCGATAAACTTTTGCTAGCATAGGAAATTACTCGTGGTCCTGTATCATTAATTTGTATTAATACAGCTCCTAGTCCTATAGGACTAGCATCTGCAATCAATTCGATCATTGACATCATAGTATCCTAGTGTCAAATGATTTTTGCTGTTCAGTTTTCCAAACAAATTTCTGACCCTTTTTAGTTAAAAATCGGAGTGGATCAGTTGTGGTTGCAAGATTTGGAATGAATTTACCAACATAGTTAACCAGACCCAAAAAACTCCGTACTTCTTCTGCGTTCGTTGGCTCGCAAAACCGACGAATAGTTTCTAGTTTGTCTAAATGGGGGAAAATTCCTGCTTTTGTCAAACGATGGCCTAAGAAAATCAACTCTTCCACTCCAAAAATATATTTTTCCTGATTAAGAGTTACATTATTTTCTTTCAGTGTTGATTGAACCAGTGACAATCGAGAGTCATGCTCTTTTTTATCTGCACCAAATACCAATATGTCGCTCCATGGTTTTTTTGGAAAAGTTCAGGGGCACACACTATTCCAAACATCAATCGCTTATAATGAAATAACCCTCTTCGAGTAATAAAGGTGGTGATTTTTCTTGACTCCTCCGATATTTCAATCTGATGAAATGCCAAATAATTAAGCCTGTATATATATATTTTTGTTTATATATATATCAATATATGTATATTTTATTTAAAATTATTATTTACATAAGAAATCAAATCGACAGATTTTTTTTTTTTAAGTGACGAAAATTTATATATGCATGTAGATACCCTTTGTTCTATTTATAGTGTGTATTAAGTAAATGCATTTATTTAAAATATTAATGAAATAATTTAGTTTTTATGTAATGAAGATATTACATATTCAAATATTATTTAAGATCTACTAAACCTGATGAAATGCGTTTTTTACGTCAAGTTTTGAAAAGAGTTTTCCTTTCCCAAGGTGTGGTAAAAAATCTTCTATTGTAGGAAGTGGGTAATTTTCGCGTTCAATCGCTTAATTTGCACGACGCATATCGATGCACGCGAATATCGTCTCCTTTTGGCACAACCACGACTGGAGAAATCCATTTTGCTGGTCTATTTACTTTCTCAATTATATCTTGCGAAAGAAGTTCATCTAATTTTAGATCAACTTTTTTTCTAAAGCCACTGGAATTCTACGATATGGCTGTATGACTGGCAAAATATCCTTCTTTATTGGAATATCTATCAAAATTCCCTTTATTTTGCCAATAGGTTCAATCTTCTTTTCATTGATATGGTTGACTATATCAATTTTCAAAATACCAATTTGAGTGGCTGTATCTCGTCCGATAAGAAGTTTATCTTCACCTTGAATCACGTAAAAGTCACTATTATGTTTTCCTGATAATTCTAGTTCAGCCCTAAATGCACCAATTAAAGGTAAATCATGTCCACCATATGCTTTAAAAACTTTTCCTGTTTCCTTCCGTTGGTTCGTTACAATAATTTTGTTTGTTTTCAGAGTCTCCCACATCTGCTGGCTCATCAAATTGTACTTTGAACCCGAATCAATTACAGCAGTCACCATCACTCCTCCAATTTTGCAATTAACTTCACACCCATCAATCCTTTCCCATGGTTATATGCTTCACGGACTCATTATTCGGTCTTGTATTTTCATTTTCTAATATTTCTTCAGTTTTTGACACTTTTCTGAAGGAAGCATCACGACCTTCAAATTGACGCATTCGTTTACGTGAACGGCATTTCCTGGCAAAATGGTCTCGACCACCACATTTACTACATAACTTCCCTCGAGCAGGACATTTTTCATCATTTCCAAGATGACCATGATATCCACACCGATTACATTCAATTTGTTTTGAGTCATTTGATTGGTATTGTTGTTTTGTTTTCCAAGCCAAAGAATTTATTTTGTTCACATCCTCGATTTGAGGTTGAGGCTTATCCAGATCAAATGATTTCTCTTGTTGCGCTACTGTTTCGAAAACTTTGGCAACTTGGAGGATTTCTTCGAGACTGGTATCACCTCGTTTAAGCAAATCTCTCCGAAGAATAGCTGATCGACAATTTTGAATGATTTGATCCTTAATATTTTCTTCGACATTGGAGCCAAAATCACATCGTTCAGCTTGTATTCGTAATCGTATTGTAAACATATCAAAATTTTCGTCAAGTTTTTGTTTTATCTGTCGAAATATGTGTCGTTCATTATGTAGTATTTGTTTTTGGTAGGAAGAAAGCATTCAATTTGGCTACAGTTTTTTCATATTCAGTCATGTACGGAACATATTGTTCAACATTTGCCAATGGTCCAAATGTCCCACTTGCTGAATATTCTGGTAAAGTAGCAGTTAAGATTTGGACTTTTGAACCAGCATAATGTAGTAGAAGGTCTTATTTCCAATTTTCATCATATGTAAATGCGACTTGCTCTGATCATTGTTTCAAATGATCGTAACCACTTCTGCCACTCGATTCCAACATTATTGGTATGTAGGGAGTAATCGAATTCTATGATATGAAGACCTAATGTTCGAACTGAATCTAAAAAAAAAAAATTATTTTTATTCTGACAGACCTGTATCTATTTTCTTTCTTCTCTTTTCCAGCATTTAAGCTGCTCAAACAAATTTGAGTCAAAAACAAACTAAAATTCTGACACTGCATTTAAGCAAATTGAATGGGACTTTTATAACTATTTTCTGCATTTAAGCATCCACAATTCAAATCAACTTTTTTTTTAAATCAGCATTTAAGCTGCTCAAATAAATTTGAGTCAATTAAATGAACTAATGTTAAGGATAAATTGTTTTACCCAATGAAAAAAAAAAAAAAATATATATATTTTTTTTATATCACACCAATATGCATACCTAAATGATTAGCCATTGTTTTGTTAGTTTACCAAATTCAATTTGAGTATAAGTTTTTTTTTTCCTTCTTTATTTCGATTATTTTGTCCTTTTTATTTTTTTTTTGTGTCCTTCTTTCTTTTTTTATCTATTATGAATTAATATATATACATACATTTGTACATATATATATTTTATATTGCTTTTTTTTCTTTCTTGTAATCCTCGTCGCCAATGTAGTGTCGTTAAATAAACATCTAGTTTGCTTGATTGCTCACGTAGAATAATTTTATTTTCTTTTCTTTTCACTGAATATTTATTCAGTGTCGACTTTTTTTAAGACTATAATTATAACTCAATATTAATACAAAGTAACAATACTACATTTGCCAAAGACTTTTCTTATTTGAGAATTCTCAACAACCCATATCTAATTCCATTTGACCATATATAGCCCTTTCTTTTTTTTTTTGTAAATTCATTTTTTTATTAATTCAATCTTAAACCTATCTTAAAGCTAGACAAAAATTCATAAAACTAGCCTAATTAACCATAACTTACAACTAACTTACTAGTCCCCTACGGACACTCTAAGTTAAACTAGATATAACACTTACTACTAATGCCTTACGGCCCTAAGATCTATTTTAACTTCAATTCAATTTTATTTATTTTTATATTCATTAGAAAATTTAAAAAAACTAATATCAATATCCTTTTTTATTTTTACTTAAAAACTACTTAAAATTAGGTCCTTAAATAAAACTTAAAACTAACTTAAACTACCTATTCTACCTATAAACTACTTAAAACTAGAACAACCACAGCAGCAGATCTAACTATCTAACATTTTTTTGTTTTTCATATTTTGGTCATTTTTTTTTTATTCCATGAATTTTTTTTTTTAATTTATTTATTTATTTTTTTTTTATTTTTTTTTGTATTTTTTGTATTTTGTATATCTTTTTGTGCCACCATGCCTATTCTACTTAAAACTAAACCCTAAAACTATAAAACAAGTATGTAAGCCGGCCAAGGCTTTAAACCCCATCCCGACTACCCACTTTCAAGTGCCGATTGAAGCCACCAAAACTGGTTCTCCTGCTTCATCCTATCAGTTCGGTCCCGTTGGGACACAGCCCTACTGAACCGAAGGAGCTCTGCTCCGCCTTGTGCCATGACGTCCCGATTGTACAGGAGTCGCCTATCCACGGTTCGTCGTCTGACGTGGTAGATTAACGGAACTGCCAATCTATCCTGTATCAGACCGCATCTGTCTAAAAAGAGGAATGCCTCTGGTGGAATGAAGCCGCTCAAGCGTGCACTCTCAAAATACTCGTCGTTCGGATAGAACGCCCCGAAAATTAAATTGTTGGTCGAAGACATAGCTCTTGCAATATGACCTCGAACGAGTTTTATCACGAAATTGTCAATTCTGTTGATTCGAGCCCCGTTGTATAGGACCTCGTTGGAATAGTAGTGCACGTAAGAAGATTCGGCTGTTCGATATAAGCCGGTACAGCGTCGTAAACACTGCCGCTCGAACACCCGAAACTTCTCCATCTGGGAAAGGGCAACGTTGAACCACACAGGACAACCATAAACGATCATCGGCCGTATGAGGGCCATGTAGCAAATTACCTTCACTCTGGAGTCAAGGCGACTGCTAAAAAACAGCCGTTTCGTCAGAGCGAAGGCTCCTCTGGCCTGGTCAGAGCAGCATTTATATGTCTGTCGAAATATAAATACTGATCTAACCAGATAATATATAGCCCTTTCCGCTAAATTATCGTAAGCGCCAAAAAAACTTTTATCCTTAACCACAAATCCGAAGTTTACTGCTCGTTTATTAAACCATTCATACTTAATGTAATTATTCGAAATTATTACTACACTTAAGCTGAATCTTGACGATAGGTTTTATGTCTTCATGAATTACGAATACATTTTAATAATTAGTGTTCTTTTTTTATCGCAAATGTCGCTAACAACAAAATTGCGAAATGAGGTATGTTACCTTTTTTAGTTTCCTTAAAACCTAAAAAATGAAACTTAATTGCAAGTTTTGCTGTTTTCTTGTTTACAAACTCTATAAATTAACCAAAGCTAAACTTAATCACAATTTTAATGAGATAATAAAATAATCAAAACAATATAAGATAATCTATGTTCTTACTCTAATTCCGAGGGTAATTTTAAATTTCGAAACAAAAAAAAAGTTCCAAAACGCAGCTACTTCAGCCTCCCTTAATTTGATTAGAATAATAAAGAATTTAAATTTGTTTCATGATAGAAATTGTAGATACTCATCATAAACAATGCATCAAATCCTGGCTGTATACACTTCCTGATGGGCGGTGGCGATATTACTGCTACACTTAAGGAACAACATTAACCAACAAAAAAAGGAAGCCAAATTCCATTAAAATTTTACGCACACAGGATGTGTACCTTATACCTATCTGGAGTGAAGAGCGTAAAGTGGTGGCTGGGACGTATAGCGGCACTCTATGAGCATGAGCATGCATAAGGTTCAGTCTGATTAATTTCATAAATTTGCTTTAGCATTTTAATTCCACGAGCAACGAGCAAGTGCTTCCCACCCTTCACCACCATCGGCGTCGGCATCGTCATCGGCATCCACACCGGCACATCGGATCTCCCACTTAAATTTGCTCCACTGTCGACTTCGACTATGAATCCCGAAAAGACGCTGCTACAGCAAGGATATTAAAAAAAAGTTATACGGCCATTTGGCGCTTTCGAAAATCGCTTAGGCTCAAAGAAATTTTTCACTTTTATTGTTATTGCCTTGGAGCAAGAGGAAAACACAAAAAAAAAAAACACTCCAAACTTATAGCACCAAGAAGAAGCAGCAGCAGCATCAACCTATACAAAGATATAATTCCTTTGAATATTTAACTGATAAATTTTGCGTTCCGTTCGCTTGCCTGAGCACTGAGCAGCGAACATTCACATCTACATCCACTTCCATATATATCCAGCATCCACCCCCGTCGCCAAAAGCCGAAGAGCCAACAGTGGTTCTTCTTCGTTTTCTGATTCTGCGGGAGTGATCCAGGGGAGAACGGATAAGATATTGCTTTGCTTGCTTCCTTGAAACTTTCATAAGAAATTTAAAGGGCATCCTTCTGAATGAACTCTCCGCCATCACCATGGTGCTGGTGGAGGCGGTATACGGAGGTTTCAACTGGGTCCCAAGAGTAAATTGAACATTATGGTAGCAAGATTAGTCGGAGATATCAATGGCGAGGCTGCAAAGGAATAGTGGGTATAAGTGAGTTTATATATACGTGTGTGTATGTGATTCGGGGGAATAGGTCCCTGTATACAAACGCCACAATATACGCAACTGTTTATACCCAAAAAACGATTTATTTTTATTGGACCCAGTGAGTTATTGCAAATTATTTATATGTTTTGATAATTTTGCAGTTGTGTAGATGAAATTTGTTTTCAGAATTTCCTTTGGGTATTTCTCGAAGATAAACACACACACCCACGTATAGGTATATGTAACCACGCACATTAAGTACACATAATGCGTATATATGTAGGTTAATAATTTTATAAAATAAATAAATAACTTTTATTGGACAATGTGAGGCTGGGGTAGGTATATTTGATGTAGAATGCGAGTTATTTAATTGAAGCAATTTTCACATAGAAATGTGGAAAAACTTTTTCTTGAAAATTTTGCAATTTTCTTTTGAAAATAAATTTTAGAGATAGACAAAAGACAGTGTTGAATAAAAAGATATGTATTTATGAGCCTTTGGAGACATTTTTGACTACATAGATATTTTTTGTATTTCAGACAAAATTTCCCTTTTTTTATATGGAATTTTTTTTTTATTTTTCAACCAAATGTCATACTATGTATATTAATTTTAACATAAACATTTTTAATATTTTTTTTTTTCGAGTTGCACTTTTATGAGCAATAACTAATTATCGCAGATTATCTTACTTTTTTATGTAATATAATTTTTTCCTAAGATTGTCTTGATATTTCTTACAATTTGGCATGACATACAGAAATATATTTAACGAAAGGTTTTATTAGAGGAAGCTGATTTATCAAGTGTTATAAACATATTTTTATTAAAATACGTTATTTTAATCTTTCGCGACATCAAGAAATGGTATATTTAGGATTATCAATTGCATAGAATTTTCAAAAAACTGATATAAACGAACCCAGAATATCATTTCAATATTCTAATATGTTATGCCTGTAATTTAAATTTATTTTTGGCAAAACCTACACACAATTTTCAGTACACCCAAAAATACTTGTAAGTCAAAACCCAGTTTTTTTTTCTCGGACACTGTGTCCGTTCCATTTTATAGATTGTAAAAACGATGAATATAATATTTGCAAATGTTGTTTTATAAGTTTGTTAAATTTGTACAGGAAGTCGTATATATTTTATGTTTTAAAATTATCTTAAAAATTTGATTACGCAATTTATAGAAATAATTTTTAGTTTTTGATAAATAATTGACAAGTGACAAGAATTTTTACTTTATTATTTGTGCATGCTTCCACTTTTTATATAAAAGAATACTTTAAATTTAATTTTCAAAAAACTCCATTAGCAAAAACTAACAAATTAAACCGAAAAATATGTACCTATATAAATATATAAATTTATAAATATTATATGAAGATTTCCATCAGCCTAGAAAATACTTCATACGGCAATGTTATTGAGGCACTTAGAAAACAAGTAACTGAGTCATGTAGTGTTGGACTCACGCCTAAAAGCACAGGTAAATTAAAATCAATTTATGAAAGATTGACAAATGATTTTTCTTCTTGGTTAGAAATCATATTTAAAGGTTTTGAAACTTTTCTATACCTATTAGACCATCAGCTGGTCCACCTTAGTCTCCAAACATTATTTCATGCAAAAAAAAACATCTAATAAAGAATAATGGACTTAGTGCCACCGAATTTTTTGATTCCAAAAAATTTATACAAAATTGAAACCAAATTAATAACAAAAAAAATTAAAAGTAAATAGGGAATTGCCATTTTTACCGTAATTAACCATTTATTAAAATGCACAAAAATAAAATATATAAAACTAGTATTTAATTATGCCTTATATTTATATTCAAAACAAATACCTCCCAATACATTTCAGTTTGAAACAATATTTTAACTTTAGAAAAGTCTGAAATTAGTTGTTTTATAGTCAATTCGATCCAATAAATATACTTAATGGATTGAAAATCCCACCAAGTGTTCCTGGATCTTTTTCGATTTTGTACAGTCTTTCGTTTCAAAAATCTTTTTTTTCCTGAAGCCGCTGAAACCTTTAGGTAAAATTGAAAGAATATTACATCAGTTTAAAAAAGGGAGCGTTCAGCAGAATCAATATCCAAGCTCTGTCCGCAATTTTATGTTTAGGAAAAACATTGCTTGGCATTTGTAAAGGGTTTTCCAATAGAGACGGATTGATTTTGACAGCTCTTGACAGCCATATTGTATTGGTCCGTACTTCTTTTGAAAATGATGGTCATCATGCTATAGGCCGATGATCACCAACTTCTGAATAGGATGATATGGACAACGAAGACTTATTGTTTCAACAGGATTGCACTACATACAACTCAAGACGCAATCGACATTGCTCGCGATTTTTTAAAATTATTTATTGAGTTATTCCAAAAAATATAAAGTTACACAAAATGATTTGAAAAATATTAATTTATAGGTCCAAGCAAGCGTGAGGTCGGGAATCAGCTCCCAAAGAGTTTCCAAGCTGTCTTTAATGCCTGGTTCTTTTTAGTTTTTAATTTGGTACCGTTTGCTCCGTAAAGGAATGTATGTACCTATTATAGCATATTCTATCGAAAGAATTAAAGAGCATTCTCATGCAAGTTTTGAAAGGTATCCGCTAACTGAATATCTAGAATTAATGGAGTAAAATGTGTCATATATATAACACCCTCGCACCGAGGCGACTTGAATTGGCCACCAAAATCGTGTGATTTTACACCTTCAGACTTTAACTCGAGGAGCTTTCTTAAGTTAAAGGTGTATATGCGAATAAACCGAAACCACCACGTCACTTAAATACAAAATAATCGATATAATCGGTCAATTTCAGCCCGATTTATTTGCTAAAGTCATCGAAAACTTGACCTTGATGAATGCGCTCCACCCAGCGAAACAGCGGTGGTTATTTAAACGATGTTATATTTCACTCATAAAAATAAAACGTTCTTGATATCTCATATTCAACTTGTTTTATTCAGTTTTAAAATCCACCCGCCTTTATTGAAAAGCCGTATAGTTGTTGAAATCTTTCTTCAATTGAAATTAAAATATAGATAATAAATTTTAAGCTTCATTCAGTATTCGTCAAAAGTTTTCATCTGATCTATACAATGCAGTCTTATCTATAGTATCTTACAGCATTGCACTATAGTACGATGCTAACTTTGTAAAGGATATCGAACTAATTTATAACGGTACAAATTAATCTGAAGTGAGAGATATAAAGGGTGTTTAAATTTTAAGGGCCGATGTTGTTGGCCAATTGACATCGCCACCGCACGTGATATAACTCGGCCATTGAAATTGTCGAGCAAAAGAACCATTGTTTCATTAGCTGTGTGTGGCAAGTGGCACCGTCCTGTTGAAACCACATATCGTCCACATCCATACCTTCCAATTCGGGCCATAAAAAGTTTCTTATCATCTCACGATCAAACACTATCACAGTAACTGCCTGAACGGCCTCATTTTGGAAAAAATACGACCCAATGATGCCACCAGCCCATAAACCACACCAAAGAGTCAATCTTTGTGGGTGCATTAGTTTTTCGACAATCACTCGCTCAAATGCGGATATTCTGCATATTGACGAATCCTCTGAAGCGAAAATGTGACTCATTGCTGAAGATGAAGTTTCCATTTCTTAAAACCATTCTGACAATTGACGACGCTTGAAATGGTCAAGAGGCTTTAGTTCTTGGGTCAATTATATTTTCAAGTGTACGAGCATGTACTAGTGTTTTCACACCTCCTGCAGACCCGGTTTGCTCAAACTTTGGACGTCTTTTCCGATGGTCCGCAAATTTGGACGATTAAATTGACCGAACAAATCACAAAGCGTACGATGTGCATTTTGATTTAAACGTCCATTTTCATATTAAGTCTGAAAAACTAAAACGCGTTGCTCGGTTGTTTAACTTTCCATGTTTCAAATTGAATTAGTCTGAAATTGTGAAATGTCAAATAAAACCCCGAAAAAAACTTGACGTTTAGGTGTGGTTCACATTCAATATCGGCCCTTAAAATGTAACCACCCTTTAGATTCGGCTTAGCATCCAGCCTCATGCATCAATGAATTATTTCTTTTTCATCAAGTGTTGTAGATTCAATGATTAGAGCAAGGTAGGAAAAAGCGCACGAGGTTTTTTTTACACAGAATTCTACGTTGCACCCCTGCAGAAAGTTATGGGCAACTGGCCCAATGTCCTATCCCTATAAACAGCACCTTGGTTTCACGACACGGCTCAAAAGTGCTTTCGTTTAGATAACTGTGACTGCAAATTGTTCACCCTCTTTACATTTCTACAATTTAAAAAAATTTAAGTTATTGAAGCAATTCTAGTAGTTTTTACTTATCCAATGTTACAAAATTACAGTTTGAAAAGTAATATGTAACTGCCCGAATAGCATTCTAATCAAAATAAAACCTCTAATTGGAAAACACTTTACTTTCTTACGTAGATATATATAAAAAGAAGACTGTTTTTTTGTGCTTTTAAAAATAAAAATGTTTAATTGGCAACCCTGATCTTTGCAAATGCAAATATTCCATAATTTGCATTTAAAACAACAGGGACATCTAATAAAAAGAAGTCTAACTAATTGTCACAAATCAAGTCATGGTTTTAAATTATAACCATGCCCGATGAGACATCTAAAAATGCGGCTCCCTATTAATTCATATCATATAAGGTCGTTTCGATATAGCATGTGTAATAGGTATGAATATGTTGAAACTTTACCTACCCGCTCGCAATATCCAAATGAACGCCTTCGCCAATAAAGCGTGTGATTAAGTTTTTATTTGAATTTACTGCACAAGGCACTACCGAACTGAACCGAACCATCAGCCAGCCAGCGCGGCAGCCATCGCAGTACAGTGCGGTCAATTTGGTTGGCAATAATTCTTAATTTATTTAATAAACAAGCATTAATTTACATGCATTCGGCTTAATAAAAACCAATTAAAGCCGAATACTGAATATTCGATGGTCATTGGAAAGAGAAAAATATAAGGAAAGAAAAAGAGAGACTTAAAGCTTTTGGCCGATTCTGTCCTGATGGTATTCGTTGTTTTGCTAAATTGTCGATTACCGGATTGGGGAGATTTCACCACCGCCGCCGCAACCGCCATAACGTTTCGTTTTGCTAAATTTTGTTTTTATTATAATTTTGTTTTTATTTCATCGAACAGGAATGTATATGGTTTGGATGTGTATCTAATTTATTAAATTATTTTTGTCTTTGTTTCAAACAAGTTTGGTGGTGTTTTAAATTGACGAAACGACTTTGGTAATGGTCTATAAATAAACGATTAGGTATTTTAGTAGCTCTCTTATGGCTTTTTAAGAGGTTTCATTTCAAATTAATTTGCTTAATGTTATTCCAATGAATATAATAATAATCAAACAAAAATTTAGGTAAAGTTTAAATCTCTGAAATATATTTTTGTTTTCTTATCGAGCAATTTATATTTATATAAAAATTATATTTTATTTTTTAATTAAGAAAAATGGACCATTTTGATTCTCTTCACAATGAACAAAAATATTAAAATTTATTTGAAATCGACGATTCTTAAACTATAAATAAAAACTATGTGGCTAAACTGTCATCAGCTTTATCTTAAATGGTTTCTATGTTAAAAACGGAAAAATATGCGTACATAAATCTCACTCTACGCGGATTCGACAAACTTGCTCTCTTGAGGTTCAATGGCTTTTAAGAGGGGTATTCCATTGTTGAAGACATACGAAAATTAATTTCTTCTGGTTCTTTGCAAAAAATTGTTGAATGGACAATAACAGATTTAGACAGAATGGGAGTATTTTGTAAATTGAAAGAAGATAAATCCTTTCTTAATGTTTTAATTGTATGGATTGTTTGAAATAAAAAATCCAAAACTCAGTTTTTTTTTAATTAATTAAATTTAAAAAAAGCGACTTTATCAAAATTGCAGAGCTGAAATTAAAAATAATAAAATGTAATATGACTTTTAAAATATTAAAATATTGTCTAAAAGGATAGGTAACATATTATGTATAAGGCATGTTAATAAAATATGAAATTGTAGTATAAAATTAAAAACTAACAGAAACTCAAAGAAAATGTTATAAATATCATGGAAAAACATAAATTCCTTTAAGTGGTTTTTCAAGATTCAATAAAGTGAACAATTAGAATTTTTAAATAATTGATTTTATTAAGACACCAAGCTTTAAATAATTTCTGGAGCACCATCATATACATATAGTCCCTCAATACATTGTATCGGTGATTAATGTATTCTTTTATTTTCATATAGGTACTGTGATTTAACTGTACATATTTTTAAACTCTGATTAACTTATTGAAATTTATTTAAGAAAAAGTTATTTTATAAATTTAAAAACAATTTAAATGTCCCAATCTTAAATGTCATCTACTAAGGTGTCATTCTACAACCTTAAAGAAAAAAAAATAACTTTGCTTCAAAAGCCATACAAAATGGAGACACTTAGAAAAATATAAACAAATTTAAAAAAGTAGGTACCCAACTGAAAAAAAAAACAAAAATTTAAGAAAGAGGCTGGAATGCGACCCACCCTGATAACTTCTCATCCCGTATGTCAATTTGTCTTAGTTAAAACTTTAACAAAATATTTATAATAAAATAATATATTGTGTGAGAAAAATAATTTGAAGTCAATATATTTCTTTGTGCTCCTAATACTTGAGTCGAAAACCATTTATTATCAGTTTTTTGTTCTTTTTGTAGGTTTTCGTTTTTTTTTTAAGTTGTTAGTTGAATTTTATCTAAAAGATTAATCAAAAATTACTAACAATATTACGCATATGATGAAATAGTTTGACCAATTTTTATAAATCTTAGAAGCATTTCTTGAAAATATTTATTCCTTAAACAAACAAAAAATACAAAAACAAAAATACACAAACAAATACAGATTGAATTTTTCCTAAGAATAATTTTGTATGTTTACAAAAAAATTTAGCACAGAATGAAATCATTTTGAAATCAATACCTTCATTTATTCACGAGGTATATAGACAATCGAATATGAAAACAATATTCTAAAAGTTGGAAATGGTTTGAAGCCAATATTTTTTACTTATATTTGAGTCGAAAATCAATTTTGACAAGTTTTAGTAATGTTTTTGGGTTTTTATATTTTTGTAAAATAAACTGTCAATTTGATTTTTTATAAAATCTAAGCAGATTTCAAAAAAAGGTATTTTTCTTTGCATAACAATTTTTTGGAGATAAATTCATTTTTGTTTCTAAAACATTGGAGGCAGGGCGGATTTAGAGGTCCAGAGGCCTCGGGCAATAAAGGATCGGAGGCCCCCTCACCCCAAATTATTTTCAAAATAAAGTTTTTTCAATTTCTTGCATGCAGTAAAGTTCGTGAATAATTGATAGCATTTAATTGTGACACAATAACAATTATTTGCTTATCAAACTGCATAACTGACTGCATAAAGAAATATGAAACAAATTAACAATTAGTCAATAATAATTGATTTTTCAAAGAATTGAAGAACACCGATTCTTCATATACAGCATATACATATGTATATACATATATAAGAACAAAAAAATTATCGAGAGACGGAATCGAATACCCAACCTTCGAGGTTGCGGGCAAGTACCATCCCACTCAGCCATTAAGCGATTGGGTAGTGAATTAGAAGTGCTTCTTATCAGGGCCATTTAATTTCACTGATTGCCAGATTGGAGTGAACAAATATAGATCAATGATTTCTGTTATTTAAGATTAATATAATTAAATAATCATGTATGTACAAAGTACTGTAGGCTGTAGGTAAAGGTAAAAGAGCAAAAAAATACATATCACAGGAAAAGTTGTTTACTTGTGTTTATTAGTTGGATTTTGAAACAAAAATTTTCCGAAGTCACTATTGTGGGGGCCCCCCGTTTGTGGAGGCCCCGGGCTTCCGCACCGGTTGCCCTCCCCTAAATCCGGCCCTGATTAGAGGCGACAATTATTTTTTTTTATTTATTAAAAAACCGCTAACTGCATTTATTTTCTAAATGATGTCAGTTTAGTATCACGTCACAATATACATATATAATATAAAATTTAATTCAAGTCGCTAGCGTTGATGGTTAGTGAAATATTTTGGGTTAAACAAAATTTTCATTTTTTTAAATTGCTCTGGTAAAAAAACCACAAACTCAATTTGTTTGAAAGTCCTTCCTATGAATGTACGAACGTATAGGTACACGCGCACAAACAGACATCTCTCTAAAAAAATATTTAGACACTAGGGACCTTGAAACGTCGAGAAATCTCAAATTTTTCAAAGCAACAAATCAGAGCGATTACAATAACTTCCTATGGGAAGTTAAATAAGAACATTGAACAACAAAAAAAGTAAACCTACGTTAACAGAAAACTTAGATCAATAAATTATGTCAGCAAAATTTCCCAAACTACTAAATTATTAAATTGAGAAAATCTAAGTTGCGTATAAATAATAAAATAATTATTATAAAAATGGGACCATAATACAAAAATAGATCTTCAAAGGGAAACATAGTGTCAAAAATATTTCTGCATTAAGGGATGTGATGGATACGTAATAGGTCCGAAATTAATATATAGAATTAAAATTTAGTAATTTTATTTCGTTTTATTTTTTAAAACAGTTTTTTAGAAGTTTGAAATTAATCTTTTTCTGTTCTCAAAACACTTCAGTAAAAAATATATTTTTTATCAGATTTGTGTAAGAAAAGTCGTCAGTTGGATTTTTCTTAGAAAAAACCTAACAGTTAATTACAATATTTTGCATATGATAAAATAAGTTTGATTTCAATATTTGTTTTCACGAGATATTTTAGTCGAAAACCATTTTTTCCAATTATTAGAAGTATTTTTTGAATTGTTTATTCTCGTATAAAAAATACGGATTAGATTTTTCAAAAAAAATAAATAATATGTTAATAGAATTATTTTGTTTAGAATCAAATAATTTGAAGTCAATACCTTTATTTATTCTTGAGATATTCGAGTCTAAAATCAGTGCATACCAATTTTTTGTTGTTATGAGATAAAATTAGTTTGAAGCAATTATTTTTGATTATTTGCAAAATATTCGGGTCAATAACATATTTTTACCAACTATATAGTGATCCTGTTAGGTTTTTATTATTTTTACAGATATATGTGACTTTGGTTTTTACTTAAGATTTAACTAGAATTTAAAAATGTAATTCTTTGATGCATACATATCTTGGAAGTTATTTATTTAATTTTAATCAGGGGGGGGGGGTAACACACTTAACATAGCGATGAGTTTTTGAGCACCGCTTAAAAATGTTCTTTAATGTTCTCTAGAGGAGGATGGCAAAATTACAAAAAAATAATGTTTATAGGTACATGTTAACTTTAAATTTAATACTTAAGGGCTAAAGTCAAAATTTTAATTATTTCATTTATTGAGAACACTGTTGTTCATCAAGGCATGGTACTTACTAATTTAGAATTGAATATAGTGCTAGAAGACAAATTCTAAAAAAATTACTGCTTTGCGTGAATTTTATGAAAATGTTTTGATCTTAAAGGAGTCATACAAATTGTTGGTTCTTGAATTTAAGGAAATAAGTGCATTTAAGTACATGATTTTTCTAAAAATTAAATAAAAACAAATTAAGGAAGCAAATAAGTTTGGACAAAATTTTAGTGTGGCATTCACAAATTACACGTTGCAGATACTCTTTTCACTTTAGTTCTCGAAAGATTCAAAGCTTTTATATTCAATAAAAAAAACAGATTTTAGTGAAAATTTACAAAAAAAAACTATCTTGAGTTCAAATTTTTTTACGAATGCAAAATTTGTCATATATACATGGTTCCTATAGGTCGCAAGTAATAAGATGGTTTTGAAGATGAATGTTAGGAATTTAAAGGCAACTTAATATCAAATTGTGGATCTCTTATTCAAGGTTTCTTCTTAAGAACCTAAATACTTGCTGTTTCTCTCAGAAAAGATCTTATGAAAATATTTTAAAGCATTACTAAAATTTTTCCAAATTCTAAATTGTGTGAAAAAAAATGTAAGTTGTTTTTGACAGCAAACCGCTTTTTGGTGAATATCGTTAAATTAATAACAAATCTAAAGATGAAATCTTTACTTATGCAACTTGACTGTAAAAGATTTATGGCTTATTCCAATCGCGAATCACAATTCGTCAACTTTTGATCAATAGACGATTTGCCCCTGCATCGTCCATTGGTCAAATGTAATGAATGAATTTGTGCTGCTCGATCGGAATAGGGCCAGATGTCCGATTCGTACTTTTAGGAACAAAGTTTAAAACAGTAAAATACAAATTTTATTTTCATATATAAAAAATAAATAATTAAAAATAAAAGAGAGGTCATATCCATTAACGTAATACGATAAGTTTTGAATTCAAGGAAATTTATACGAATATTAAAAACAATCTCCCAGATTTGATTGGATCCCATTTCACAGACACATAATTATTATATATCGGATACTGAAGGTACATTTTCACACCTCTACTGCCCTCTTAGAGATATTTTATCCAAAAGATACTCCTACAAACTTTCAAATTTTCCGGCTCAATGCGAACCTTAAAAAATAATACAAAATCCCCTTTGAACTTTTTAACGTACTCCCTCAATTGAAGACATTATGAAATCATTAGGTAAGTATTTTGTTAAAATGGTTGATGGCATATTACTTAAACATAAAGTTGTTTTTTTTTTGTGTTATCAAGAAAAAATAAAATTGGTCTGACAATATTATTTATTTATTTTAATTATTTACACAGCGAGTGGTTGTCATTATTTGTTTCGTTTCGGTGGTGTGGTAATGGTGGTGGTGGCGCGGATCGGATAGGAGCGGACCCACGGCGCGGCGCGGCGATTGCATAAATTATTATAAGATCTTACCAACCGAGCTACATCTAAAACCCAGACTTGGTTCTGCTTCTATAACCAGGCATTCCAGATTCCATTTGGTGGTGTCTATGTATCTCTGTATGTATGTAGATATTTCTTTCGGATAGGTTCACTCTGGGGTCGGATCTGGCCTTTGTCTCTCCGAATAGAGATGTAGATACATCGAAACTAAACCAGACATTCAATTATTTATTACTTTGAAACATACGCCATTTTCTTGGGATTCGAATCCGATTCGATTCGAGGCCGGGCCGAGCAAGCAGCGAGGCTGCTGTTTCGACGAACGTTTAAGTAAATTATTATTCGATGCCCAAAAATGGAGGGACAAGGTTTCTTTTCTGTTCCCACTCCCTGTCTCTCTGACTATGGTTGAGTTATTTCTTTTTGGATTTCGGTGATAAATTTGATAAATTCTTTTTTAGGTCTCATACCTGGGATCGCGGTATTTTCAGACATACACAAAAATGTTAAGATATAAGGAAGGTATACAAAAGACGGGGTTACAAGAAATAAATTGGGAAGAAGGGCATTGGACATAAATTAGAGCGCCAAGGCTCTGAGACTACCTCGCGTACCGAATTATAGGTATAGGTTTTTCATACCGTCGTCGTCGTCGCGTCCCAATGAAGAGATCCCAGGGTGGCAAATGTTTCTGTGGAAGAAAAGGCTGATGTGAGTCTTGATTACCTTGTTGAGTTTTTTTTTTAAACCAACCAAAAGAAAAAGACATCACCTCGATTCCAACTCCGCGCTAATGAACATATGCGGTGGATTTATTTATCGTTTTTTCTTAAAAATTCTTTAAAAAAAAATTATTTTTGTTGGGCCATTGTTTGGGAAGTAACACTTCAATTTTCTTAGTTTTCTTAAAAGTCTTTATGACTTTTAGCTGGGACTTTTGGGTTGGAATGCAACTTTGAATGAAATTAAAATTAATGAATCATAAGTAAGAATTGAAAAATTCAAAGATGGGGGAGACAATTTTTGGGAACGTGTTTCGTAAAAGGGATTATAATGCGAAACATAATGATGGGAAGTATTTATCTTTTTTCAAATTGTTATGGCGACGGAAGGCTAAATACAAATCATTTTCTATATAAATTATACACAGCTACAGATTTTATTTTTTTCTTTCGATTTGGTTTTTAAGTTAATTTATTTGGTTAATACAAATATGTATGTATGTAGATATGTTAAAATTTAAATGAAATGGAATTACAAAAATGATACAATTAAAGTTTTTTCCTAAGAAACAACATTAAAATTTGCTATTTTATAATATCTTGTGTGCCAGAAAATATAAAAATATTCAAACGAAAAAGGCTTTTACTTTGTTATATGTCTGCCAAAATTTTTCATTGTTTTTTTGGTTAAGTTTCAAAAAGAACTGGAACTATTGTTTGGAATATAAGTCAGAAACATTGGAAATTTTGTGAAAGACGTGAATAAAATGAAGTCAGAAATACCAAAATAGTGATTTAGCCAGAAAATAAAATTAATTATATTTTGTCCAATCCAAATATCTGCGTATATTTTTTGCAAACTACAAATTATTCATTACGGTGGAGTATTAAGGTGACTTTGGGCACACAATAAGATGTGGGGTAGATGCGAACATACCTTAATTTTAGCAAGCAGTGATGCATCAATTTTGATTTTTCAATTTTAATTTTCGTTTACGTTTCTGTATTTTTTGGGAACTATTTTTTGTGATTATTTTGCCGATTCCGTAAATAAAATAAACTCCAGAATGCTAAGAAAGCCAAAAACGAAGACATTTTGTCGGAAATGTTGGTCTGTTTAGTTTTCAAAAAACATTATATCGCAAATTGGTGGTAAATTCTTTTTAACTTCCCATAGGAAGTTATTGTAATGGGTCCGATTTGTCAAATTGAAAATTTTGACATTTTTCGACGTTTCAAGGTCCCTAGAGTCGAAATAAAAGATTTTTAGAAAGATGTATGTGCGTGCGTGTGTACGTACGTCCGTACGTCCGTACGTTCGCGACGTTTTTTTCGTCGTCCATAGCTCAAGAACCAGAAGAGATATCGACTTCAAATAAATTTTGTTATACAGATAATAAGGCAGAAAGATGCAGAAAGGGCTCTCAAGAAAATTGCGTGGGTGGTTTTTTTACCATAGCAGTTTAAAAAAAGGTGAAAATTTTGCTTAACCCTTAATATCTCATGAACCAATGACGCTAGAGACTTGAATTAAATTTTATGTTATATATTGTAACGTGATACAAAACAATTATATTTTTGGAAAAAAATTCAATTAACGGTTTTTTTTATAAATCAAAAAAACTGAAAAAAAAATTGTCACTTCGAAAATTTTAAGACTAAAATATGATTTCATCTCCAAAACAATTTTGTGCAACGAAGAATAATGTTTTTGACATCTGATAAAATTTTTAGAAAAATCGAATTGACAGTTTTTTTACAAAAAATAATAACCTAAAAAAAAAATAAAAAAAAAGTTGGTAAAAATTGAGTTTTGACTCAAATATCTTTTCAAGACTTTGAGATATTGGCTTTAAACTACTTTTATCTTTCAAAAAATATTGTTTTCAACATTCAGTAAAATTTTGAAAAAAATAGAATTGACAGTTTTTTTACAAAAAATTAAAAACCGAAAAAAAAATTTAACAAAAGTTGGTAAAAATTGATTTTCGACTTAAATATCTTTTCAAAAATTTGAGATTATGGCTTCTAACTAATTTTAACTTATAGGAAATATTGTTTTCAACATTAGGAAAAATTTTGAAAAAAATTGAATTGACAGTTTTTTTACAAAAAATAAAAACCTAAACAAAAAAATTAATAAAAGTTGGTAAAAATTGATTTTCGGCTCAAATAGCTTTTCAAAAATTAAAAATATTGGCTTCAAACTTATTTTATTTCACAGAAAATATTGTTTTTTATATTCAATAATTTTTTTATAAAAATCCAACAGTCCGTTTTTTCATAAAAAAAATAAAATCTACAAAAAATAGAACGCAAATTTGGTAAGAATTGATACATTTAGACAAACTTTTAAGCAAGAAAAATCGATAGACGGGATGGGAAGTTATCAGTGTGGGTCGCATCCCAGCCTCTTTTTTATTTTGGCATGAAGATATTTTAAAACAAAGAGATTTTTGAAAGAAACACCTTTTATTTTCGACTCTTTTATTTTTAAATTTGATTAGTTCTTTTTTTCTGATACAGAAGATTCTTTAAAATATTAAATATAGGTATATATTGAATAAAGAAAACAAATTGAATTCTTGACATTAATCCATTCAATTATAAAACTTGGCCTCAGAATTGTATTTTTAGTCCTACCTTATTGATATGTACATATATGTATTTGAATTTGTATTTGAATACAAAAATGTGACATCTGTACATGATTAAAATTGTTTAGGTATTTTTTATATAGGATTTGTATTACAACTGTATGGCATCGTCTTGAGCGTTTGTTTCGAATTCCATATTATTTTTTTGTTTAAAAATGTTTATAAATTGTGGGAGGTATTCACATAGACTTATCCTATACGGGTGTCGAGTTTTGTAATAAGATTGGATATTACTCATTACAAACGTGAGTATTATTTCCTTGTCCATTGCTAATATTAAATCACGTGAAGAATTATACTCCTCATCAACCAAACAAGTGACAAATTTGAATTTGTACATACAACTTTTTCCCAAGTGACTGTTTATTGTAAACGTTAAACAGCTGTGGTGTTTCATTTTAAATGCAAAATTAAAAATGTATTTATACATGATTTTTAAAGTTACTTTTACTGCAACGTCCACTGCCTTTTGAAATATACCAAAAATGAAGACAAGCTGGATAAAGAAATTGCTTTTGTGTCATTTTCAACGAACGATTTCACCTAAAAAGTTTAAAAAATTAGAGCTCTTGGAATAGGTATCTACTCTATTCACTTAATTTTTAAATTCAGTTTCCAAAAATAATCAAAAGAAAAAAAAAATAGATTATTTTTGAGGTCTAAGAACGAACATAGTAGCTTACACCTCTCTTTAATTTGTATTGTTGGAAAGTCTTTCCCACTTTATACTTCCGTTCCCATAAAGTGAGAACTTAGTCCCTTAGAACACTTAGTTTCTTGTAACTTATCTCCCTGCAGAACTGAAAACTTAGTTCCTCAGTAAACTTAGTTCCTGGGGACTTATTTCCCTACATCTATTACTTCCTTATTAAACTCCCATTTAAAAATTATTGTAATCAGTCCGATTATAGATCATGAATACAAAAATATTTAAATATTTTTCAAAAACAGAAATAATTATTTACCCAAAATACTTTGAACAAATAACTATTTCGAAATTTAATAAAAATTTAAAAGATATAATTTTTTTTACAAATAAAAATAAACCAAAAAACTTAAAACTAATAAAAATTATTAAAAATTGATTATCGATTTGAATATCTTAAATATAAACTTCACTTCAAGCATTATAAAATAAAAAATATTTTCAATATTAATTAAATTTAAACTTTTTTTTAAATATTTTACAAAAAAAAGTTTAAACTTCAATTTGTAATTATTTTATGGGAAGTATTGAGTGGTGGTCGCATACCGTCCCTTTAAATACTTTGAAATTGTGTATTAATAGTTTTACATTTACCTACACAATTTGTATGCCAAATCCGACATGACAAGAATTACTCTTGGATAATTTGTCAATTCCTCGTATTTGAAAATACCCTTGTGAACAAAACCTTAGGCAGGAATTCTATACAAGACCTCAATTATGACAGTTTTACGCACTAACCATCATGCCACCGGTACTACGGTTTTATATTTAAATAACATACAAAAAAAATATTTTCTTAAAATCCCGTTTTTTATAATCATGCTTTTATAATCCCGCTTTTGTAATACCGTTTCTTATAATTCCGTTTTTTATAATCCCGTTTTTTACTATTCCGATTTTGCAATCAAAACTTGCAAAATCCATATCATAAAAATATTATTTATTAATGTTAATAAAAATGAGAAATTTTTCTAAATCCGTTTTATTGTAACTTTTAACAAATGTAAGACATCATAAAGTATACTATTTTCAATAATACTGTTTTCATAATTATTTTAGTTCAACTGTATACTGTAGGCTATACGACGACGCAAAAAACCCACTTTTACTCGGTACGCTTCTTAATTTACCATTGAAACCTTTGACTACAATTATTATTCAGTTTAATTTTGTGCAAAAGGGATTATCGGGATTTGACGGGATTTTTAATAAAGGGATTCTTATTGATCGGGATTTTAAATAAGCGGGATTTTAGAAGACGGGATTTTAAAGCTTTTTTTTCGGGATTCTTTAAAAACGAGATTTAAAAATCGGGATTCCGATACGCTCCCAATAAGAAGAACTGAAACTTTATCATAATTATCCTTCAAAAATATTAGTCTATATCAGAGATAAATAAGAACATATAAATAATGCCAAAAATAAATTGAACAATAAGCCTTTTTTAATTTTAATACTAAATATTTCAAATTAGTTTGAACCAAAAATTGTCTCAAAACAATAACGCTAGCGACATCAATCAAAATTCATATAACACATTTTGACGTGATACGAAATTGGTATTAATTCGAAATAAAAAAAAACAAGGGTTTGTTTTATAAATCAAACAAACTGAACCAAATATGTGTCACCTTAAATTTTTTTCGAAAAAAAATTAAACTGCCTAAATTAATTTCATGCATTGAAGAATAAAGTTTTTGACATCAGGTAAGTTTTTTTTAGAAAAAAACGTAGTGAGAATTAAAAAAAAAGAACCTAAACAAAACTGATTTTCAAGTCATATATCTCGAGAATATATAAAAATATTGAAATCATATCAAGCTTATTTTCCAAATGCAAAACATTTTTCTTAGTTAAAGCTTTTTTTCTATAAAAAACGAAAACCTACAAAAACAACTAAAAATAGACAAACAATTGTTTTCGACTTGAAACATATTTTTATCGTACACAAAATGTTGTTATTAATATTTTGTAATACCTTTAGTAATATTGACAGACGGACACGAATGGCAAGTAATCAATGTCAAAGTCACATTGTTTTGTATTAAAAATTCAATTTAAAAAAATAATTTTAATAAGGAACCATACATACATTTTTACTTAAGTGTAGACAACATTATTAAAATTTGTTTTCTTTTAAATAAAATAATTATAACAATTTGTTTATGACAAATGCATGCTAAGCTCTTAAAAAAAATTTATAATACAACAACGATAAACGACACGTAAGGACTTCTTCAGTATAATAAAAATATACGATGACAAATAACATCAATTAGTTTTAATCAGTGATCTTGCCATAATAAGTAATAATAGCACGTGAGTAAGACAAATAATATCTTTTCAAGACTTTAAAAAATATATTAATATAATAATGTGTGTACCATGAGTATATTCTATACGTAACAAAAAAAAAAAGGTACATGAAATACTTTCACCAACCATTTCCGACCACCTGTCTCTAAATATAAAAACCCTACCCGCAATAAATTTCGTACCCATTTTGATTTGTATTTCCGATTAAAAAAATCCTTACCCACAAATTACCCTCCATCACTCTATAATAGCAAGTAAAGGTTTTATGGACATAAAATGAAAAAAAAAAAATAGAAGTTTGCAATATATTGCTACAATTACGACGATGCATATATTGATCATACTAAATTGATAACCGAACTTAAATTTAAAAAAGCAAAATCCAATAATCTCCTGACAAAATGCAATTTATTTTCTCTCGTATATAATATCTACCCCCTGATTGCAGGATATGGTATAAAAGAGTATAGTTTAAAATTTATACATGATGGCGAACGGCCTCTTTTTCTTTTTAATTATTTTTATGCAAATATCCTGGACGTATACTATACCTATATATCTACCTTCATATAAATAGGATATTCTGATATATATATTATATTTCCCTCTGTTCTATAAAAACTCCCAACTCGATTTATTTCTATACCCCCGGCTGCATTTTACCATCACTCCCTTTTTTTAATATTGCAACTACCATTTTTTTTGTATAAAGGGTAAATTGGTAAACATATCGTGAAGGTATATGTATATAGATGTGTATGCATGGTTTGTGTATGGAATTCAAGGATACAGATTAAAATGATAAAATAAGAAAAAAAGGAAGAAGCAAGGAAGATATTCCAGAACAGTATTGCGTTTAATAACATTTCACACACTCACTCTTCTGTTTTCTTTACTCTCCATTTGGCTCATAGAGTGTTACAAGAATGTGGAATGTCCTTATTTTAGTCGCCCGCCTCCAACACAAATGGTTTTAACATTTTTTTCCATTTCTTCATAAGATTGTTTTTTTTTCACTTCGTGTTTGCATTCCCAACACCAACACTTTTCTCCTCGGGTATAGAGCTCCATTTAAATGGCATTGGCACTTCCCATCCCTTCTAGCATTAGAATTTGCCCTTATTGCGCAAAAGGTCCACCATCTATATCACGTCAGCAAAAAAAAAGAAAAAACGAAGAAATAATAGTGCTTCATTTTGCTTAGATTCAAGCAGAGACGAGCCTGGTGCCGCCTGGTGTGCCAGCCCAGCCATACCTCGCTCCGTCCATTCACTCTTGAACTCGGGAATATCTTGCGTCCTTGCGTGTATCTTTTGCAGCTTCTTCCATTTTTTTCTTCTTGTTTGTTTTCATTTTCCCCCTCAACTAAGTTTCTTAGGATACTCGTAAAATAGATTTATTGCAAAGACGCACTGCTGTTGGATCGCACGTTCGGTTTGGGCGGTATAATAATAGCTCAGGGGTGAATTTGATATTGTTTCTCTCGTAAGGATATTTTAATAGATTAAAAAGTCTACGGACATTTAAACGCTTTGAGGGTTTTTATTGTTCATTTTTGTCCAGGTTCTGGGTCTTAATTTCAGTACTTCCTATCATCGGTATTTTGTATTCGCTTGCAGCACTAAATTGATGCTATTAGGCGTGTTTTTTTGACACAGCTATGCGTATCTGCAGTGGGAGCTTCCATGTATTACAAATACAACACGCAGCTGCGGATAAAACTTAAACTTAAATCTGGCTCCGGATAAAAAATTGAAATTTTTTCGAGTATCGATACTCGATCGGAGAAAAATTGAATTTCATAGGTTGGTAACTCGGATAATCGGATAACTCAAAAAGTCTTGAAGGCTTTGTTCGCAGAGTGCAACGCACTTTAAGTGCGTTCTTTTATTTAAGTTTGTTTTGAATTAATATTAGAACGCACAAATCAAGGAACGAGTCACACATATTTGCTCTATGGTGTTTAATATTTTTCTTCTGTAATGTCGTTTTCTATTTGCGAGATTTAAGGTATAATTACAATGGCCACTTTTTGAAAAAAAAAGGGAAATTTACAAAGGTCCATTTTTTTTTCTTTGTAACGCCATTTGAATTTGAAAAAAAAACTACAAAAATTGCTTTTGAAATAAAAAAATAAGCTTTCTGCATCATTACTTTTGATTGCGGGATGATAAAACCGTCACAAAATGAGTTTGAAAATTTTCACTTTTTGACTTTTTGCAAAAAGCGCTCGTTGTAGTCATACCTTTAGAGTCGAGTCAAATTTGTGATAGCTAAAATAGGTGGTGAAGTGAGGAAAAAGTGGAAAAATCTCAGATTTCATGATCTATTTGAGACTTGAGATTCAAAAAAATGGATTCCAGATTCAAAAATATGAATCACGATTTTTATCAAAATTCACACATAGGTACAAGCCCACACACTTTCAAACACACTTCTCTGTTTGATATTTGTCTGAACATTTGTTATTGTTTTATTTTAAAACAGTTAATTTTATATAAAGAGATTTTGTAAACAATGACAAAACTTTTTGCCAGGAAAAATTTTAGATTTTTGAACAAAAATTTCAAAACCAATTAGAAAACAACATATTTAAATATTTTTTTAAGTTTTTCTGACCACAAAATTAAAAACAATGATGCAGAAAGCTTAATTTTTGGTTTAAAAAAAAAACAACAACAATTCTTGTAGTTTTTTTTAAACAAAGGGCGCTAGAAAGAACAAAATTTGTTTGTAATTTTGCAAATTTACCACTTTTTGCCAAAAGCGGCCATTGTAGTTAAGTAAAGGTTATTTATACACATTTTGATAGTTTACGCGGCCCGATGAGTACCCCTTTTGTCAAAATTAAACTTTAAAAGTCTTCCACATTTCACATAAGAATTTCAATTTCGATCTTTCGACCCTGCATATAAATGAGCCACCTATAAGAACTTCAATTTCATGAACGGCGACTGAACAAATTTACGAACATACCCCAATATGTCAAAAACTTATCCGAAAGCAAGACCAAAATAAGAAATCAAACTTTGAACAAATGCATATGGATGCACAAATGGAAAATCAGGAAAAAAGTTAAATTAGTATTTTTTAAAAATTATAAATCAGCTACATAATAAAATTCTTTCTTAAAATATGTAGCATCAAGACAAAAACCTAGACAAAGGAGGAGACGGAGGCCTTGCTATACTTCTACGCTTGTTTTGTTTTATTATCTGACAGCTAGACAAGTCTACCAACTTAAAAATAAAATAAAACAGCTGCGGATGGGCAACTGCGGGTACGTTTTTTTGGGAAATCGAATTTGGCTGCAGATAGTCCCCTATTACACGTTGACTCCCGACTCACGACTCACTTTTGACTTTCCTTATAAATTTGTATTCGGTGAGGCAAGCGCTATTATACGTTGACTCGTGCCCCATGCCTCAAATTTGACAAATATTATTGTTTGTTTTGTTTTGAATGCTCCTTCTCGTTGGCTTTAATTTTTCGATAGTTTTTGAAGTTAAGTCAAATTTAGATTTAGAGCCCGTTCACACGATTCGGTATTTTCGCCGTATCGGATATTTTCTCGATTCGGTGTCTTTTGGTTGGAGTGTTCAGACGGTACGGTAATTTAACCGTACACCGTACTCGGTGTAAAACACAAAAACGACTATATACTAGCAATACATTATTTCACAGTAGCCCAGACGAAAAATGACGCACTTTAGGTCAAAATACCGAATCGTCTGAACGCACTGTATATAAATACATTGCCACTATAAACCGAATCGGTTTTTTTGCCGTACGACCGAAAAAGATTTGCAGAGACAAAACCGAATGACAAAATCGACCTAATCGGTGATTTTACCGTATACGGTTAAATGTCGTACCGTCTGAATATACTCATTTAAATTATATTGCCACTGGCTTAGGGGCCGGTTATAGCTATCAGTAAAATCCATCAGTAAAATTTTTGGTTTTAGTTTTTGAACATGTTACAGATTTATTTCTAGCAAAAGATTGATTCAATAAGATGAATCCTATATTCAAGTATTTTTTTCAAAAAGTAACAATGTATTTAAAGTTTAATTTAATTTATAAATCCATTTTAATTTTTTTAATGATGAAATTTCATTTTACTGAACCGCTGACTGCCGAAAGCAAAAAAAAATTCCATATCGTTTTACTGTTGGTGTTCCAATTTTTTACTGTTCCGATCACATCATTAAACATTTTACTGATGAAAGCAACAGTAAAAAAATTGTCTGAGGCGTGAAGCCTCAAAGTGACATTTAATTTAATGACGTAAATTTACTGATTGCTATAAACGCTCATCAGTTAAACATTTCAGATTCCTCCTGTTTCAAATTTTACTGATGGATTTTACTGATAGCTATAACCGGCCCCTTATACGGTAAAATCGCCGATACGGCAAAACCGCCGATTCGGTATCGTGTGAACGGGCTCTTAGGCGAATACTACAATCCCTCAAACCGGGAATCTCCATTTTGTTCACATTAACCGTTGAAATTTTTTGTTTTTTTTGCTCTCCTGTAAAATTTCCTGATATGGAGTTACACACTTTTCTGGTTTTTAAACAAATTCGATGTTATTTATCCCAGCAATAAGAAAATCGAATGAAAAAGAACAGCATAAAACGAATATGTGGAAAAAGAAACGTCAAAGTGAGTCTACTAAAAATTTGCCCGAGACTCACCGGAAATTTTTGTTTGCATCTCATTTTCTCACATCTGCTTTCTTTTTCGCACTCATGTGAGTCGTGAGGCATCGTGTTATAGCAGACATATGTAGCGATGTCAAAAAAACACGCCTATTATGTATGAGATCACATCCGAAATATAAAACCTTTCATAAATTGGTCCAAAAAATTAATAAGAATTTTGCCGATAGCATATGGTTCATTCACTTAAAGGCCACTATGGTTTGTTTTTTTTTTATCTGCAAAGGTCTAAGATTTCAGAAACTGCGTAAGAAAAATTCGAGTACCTAGGGTTAATTCATTCGCAAGATCTGGGGAAAATTCAAACCGCCCTTATAGGTGAGGTGACCAAAAGCCATGTCCATGCAGAATTTTCAACACTGTGGCAGGGCGTGAGCCGTGTGCCCTTCATATTTAAACCGCAACTTGTTGGTGACCACACCATCAAATTGAGTAAAACAGAGAATTAGTCAGGTTAAATTATATGGATGCTCTTGGATCTTATCAGACTCATAAGCTAAAGAAATTTCTAGAAATTCAGCAAATAATCGTTGTTGTCTGTGGTCATTAACCTACAGCTCCAAAAATCAACTGATTTGTGTGAGGATAAATTCACTAAGCTAACAAATGGCCGAGATCTTGTAACAGATCTTGTAGCAGTGTAACAGAACTTCAGTATAAAGACTTGCTGGTATAGATCTAAGCCACTGAAGTTAAATGTATCTAGTATACTGCACGTATTTCACTGTAAAGATGGGAATTTTACTTAAACTTCAAATGTTTATAAGGTAGTATTGGAAAAATAAATGACAACCAATTAGACAGATGTAATTTTCAAAGTTTAGCTGCTACTAACTATCAAACTTCAGAAGCCTCCTTACAAATTTTTGAATATTTCAGCATTTTTAGTTTGGCATTTTTTCACAAGAAAAAATATGAATTTTGTAAGAAATTATTTAAAACATTAAAACAATGTTAACTATATATTGTGACAATCCAGTCATGCATTTTATTTAAAGTATTATTAAAATTAATTGCAGTGAATATAGCTTACGTTTCGTTTTGCATATGAATCTGTTTCATCCCGCAACAAATGCGGCCATGCCTTCTGTTTTAACTAAGGGATGAAATTGCTCAAGTAGAAGATGAATATTTTTGCTATCGCATCCCACTGGGACATATATCCTTAAGAATTATTCCTTCCATCCCTGTTTCCTTTTCCGTCACCCTGATATCGCATAAGAAGGCACAATCATGACTCAGTATGATGCTCTTCCATGCGAAGTTCTTTCTTGTAATCATGAATATGTAGAACATTTTTTCGGCATCTGGGACGATTTTGCAATCTCTTATTATTTTTTTTTATTTTGCTTTCTCGTTAAAAGGACGAACCGAACATTCTTATCTCATCTCATGAAGTTTGTATTTCTTTTCCTTTTTTTCCTTTTTTTCTATTTTTGTCTTTTTGTCTTTTTGTTCTTTTGTTTCTTTAAGAAAATTCAACTTTTTCTTAGCTGCTGCTTGAAACGAAGCTACGTGATGTGTGTAGGTGTAGGTATGTGTGTGTGTGTTTGAGCTTTGTTATTGTACAAGGACCAATTTATAAGAATGATAGATATAGGTATAGCAAAGTGGGTGGCAAAGTACATAAGGCCAAAACTATATGAGTTCCAAACGTGCCTGTAAAGTTACCACCTAATATTCGAGAAGAAAATAAAAATAACAAGAAACATCGGAAAAAGTTCCACCTTTTCCGTGCCAAACCAGTGCACAGGTCCTTTTGGTAGAAGCACCAAGTAAGGAGCAAAACAAAAAACCCTGAGAGAGAACCAGGACCAAACTTAGATGGAAATTTTTCCTTGAGTTTTCTCAAATCTTTTGCTTTTGCAGATTCTCTACGAACAAATACATACTAAAAAAAAAATCTCCATCCTTTTTGGCCCCCAATTTCATCGCAGCCTTTTTATTTTTCATGGGAGTGGTGATAAAGGAACGATGCGAGAGACGACGACGACGCCAGTAATGTTCGGAATTGGAAGGCTTCTTTAAACGTTTTCCCATCCAAAGAGCTCCTTGAAATGATCTTAACGACCAATAAGAAGTCGTTTCGAAGAGTTGAAATCACGCTATGAGTGTTTTCACTGCGTCTTCTTTCCCAGCGCACAAGGAGTTCATTTCGTTGACCCTCGACGTCGCTCGTTCCCTCGCCCAGTTTCCTGCAGTCGTATATACAAGTATCCTTGGAAAGAGGGTGGTATGTGTACAGTGTATAGAGACTACGACGTCTTCCACCATGAATGTGTGGCGTAGCAAATGCTGCCATTCAAGTGGTAGTAGCTATAATCCTTCTATTGGCCATAGTCATGCCAACAACCATCAGACTCTAACGATAATGTGGACGTAAATGTGCTACTAAAATCAATAAGAGTGTCACCTTTTTCGTGGAAGGCAAAGATTTTGGGGCATAAGAAAGTTTTGCTGTGCGATGCTCATGCGCTGCAATTTTCTTTTGCAAAGTAAAAGAATTTTAGCTTGAGGTTTTCCTATACTTTTCCATTTATATGAGCCAAAGATACTGCTACCGCTGCTTCTGCTGCTGCTTCTGGTTTTTGTATGGAGTGGAGACCTCAAAACATGTGAGGTAAATGTATTTGAATGACTTTATTGGCAGTTTGTAGGGATTGCGGAAGAATTTCGCACCGTGATGATGGTTTTTCTTTCATTTTTGTAATTATTTTTATTGCTTATAGTTTTCTACAATGTTGAATTTTAGAGGGGAGGGCTGAGGGCTGCTTTCTGAAGAATATATTTTCCGCATTGCTTAGCAATTTTAAACGATTTTTTTTTAAATGACCATTGTGTGGCTTATGCTGAGAAACGTTTTTACAATTGTTTCCTTTAAAAGATGAAGGCGTTTTAGATTGGATTGTATGGAGGATTTTGGCACGGGCTGGTTTAACAAGGATAACATCGCTTTGGTTGGTATTTACAATTTAAATACTTATTTTTTTTGCTCAGAGCAATGCCTACATAATTTAATGTTTTCGAAACACTTTGAAATAGGAATTTTTGTACGTCTCTTTTAATGGTTTTCAATTTAGTTAAAATATTGCGTAATTTTTATTTTTGTTTTAATTTTATTCAAAATAGACTTTCCTATAAGTGTAGATTATGTTTTATAGCCAGGTAGTTAAAAAGAGTTTGCCTTTATTTATTTATTTTTTTTTTATTTCTGTGCCTTTAGTTTTCTTATATGTTTAATTATTGTGTTTCTTTCCTTAACGCCGAATTGTGTATCTTTAATAATTGTTTAAAATAAATAATTGTTTATCAAGATATATTTGATGTTTTGTCTTGACAAATTACACATAAAATAAATCACACTTTTCAGTTTTCCTAAGGAGGGAAAGTTGTTTAATGGTTTATTGTAGCTTGGATATCAATGTGTCACAATTTGTGTTCAATTTTAAGCAGCATTATTTCTTCAAATTATAATGTTATTTGTAAAATGATGAGCAAAAAAATTACAAATGGCTAATTTATCTCAAGGATTTCTATAACCTTCAGAAATATATGTACATGTAAATATATCGTTTTTCCTGTCAAAACTGTAAAAACAGAATTTTTTGAATTCTATTTCTGAATATTATTAAGTATTGCACAATTCTTATATTAAAAACCTTACTCAATCGAAGTAAGAAAATTCTTTGAAATCTTAAACATGTAAACTGGCCAGATAAATTAAAACTAAATAAATCAAAAAGGAGACCAAAGTGATTTCTTAAAGCATATCACGCCACGAAATATTTTCCGTTTTAGAATAATTTTAAAAATTATAAGTAGGAAAGCTAAATTAAAGAAAAAGAATCAGTGACTGAGATATCAGAAAGAAAAAAAACTTGAATAATGTATCGAAATTTCCGACGGCTGATTCGATTAAAGCAAAATGAATTGAAATGTCCTTGAGATGAACATAAATAAATACAACTTTCTTTTTAAATGAATCAACAAAACAACATGTCTACCATTTATTATGGCTTTTCTACAGGCTGGCACGACAATTGTGCTACAATAAGAAATTCAAATGACTTTTTTTCAAGCAGTGTATTTAATTTTTTTTTGTATTGGATAGAAAATTGAATTTTATTTTAAATAGTTAATTGTTTTTAAAGATAAAAGACCGTAAATGACCCCCTCAAGGGTTAAAGTTGGAACCTCCTCAATTACTGTCATTATATGGACTGCTTGAATTCAGTCATAACTCTATAAAAAAAAATCTGATGAGCTAGGTCAGGTCACCTTGTAGGCGAGCGAAAAGTGGAGTTCCTGGAAATATATTTGTTTGAGAATTTTCGTTTTCAACATCTTTAAATAACGGTTCCCATTGACAGTTACACTGTTTTCTTCAAAGATGTATGGCCCGACAATACACCTTGATGAAACTGCGCACCACACAGTTACTCATTCTATTTGCATTGCCATCTCATGGAGCATTTCTGGATTTGATTCACTCCAAATACAGCAATTTTTCTTGATTACATTGCAGTTTAGGTCAAAATGGGCCTCCAGACATACAAAAAAAAACAATTAATCAATTTTTTGTCTTCTTCGGCCATTGCACTCATTTTTCGGCAAAATTCCTAGCAAACAGGGAAATCCCGAGGGTTCAACTTGCTTGTAATTTGGATTTGTACGGACACAAGTTTAAGACATCTTGAAGTATCCGCTTTAATGACCGTCTGGTAATTTCAATTGGCCCCGACAAGTTTCGAGCTGAAACTCTTGGTTTTGCCTGTATTGCCGTTGCGCGCATTGCGCCCATTTTACGGTAGACGTGATTGCCCTTCACAGTCGACTCTTCAACGTTTGGTGGCCAAATTTGAAATGACCGGTTCAGTAAACAATCAGCCAACAACCGTACGTTCAAGGAAAGCAAGATCGGCAGAGAACATCGTCACCGTCCGTGAAAGTGTACAGCAGAACCCGAGGCAGTCTTTTCCTCACCGTGTCTTTCGCAGACTTTAACTTGGTGAATTTTGCGTCGGGACTTGGGACCACACCCGTACAAGATCCAACTGACGCAGGAGCTCAAAGTTCATGACCATAGACAACGCTGTTTATTTGCTGACTTGGCTTCGAATCGTTTGGAAGAGGACCCCAATTTTTGCCGAAAAATCATCTTTAGTGACGAGGCGCATTTTTGGATGAATGGCTGTGTTAACAAGCATAATTGCCGTATATGGGACGACGCCAACCCACGCGAGGTTCACCAGGTGATAATGCAACCTCAAAAAGTTATCGTTTGGTGTGGATTTTGGGCCGGCGCGCGTGGCGGCGGCGTAATTGGTCCGTACTTTTTTGGAAAAGACGTTAGTGAGGCGGTTACCGTCAACAACGAGCGCTACATAACGATGATAACAAATTTCTTATGGCCCTAATTGAACCATATGGACCTAGACGACATGTGGTTCCAGCAGGACGGCGGCGGCGCGCGGCGCTACTTGCCACACAGCAAACGCCACGATTGACATTTTACGTGAACGATTTGAGGGTAAGGTTATTTTTCGCAGTGGTGATGTGAATTGGCCACCAAGGTCATGTGATTTGAACCCGCTAGACTTTTTCCTGTGAGGTTTCTTGTAATCGCAGGTCTATGCAAATAAACCACAATCAACCGATGCCCTAAAGGTGAACATAACACAGGCCATCGCTCAAATTCAGTCGGATCTATGTCGCCGTAAGGAGCCGAGGCGGGCATTTGAATGATGTTATATTCCACAATTAATGGCATACATGCGCCTTTCAAATAAAAAATAATTTTGTTAATACCTCACACACAGCTTGTTTTATTCCATTTCAACATCTACCCACCATTATAGAAAAACCCTTTAGAATACCACGTCATTCAAGTCTCTGCCTTTTATCACTCACATATTAAAAAGCCTTGTTAATGGTTTTTACTTATATTATACTTTCCACAAGTACTTGAATAGTTTCCAGATGGATAGCAAAACATCAGTTGATCCAAAATAGCACTGTTTATTAATTTGGCACTCTACAGATCGGCAGTGGCATATCCAACTATGCTTTGCGTTTAAATCAACGTCTTCCATTAAAAAAAAAGTCAGTTAAAAAGGCTCCATTAGGTATCGCAAATTATTAACCGAAACATTTTGTATAGCCTCACTTTTGAAGAAAAATGGTCGAACTCCAAAAAAGCGAATTTGCATCTGCCTTGTTTTGCTGATTCAACATGTATCGGAACAACATCTTATTGACTTTTCATCTAATTAATTTTGAATGTGTTTTTCTATAAGGAAACTCCTTTTTTATGTACTTACTGGATACACTCCCCTATCACCTGCCTCAGAAAAATATTATTGAACAAACAGAAAACTACCTATCCCTGAGACAGATAAATGTACAAACAGTCTTTTATCGCCATTACACATTTTGCACAAGGACCACACCAAACTAACAGATTGCCACCGCCATCGTTGTCGTTTCCTTCCGTATAATTGCTTATAAATTATAATGTTAACTGCCAACAAAAAATGCGAGGATTCACATCTTAAAATAAATCTTCAATATGAACTCCAAAATACCGGAATTCAGTATCTTGTATAAATATCCCACTACCACAAGTTCCATACTATACCGAAAAACAAACGTACACCACAAATTAAACATGTATACAGTGTATAACATAAAACTAAACAGAAGTTTTTAATTAAATAAATTTATATTTAGTCGTAAGGAATTTTAACGAGTGATGCCCTCAAGACAATCTAATGTAAACGAGCTGAAATTACCATTAAGAAGTTTAATAAAACGACAAAAAAGAACACAAGATTTATTTAAATTATAATTTTAATGTCATTTGGACAAAAATCAGAAAGTAGGTAATTGACGAACAATTATTCCTTTAATTTTGTCATTATATTTTTTAATCCTGGAATCCTAAGGCATTGTCTGCAACCACAAAAATGCCAATAAAATATTGTCCTGATGCGAAGTGAGCTTTGGTTGTATTTTATAAGGGCAAAATCATTTCCCCTTTTTTTATTTTCTTTGCACAAAGTTTAACGACTTCGAAGCTCGTTAATTTAAGAGGTCGTAAAGTAAGTAACGAGCATTGGAAGTTGCTACTGTGATTTTTATTTTGTAGTCCTTGTATTATGTATGTATACATATAGGTATAATTCTTAAGTGTTTAAGGGCTTCTTGTAATAATTTTGTATTTTTGATTTAAATGGTGGATTAATAATTTGTTTGAACCTTAAATCTTTAATCACACACCTAACCTATAGATTTATAATATTTGTTAATAAAAATGTCATGCGTCGGTAATTGTCACTATTGAGCATTCCCGAAATAAAGTGGTCCAATTATCCCATGCGTGGATAAAGCGCACCAAACACTTACCCTGGTTCTTGTAACCCAGTTTTGTTTATTAAGTTGCCCGTTTAAATGAAAATGAGCCTTGTCACTCCAAAAAATCGGTTCACAGTACCAAAACGTTCCAAAATCGTCTCACAAAAATTTTTGCGTGAAACAAATTTTTGTGTGAGTTCTTGAAAAAATTGGATTTTGAATGGAAGGAACCCTAAATCCATTTTTAAAATTTCATGAACAATGGCTCTTGGAAGTCCCAGTGATACTGTTCTTTTCGGCATCGAAAGTCGTAGATTTTCACGTAAACTCTCTTCAACAACTTCAATGTTTTCGATAGGCCTTGAAGATATAATGGGCCCTGGCCGTAGAGTGTTTATATCCTAAGCAGTTGCGCGGAACTTTTGCACCCACAAACGAATTGAATTTACACTGGGCCCATAACTTATTCGTCGTATACCGAAGTGTGAATAAAACTTTCGACGCGCAGTTACGTACGAATCGTTGCTCTTGAAAAAGGCATCTATGGCGAATGCGTGATGCTTAATTGACCAGTGTGACATCGTGACTGAGAAATCTGCGCGATCACTAATTCCAATGACACCACTCCGTTCGCACCGTTTAATTCTTTTTTGAAGTGATCTTATTTAAAAGCATAAATCTGCCACCAGACATCCTGTATTTAAGATAAAGCTTTGAAAAGGTAACTTCTTATTTTTTTTGAGTTAACGTAGTTTGGCATAAATATAGGCTCAGTACATACATATCTTAATAATTTTGAGAAGTTTAAAGAAATATTTTAAACTTTCCAAAGAAAGTTATTGTAATCGGTCCAATTTGTCGGATTACAAAATTCTTGATGTTTTAAGGTCCTTTGAATCGAAATAAAAAGTTTTTAGAGATATTTGAGTGTGTGCGTGTGTACGTATGTACATACATACGTTCGTGCAATTTTTTCTTCGGCCATACATCAAGTAGCAAGAAACGGCCGGCGCGCGGAGATAACGACTTTAAGAAAATTTGTAAATAACATTACAAAAAAAAATGAAAAACACCCATGTGCATAATATGAACAACCAAGACCATTTTTTACTTTGAAAGCTAAGCTAAATTTAAATAGTTAGGTACAATTTTATGTGTCCCATGTGTCTCTATTTTTGGCTTCGTTGTACCAATTTGTGATAGATCGTCAATCCATTTATTGGGTAGTCCTACTGGTCTCTTGTTCTCTAGTCTTCATTTTATTATCATTTTTGTCCATCTTTGGTCTTGAAGTATAGATACATAACCTGCCCAGTTCCCAGTTCTAAAGTGCGAAATTTTTGAATACATTAATAGCAAATTAAATTGATAAGTTCAGAAACTCTCATTATAATAATCTTATATCTTCCTTCGAGAAATCAAGTAAACTCGTTTGGAAAGTTTCCAAATTTAAAAAAAAGAGGTTCGAGTATTCCAACTCTCAAAACACAAAACGAACTTTAATAACGGAAAAAGATAAAGCAAACTTATTAGCTTCAAATTTTTTGTTGAAGAGTCATGGGTTAGCAGACCATTTTAGTGATCATAGTACTTCCACTGATGTCTCAAATACAATCACTTTATTTTCGCAATCAAATGTCGAACAAACAGGTTTAAATTTTGTTATTCGATTCAAAACGTAAAAAACTAAAAATGTCCTGGCACGGACTGTATAAGCAACAAACTCTTGGAATACGAGTATCTCTCTCAGGCTTAGGATATCTTACTGAATTTTTCAATAGTTGTCTTAAATCAAGTTTCTTTTCAGATTGCTGGAAAACTGCCATGGTGATACCAATTGCAAAGATTTGGAAACTAAAAGATGATGCCATCAGCTATAGACCTATAAACTTACTGAGCTCTATAAACGAGCTACTAGAAAAAATAATCACGGAAAATCTTGACAATCACATAAATGAGAATAATATTTTTCCTGACGATTCCATAACACGAACCAACAAATTCTAAGGATTAAGAACCATGTGAAAGATAAATTTATTTCCAAAGAGTCGACTGCCTTAGTACTTTTGGATATTGATAAGGCTTTTGACACGGTTTGGCGGCGGCGGAGGCACATTAATCTATAAGATTGTTTAATTTAACTTTCCTTTGGCGACAGTAAAAATTATTCAAAGAAAATTTGTAGTTAAAGGCTAAAGCAATACTTCTACTGTCTTTAATATTCCATATGGAATTCTTCAAGGTACTTGGTCCCACATTCTTTAATATTTTTATCTCTGATTTACCGAATCTTGGAAGCAATGTAGGTATTGCAATGTTTGCTAATGACATGGCTATTTTTACATCCGGCACTTGCCGATATCTTTGAGTTATAATGGACACAAAATTAAATTTTAAACAACATATATCTACAACTATTGACAAAATAATTTCTATATCCTTTTATATGTAGAAATGCTAAGCTAAGTAAGGAAAATAAAATTTTGTTATACAAATCAATTTTTCAATAAATCCTCCTGTGCGGTGCTCCTGTTTAATACGATTGTGCCACTACTCACAAACTTAAGCTCCAAATATGTCAAATTAAAATTCTTAAAATGAGGTTTCATTTAACAGGCTTCATGAACTAAGCAATTTTTTAAACTCGCTTATTGAAAATTTATTCTTTGAAAATTAATTAATTAATAGTTTATATCCACGGGGAGAGTACGATAACTCAAGTGACAAAGTTTAATGACGGATTTGTATAGAGCAGTTAAAGAAAACCATTTTTTACTATGGCAGGGGGGTCTATCTTCCCCCGTTTAGTCGTTAGAGGCAATTAAAAAAAATATGTACGTTAAATGGAAAAAATAATTATTGGTAATAGTTAAAACTAAGTTTTATACAATTTTTTAAAGCCAAAAGTTTTGTCTATTAGCTTGTTTTTAAATCAAGTCAAAACTATATGCATAGTTTTAGAAAAAAATTGTTTTAAATTGAAAATGCCCCCATACACATCCCACTGTTGCATACGCCAAACTCGCACACAGATTACTGTTGCATACACCCAAACTCGCACCTACCATTATTTCTATCAAAATAAGACCACTCAAGAAAAAAAAATAATTAAAATAAAATAGCAGTTGTGGTTATTTTCAATTTTCTAAAAAACCAAAAGACATAAAATCATCTAGTTTTCAGTTTTTGATCAAAAACAAATAGGAGCAATAAATTCTAAAATAAACACAATAGTAGATAATCCTGTTGACTTTAAAAAAGTGTATAACACTTAATTGTAAGTATTACCGTTTTTTTACTATTTTTTTCTATTTCAAAAATAATAGTATAGATAGACCCCCTCCCATGGTAAAAAATACTTGTTTTTAACTGTTCTTAAAAAATCCGTTATAATAATATCTTGTCGCCTGAGTTATCGTACTCTGTCCATATCCACTATAAATGTGCTTATAGTACACAATATTATATGATTTTGTTAGAAGCTGTGAATTTGTGATGAAACAATTTGTCAAGAGGATTTGTTTTTGTTTGTCTTTAATAAATCCTCTTGACAATCTTTTCTTTTTTTCCCAAAACCACAGCTCTAGTCATAAACTTAACGTGGGAGTATTACAATAATAATTTAAATAAAGGTTTTTATTTGCTGCTTTAACCTTAATCTCTAAAAATAACAATTGTAAAAGAAATAAAACCAATTTTTACCAATTTTAGTGGCATTTCTTAAAAGTGTTTGTTTCTTATATAAATAAATACAAATTGGATGAATGAGAAATTGCTTGAAGTTAATATCTTCTATTACTCACGAGATATCAAGAACCGAACATCAATTTTTACCAATTTTGCGTACTATTTTTTGTAGATTTTAATTTTTTTATGAAAAAACTGATTGTTAGATTTGAATACAACAATTTACTGGATGTCGAAAACAATTTGTAAGATAAAATAAGTTTGAAGCTAAGATTTTGAATTTTTGAAAAGATATTTGAGCCCAAAATTAATTTTTACCAACTTTTAGTAATGTTTTATTTTTTAGGTTATTATTTTTTATAAAAAAAACTGTCAATTTTATTTTTCTCAAAATTGTATCGAATATTAAAAACAACATTTCTTATAAGATAAAATTAGTTTAAAACCATAATCTCAAAGTTTTGAAAAGATAAGTCGAAAATCAATTTTTGTTAATTTTTAGTTTTAGGTCTTTTATTTTTTATAAAAAACTGTCAATTCGATTTTTGCCAACATTTTACCGAATGTTGAAAACAATATTTCTTACAAGACATAAAATTAGTTTGAATCCATAATAATTTGAGTTGAAATTCAATTTTTAACAACTTTGAGTAATGTTTTTCTTTTAGGTTTTTATTTTTTATAAAAAAAATGTCAATTCGATTTTTCTCAAAATTTTACCAGATGTTAAAAGCGTTATTCTTTGTTTGCAAAAAATTGTTTTGGAGATAAAATTATTTTTTGTTCGTAAAATTTTCGAGGTGGCAAATATTTTGTTTTCAGTTTTTTTGATTTATAAAAAAACCGTTAATTAGATTTTTTTTCCAAAAATATACTTGTTTAGTATCACGTTACAATATATAATATAAAATTTAATTCAAGTCTCTAGCATAATTGGTTCGTGAGGTATTAAGGGTTAACCAAAATGTTCACCTTTTTTTAAACTGATATGGTAAAAAAACCACCCACGTATTTTTCTTGAGAGCCCTTTCCGCATCTTTCTGCATTATTATCTGTATAACAAAATGTATTTGAAGTCGATATCTTTTCTAGTTCTTGAGCTATGGACGATGAAAAAACGTCGCGAACGTACAGACGTAGACTTAACTTAATAGAGGTGGTAAAAGCGGATCTCTTTGCATAACTCGTTTTATTAGGTATATTAAATTTGCGTCCAAATTTTCTGTTTTTATTAGTGCTGTATTATTTTTGTATTTGTTTTTAATCGTATGTACTATATTTAGGTTAATGTTTTGATTTTTCAGGGTGGACCATATCATATCGTGTTCAAGGGAGTCAAAAGCTTACTTAATTCAATTAATAAATGAAAAACCTGTAGTATAAATTTATTGCATTTTTCTATTAGCTGATTCATTGACTGTAAGCATGGTCTGTTGTTCAGAATCCTTTTCGAATTCCAGCTTATTCTCTTGGTTGCTTATTATTAAAGTCTTATTTAATAGTCCTGTAAATGATTAAGAGAAAAATATAACCACTATCAATTGTCAACGTAGTAAAACAAAAAATATATTCCTTATTTTATTATAACTTAAAATTGCCACAGAATATGTGTACACTAGTGCTTTTTCTAAAATTTGTTTATAATTTAAAAATATAATGCAATTATAATTGTCTATATTTTTAAGATGATGTTGGCATATCGTTATACAAAAATATTATTTTGATTTGTTGTGCCACAATAAGGCTAATTTATTGTTCTTAAGACATTGTTTTTAAGAAATAGAAAAGCATTTTCGCAGTTATCAATGGTGAATACAAATTTTCCTGAGCCTCCATTAACCAAGTAACAATCAAATCACCAATAATTTAAAATTTAGTTTTCTTTGTTTCATCATTTCATTTTTAACAAATTTAAGATTTGTATTTCTATTCCATTCGATTTTCCCCGAAATGGTAGTATTTTTTATGTTCATCAAAGAAACAAAAACATCCAACTTATTTGCTCGCTTGACTTTAACTTTATTTTCATGACATGATGCGTTATCCAGTCTACTTCCATGTTCCATCGATGATGCGAGAAATATCTATATCCACTCTTGTCAATCTTTTCAAGAAATTATATCCCACGAACGGCAGCATCACAACAACAAGAAACAGTGGCGGCGCGGCTTGGCTTGGCAACATTCCCCTTTTCTTTTTTTTGTTGTTGTTGTTAAAAGAAGAATGAAATTTTATTAACATTTTATGGGACATAACTGGTATTGTGATGACATTTTGTGAAATAATCGTAAAAGCAAATTATAGTGGCGTATCCACCAGTGTTTACATAGGCGTTCAATATAAGTAGTAGATGGATATAACATCTACCTTACCTACTTCATGTTAGCCCTTGCGCACATCATCTTCATCAGACGTTATAAAGCTGTTTATTTTTATTTAGTTGTGTTTTTTTTCGTTTCGGTTGTTAGACAGTTTGGTTTTAATTATATTTCTTGTTGTGGTATTTTTGTCTCCTGTTGCATGTTCTGTAATGAATTTAGTAATAAAATAAATTGTTATTGAAGGGCAGATATGTATAAACAAAGTACGAAGATAGAGAGATACTCGTAAGATCAAGGTCAAGATAGTTATTTTTTGTTGATAAAAGTTTATTGGAGGTGTATATTTTAAAGATTTTAATCCCATGTATGAGTTTTTCAGATGAATCATTAAGGTTTTTTCTAGATATTTGAAGATTTTTCGAACTTTAGTTATTAATTTGATTTTAATTGAAGGGCTAAAATCCACTTACAAAATGAGAATATAAGTTCACTTACAAGCTAAATGAAAAGGAAAAAAAATGAATGACTGCAAAATTCAAAAAACGTAGTTTTTCAACCCATTATTATTTTTTAAGACCTTATAGGAAATTATTTTTAACAAAGCAAGAACTACCTACAGTTTGTTTGAAAGTAGTACCCTTGTCTCAAGATTTAAAAACATACTTTGAAAATAAAATTTAACTTCTAAAATTTGAATGCCATTTAATTTTTTAAAAAAACATTAATTTATAATATTTTTTTTTTCGAAAATCGTTAGAAATTTTTTTTTTTAATATTTTCATAAATATTTTTGGTATTGTAGATTTTTCAAACATGTTGGACCAGCTTTTGGGATATCGAATTTTGAAAAGAAAAAAAATATATTTTTTATTTAGAAATTATTGAATCGGTTAAATAATTTCTGGAAACATTAATTATAACATAACAATTCTGGGAGATAATCTTCTAGAAGTCAATAGTTAAGAAAAAAAAATTTCATAAAAACGGCCCTATGGGTCGAGAAAAATTCGAATTTTCGATTTTTACCCAAACAATCAGCGTGGGGACTACTGTTATTTTTAGTCTAAAAAGAATGAAAAAATGTCTAACTCGACTCTGATTAAAACCTTAATTTCCATGTTTGAACTCATGCTCATGAATGGAAAATAAATGTCATATAATAACTCTTATATATGTATGTAGCAGGTAAAGAATTATCCTCAAAATGGGAGATGATGCGCTTGAAGGACGAAAAAGCTGTGCAAGTTGGGGATAGTTTATCTGGTTTTCTACCTAACGTTTCTGGTGTCCCTCAGGGTTCTGTACTCGATCCTCTGCTGTTCTCAATCTATGTCAATTAACTGCCATCAATTATCAAGAACTGTTCGGTTCATATGTATGCGGATGACGTCCAATTATATATGAGCCGTCCCCTTGGGCTCATTGAGCATGCAGCTTTTTGTGTAAATGAAGACCTAGAGAAAATTGAAAAGTGGTCTCAATTAAATGGTCTCCTTTTAAATCCAAAAAAATCTAAGTGCGTAGTAATATCAAGGAAAAGTCTTGATCTCAAATATTTTCCTTCGATTGTAATTGAGCAATGGTTCAATTGATTAAGTGGAAAGTGCAAAAAATCTCGGGGTTACTTTCAATCGCAATTTGACTTGGGATAACCATATCAATGCACTTGTGGGCAAGGTATTTGGTGTACTACGTACCCTATGGGTTAATCATTTCTTTACACCTGTTCAAACACGTTTATTACTTGTAAAAACTTTAATAATGCCAATATTGATGTATGGTTGTGAAATTTATTATAATTGTAATTATGTTAGCAAACGGAAGCTCAATGTTGCGTTTAATAGTGCAGTACGTTATGTCTATGGCCTACGAAGATATGACAGATTGTCTGGCTTTGCTAGTATTGTGCTGTCTGTGCCTTTTGAAAGTTATCTGAAGTTTCGTACATTAATTTTTCTCTCAAATACTCGTATATTAATAACGCACCAATACCAATACTGTTTTCATAGAATTAGAACTGCAATCTCCCATCGATCTCATCAATTGATTCATCCCCGATGTTCATTCTTAACATGTGAGCGTCAGGGGCGATTCCTCATAGTCAGCAGGTTTAGCGGCGCTAAACCAAGAATTTTAGAATTAATCTTATTTTGTAATATGAATATTATTTGGTAATTGAATTACTAACCAACTCAACAGTTGACCATTATGTTAAAAAATTCGGTTGTAGTTACATAACTTGCATCTTGCAATCAAAGTGAGTGACTTTTCTTCAAATAATTTTCATTTCATGCAATACAACTCTCATACAATACCAAATCTATCTTGAAACATTGGGCTTGGGCTTTGGGCATCGCAAAAGTTTGCGCTATCAAATTTCATACATTCTACACGTACAGATAAATACACACATTCAAATAAAAGCCTGTACAAATAAATAGAAGGGTTAGCGCAAAAACACTCCATTACCAAGACCGGAATCTTTCGTACGTTTCACTCTCCAAAACCCGTTTGTTTACATTGTTGTATTTGTAATTTTGACAATTAATCCATGAATAGATGTGAGCACAAACAAAAAAAAAACGATGCCGTGGGCTAGCGGCATTTTGCACAGCAAAAACAAAATGGAGGGGTTAATAAGTTTTTTTCAGGTTTTTCTTTTTACTTTTTTTCGATGAAGAAGTCAGTTTTAAGCTTTAATTTTGCAGTCATTTTGTTGATAGCGAACCAATGTACATTTTTGTCTTCAAAAAAGCATGTTCACCATCAGTTTATTATAATTAATTCACTAATTTACAAAAATCACTACGAAATTCTTCAAATTTCAAAATTAACCTCGGATTTTTGTATCAAAGATGCGTTCGAAGAACCATCAAGTTAAGGGTGCGAGCGCAATTTTTGTATTGAATTCTAATACATTTTCGTTAATGAACGGCCCAAATATTTTGTTTGCAAGTAATTAAAATCTGTATCAATTTAATTAATCTAAATGTATTTATAGTTTGTTTTTAATGATTTAAGCTTGCAACTATTTTTGAATTCCATTTTGATTAATAAATATTATATTTAAAAAAATAGTTATAATCGAAAAATACCTTATCCATAACATTCTTGATTGATGGAAGCATACATGTATTTGCTATCAAAAAAAACTATGCATCGAAGGAACACCAATGTTTTAAAAAAGTAATCAGAACGATTATAGCGAATCTGTTGAATAAATACAGAGCAAATAAAATGAAAATTTTGACATATATCGCAAAATGAAAACGTCTTAAAATCGTTCTGAATTCATGCACAACTCATTCAATAGATCAAGTAATCGACATTAATGTTTATTGTTGACGCACAGAAGTTTTTTTTAGTGAATTCCCAGAGTTTAACGCAAAATATAATTTTCATTCATTCCTTAAAAATGTTTAGTTACCAAAGTTCAAGTTTACTTATTATTGTTTGAAGGGTATGTTTAGTAAAAGTGCTGCTTAAAATGAAACAAATTAATGAGTTTTACGTACATGTTTTTCTTAATATAGTAAATACTTCCATAGATTACAGTTTATAAATGCAGAACATAGAAGAAAATATACATAAACAATAGTTTTCAGATATAAAGCAGAGGTTAGTGTAGAAAAATATTTTTGAGAAAGCCAATAATATTTTAGGTATGTTCATTAAAGAAATTTCCGCTTCGGCTAACCTTCATCAACTTTTTAGAAACAAATTTAGCATTATTTATTTTAGCATTATTATTTAGCAATTATTTCATAGCATATTTAATTGTTCACATTGTAAAATGTCTAGACATGTTCATATGCTACAAAATTCGTAATTTTATGCGTACGCATAGAATATAACATTATTTAGTCAAGAAGGTTTTTTTTCTATTGGGTGTTCGGTTTCCCCATACTGGAATGAAAAAAGTTACTTAAATCTATTTATTGCACTCATTTAGTTGGTATTGTGTGTAACCATATTGCCTATTTCTATTCCTTAAAGATGCTTTACACAAAAGCAACTTATTTTTAAAACATGGTTCATTCAAATTTTTATTCCAAAATCTAACTACAAACAAAATTCTAACTCTAACTCAAAAAGAAATTTTCAGGAATATTTCTGCTACAAACAAAACTAAAATTTGGTCTTGCAATTATCGAACTGCTTAAATGATGTAAATACTAATCCGATTGAGGAATCTGAACTAGCTAAAGTTGGCAATGGAACTTCACAAGTATGCTTCTCGTAAAAATAAAACTTCTAACGTCGCCAAAAAAATGCTCTAAGCAAACAAAAGCTGAAAAAATTGTCTGTTTTGTTGTTTTACAAAGTATTGAGTTACACTTTTGTCCATTTCCAATTATACTTAACCAGTTGCAGCGCATGTTGCGTTCGCAAATAATTTAAGTAAACAAAATACAGCATTAATAAACCATTAAATATGTATTTGGTCAATTTTATTTTATTTAATATACATTAACAACATTTATTTGGATTGAAATTAAAAAGCTATACAAATCTTCCAATTTAAGACCATGTCAGCACTTCAGGTTTTGTTGGTTAGGATTGTTTAGTTTTTGAACGAGGCCATGCAACATTCAAAATGAAGCATTTAGATGGGACTGATTACTATAATGAAGCATTTTGATGGGCCTGAGGACTAAATGTGAGAATGTGTTTGGTTTTTTGCATCATTTCACGCACACTTTCTCACATTTAGTCCTCAGTAGCTTGTAGGCAAATCGAAATGTCAGTCTGAGATTCCGGTCTTGGTAATGGAGTGTTTTTGGGTTAGCGCAAAAAAAAGCGATAACCAGGCGAAGTTTGCAGGTACACATTAAAGACAAACAACAGTGAGGAAGACCAGGCGCGACCAAGAGTTTGATGTCTTCTCTCTTTATACTTCGTATGGACTACGGAAGAAAGAACAACAACGAACATGATCGTCGAACACGGCAACTGTTCGGTAATACCATATTCGTTTTTGAAAGCATAAGATTGTGCGCTGTTTTTTATTTATTATGAAAATGGGTTTTGCTACCGAACTTGCTTGATTTGCTCTACGAGAATATAGCGAGCAACGCATGTTCGACGGTTAGCGCAGCTTTTAGCGATTATACTGATTTTTGATGCCGATATGTGAGGAAAAGGAAATGGTAAAGACGTTGGAGTTAAGGCGGATTATTTAAATATTTTATAGGAAGTAGGTTTTGTTTGGAACCTTCTTTTAGGCGGAAAGGAAAGTGACTTAAGAAAGTGCATTTTAATATCTATTGTTTTGTTAGTTAAATATTAAATGTTTTGTGATCAATATGTTTTTGTATGTATGTACATATGTATGTATATTTGATTGTAATTACTATTAATATAATTTCATACGAATTCAAACATGGTAGAGGCTAGTCGTAAAAAAATTATTTTATTTGATTTCCTTAAAACAGCTCAAATTAAAACAAGCATTTCTTTTAATGGAAAAGAAATTTTCAAAAAATAAAAATTAAGTTTATTCAAAAAAACTTACCTTTGGTCAGACTAGGAAAGACGAAGCTTTAAGTGTCCAACATAACGTTCAAAAAAATCGTGCAGTGTTAAATCGTCAACATTTTTTAAAGTTTTTCAATTGCTATCCAAAATGATTTAATCAAAACTGTTGCTGACGTTTTAGGCGATCTCATTTCTGATAGAATCCGACAGCCAGAGTTTTTTGCTTTGTCTAACATTCATTTAAAGTCCCAATTATCTATTGTTATTACTTTAATAAAAAAAAATCATGAAACATTTGCTGCATTTATCGATGTAAGCTCAGTGCGGACTGCAGAAAATCTGAATAAAATTAATTTTTATTCTTGAAAACTTATCTTCAACTTCTAGGAGAAAGTAGCTAACCCTGAGATCATGAGCAGGAATCGCCACTGGTGAGCGTCAATTTTTTGTAAACTCCGTCCGTCTTTGGAACTCTTTACCACGTCGTATAAAAGATATAGAAAATGCAGCAAGATTTAAAAAGGATCTAAAGGAATACTATTCAGGAAATTTGTGAATTTTATGATTTAAACTGAAATTTAATATTTGATTATTTTCTCTTTTTTTTCTACATGATATGTATTAATTTATTGTTATATTTTTTTTGCTCTCTTTGTAAAAATTACTCGTAGCTTGTAACTAAATTATAAGATATTGTATCTTACTGTTATAAAGCATTCACGAAATAAAATAAAATAAAATAAAATAAAATAAAATGCTTTTGATAAAAAACCTAATAATTGAGTATCAAAAAAAAAAATTATGTAATTTCATTGATACCTACAGTTTAATTTTATAAAAAATACGAGTATTACAAAACTCAAAATTTTAAAAAACTCACGAAACAGAATCAAAAAACTATGTCGTTTTTATATAAGACAAAGCTCATATACTATATCCTTTAAGAAGGACATTTCATGGATTTTTAGACTTTCTTATATTCGTATTGTACTCTAATATTCTTTATTTTATCTTTTTCTTTGCATTGTTAAAAAGTAATTGGTTCATAAAGTAGGTATTAATAAAATGTAGAAAGACAGAGTGTGGTAAGGCATTCAATTTTCGCGTAGTATGGCTAAAGAACGAATCTCTGTATTTGACAGTACGGCCGAAGTTGGTTGGACCCGAGGGTTTACTGATGAGCAGTCCTAGAAGCGCGAGTATTACGGTTGAACTGTTTAAGGAGAGAAATGCAGATGGCTATTTCTCTAGAGCATAAACCGTTAAAATAACGGTACAAAAGGGTTAGACAAGAAACCTGACAACGATGTTTAAGCGAAGTATGTACATGAACTTATGATGATATTATTACCAGTCAATTTAAGTGCTCTACGTTCAAGAGGCTTAAGTAAGTTGCAGGAGCACCAGCCCAGAGATAGGAGTTAAACTCAAGCCTTCGAAGTATATAAGTCTTGTAGATAACAGCCAGAGCAAGGGTGAAAGATTTCTTGCATCGCCTGAGTAAACCCAAACACCTTGCTGAATTTGTGGCGACACCGCATATGTGATCGTTCCACAAGAGGTGGTTGGTGACACACATACTGAGAATATCGAGATGTTCAGTCTCATTGATGCAAGTTCCATCTATATAATGGCAAGGGGGGTATATCTCACTTTAACGATACAAGACAGCATAGGGTTTTCAAAGCATTAAATTCCACACGGTTTTTTATTCCAAATTGTACAATGCTGTTTAGGTCAGAATTTAATGAGTTATAATATTTTGTCGTCAAGTGCAATAATCTTACTTTCTCCAAAGCGATGTGAAGATTATCTCTACTGTTCGTTGAGATGAACCATGAGATCACCAGTGGTCCTACTGCTACGAAAGCCGTACTGACGGTCATAAGAAGCTTACGAACTTATTCATTTATCCAAATAGTCTGTTAAAAAATATTTCCTGAATTTTTAGATTTAAAAATGTACCTGCAAAAAGAGCTTGTTTTTAAAAATTTAAACGCCATTTAATTTCTCAAAAAAAAAAATAATTTTTCAAATTTTTTATTTGAAAATCGTTAGAGCGTTTTTTTTTTTGAATTCGTTTTTGATATATAAATTTTGTTCACTTTTAATTTAAAATTATTGTTGGTATCTATGCAGGTATTTATACCTTATTAAATGATGAACTATTTTTAGGATATTGAATTTAAAAAAAAAATAATATTTTTTTTTTAAATCAAAAATAAAACAATGACATTTTTGATCATCAAATATTATTAAAACAGTAATAACTTGTGCAGAAAAAAAAGAGTTGAAAGGTTTTTACGAATGCAAAACTTGCCATATAGTTTCAATGTGTCACAAGTAAAGAAAAATACGGTCATGACAAATTATATCATTGAAAGTTTTCCATAGGTCTGCAGATCTAAAAAACAAAGAACTCGGATGCAGTGATCATCAGCTCAATCTCAAATACCTTTAGAACAGTTAAGGCTATGGACTTAAAACCATCTTCATGCAACACACAATTTTTCAGTGAATTTAAACAAAAAATTTAATAAAAAAGAAGTATAAACTTCTATTATAAAGCACATGTAAAAAGATTTAAAAAACACCACAATTTTTTTATTTAACCCAATATTGTCTTAATTAATGGCGAGAGGTAACTCAGGTTTTACTTTAATCCGATAGTTCTCACACTGAAAATATGAAACCATTATAAAATTACAAAGTTTTAACTAAAAGCAATAACGGATATTAAAAATATAATGTTTTTTTTTTATTTTATTTATGGACTTCTAAGGCACAATTTTGGCATTTGAGGTGAAGAAAGACAAATTGAAATGATAAGCTGTAAAATTGATATAATTTTAATTCATATAAATTTTAAAACTAACCCATGTTTTAAATTCATACAAATGTTTGTAAATGTGTACTTTTCATACACTGCTATCTTTACCATATATAATTTTCAAATGCATTATATAACATATGTTATGTTCCACTATCGCGTTAGTTCTTAAATTTAAAATTTAGATTCATCTCTTACTCCCTATGTGACAATGATGCTGTTTAAAGCAGCTCTACATGAGTACAAACATCCACTTGAAAGCCAAGGGATCCTTTCGTTATTGCATTTATGTACATCAACTCCTATGTATATGCGGAAACTACGTCAAAAATATCAACTAACACCAAATGCTCACATCTTCATTTTGTATGTGTCACACATATAGATACTTACTGATAGTCGTTTTATACAAAATGTTGCCAAAAACGAACAAGGACATTTTATACCAGGTCCCCAAAATCTTGATTTGAATTCTTAAATATTTATAGAGAAATGCAAACAGGTACTGTACAACTCTGAAAGAACTGAAGTGACTTCATGCATGAGACTAAGGTCCTTTTGGAAGCTTCCACTTCCATTTCCATTCCATTTGCCGTTTGCCCATTATACATTCGGTCTCATTTATATGTCTCTGTTTTGCATTAACATCACATATAAATGTGCTGCTAGTTGCACAGTACACCATCGCACAAAAGAAAGGAAAATCCTTTGAATTTTAAACAGTTATATCCCCAGGAATAGAAAGTCTCTATATGTACCTATAGAATATCTACTTTAGAGACGAAGCTTCTCTCTGTATATAGAAACCTTAGATGAATGTTATACCTATCTATACCCTCTATACTTTCCTCCATCCTGAATTGAACTCCTCACGGCCCCGTTCCGTCTCGACGACTATTCAGAGAAATTCGGTATCATTCCAATGCGCCAAACATTTAACGATTATTGCATCCCATTAAAAATAACAAGGGAGAGAAACTTTTTCGTTACATTTTGATACCAAAATATGTACATATCTACCTATCTATATGTATTTTTGTATGGTTGTTTTTTTCTTATTTTTTATTCGATTTTGTTGTATTCTTGTTTTTCTTTTATTCTCCCTACAGGCAATTTAGAAAGTTCAATATAATCCTTTTCAATTCAAACATTGTTCAGAACATGGAAAATGAATAGAGGAAAAAAAGTAAATTAAAACTCAACAATGGACTTACTTTTTATTGAAACCTTGGGCAAAGTTCGATTGAGTTTGAAGATTTAAATATTATAGGTATAGCCAAGTATAGATATGTATATATTATGCACATACATATACACAAAAAGAATGTTCTAAAGCTTAAAATTATATGTATTTTTGTTTGCGAATATAATATAAGATTTAGCTTTTAAGCTTATCATTAGTTTATAACTAAATATTTTTTATATACTTTTTTTTTAAGATAAAAATACAGAGATTTGGATCTCTGAAACTAAATTTAGAGAAAAGATTGTGTAATTTCATGTTCTTATTTTTCAATTTTTTAATACACAGTTATAATAATAATTCAAAATTTTAACTGATTTGAACGACCTTAAAAGCTTATTCTATGATTTTATTGATACCATTTAGGCATTCATTAGTGATCAGCTGACGCTGACCACCATACAAAAATAACTAAATTTGGTGCCAAAGTTTACATATCTACATTAGAGACTTAGTTTTCATTTTTTTAATGAAAAATCCATTTAATATTTCTCTAAGGTTTAGAAATTCTAAATTGCAAATTTGGATTTTAATAAAAAAATAAAAATGTAAAACAAAATTTAGAAAAATAAAAAAAAGAAATAGAAGCCGCTTGTTTTGAAACAGTTGTTTTTAAAATGAATTTTGTTTGAGTTTTTAAATTGTGTTTTTCAAATATGTGAATTATGACTATTTTAATCATCTTCGCAACAAGTTTAATGGATACTTGATTTCTTGGTTTTTTTTTAAGTATTAGAATTTAAAATAATAAAACAAGACCGACATTTTGTTGGATTGAATTTTTGTTATAGATAATTTCGTAGTATTTATTTCTTAAGTATTTCCGCCGTCCAATCCAATTTTTCGCTACATTTTACAATAAATCAAATATTTGCTTGAAATGCTTCAAGAGTTGCTGGGTTGTCGGTATTAACCAATAATCGAGAATCATTGAGTCGAACGAACAAATGAGATGTTAAAAGGAAAATATAGTTGTCACCAAATTGATTTTGCATTAAATTGATGGCAAATGTATGATAAGTTACGTCAGTCAGCGTGAATTGAAAGAGCTCCCCTTTCACTGTAATGGCGAAACATTTCTCATTTTGAAAGAAAAAAGAGACTAGAATGCGACCAATTCCAATTCTTACCAATTTTGTTGCATTTCCTGAAAGTTTTTATTTTTAATATACAAAAATACAGATTAGATTTTTCTAGGAAAATGTATACCTTCATTTATTCACGGGCTATCGAGAATGGAACATCAATTCTTACCAATGTTGTGTAAGTATTTTTTTTGTAGATTTTAATTTTTATGAAAAAACTGACGATTGGAATTTTATAAAAAATTTACTGAATGTCGAAATTAGTTTGAAGCCAATAAAATTTAATTTTTGAAAAAAATATTTGAGTCGAAAATAAATTTTTACCAAGTTCCCAATCCAACCAATCATTCCCAAAATATATGAATGTTAAAAACTATAGTTTTTATAAGATGAAATTAGTCTGAATCCAATATCTTTAATTTTTAAAAAGATATCTAAGTCGAAATTCAATTTTTACAAACTTTTAGTAATGTTTTTATTTTTTGCGAAAAAACACTGTATGTTTGAGTTTTCTAAAAGTTTTATCAGAAGACAATTATTTTTTTTTCAGTTTTTTGTTTAATGTATAAAAAAAAACAGTTTATTGGTTTTTTATACAAAAAATATATTAGTTTGGTATCACGTCATTAAATAATATAAAATTTAATTCGAGTCGCTAACGCTATTTTTTTCATGAGATATTTTGGGTAAACCAAAATATGTTCGCTTTTTTTAAATTGCTATGGTAAAAAAAACACCCAATCATTTTTTTTTTGAGATTCCTTACTACATTTCTCTGTGTTAATATCTGTATAGTAAAGTTCATTTTAAGTCAATATCTCTACTGGTTCTTGCGATATGGACGACGAACGTGCGTACACATGCACAAACAGGCAACTCTCTAAAAATATTTTATTTCTACTCCTTGAAACGTCGAAAAATGTCAACATTTTCAATTCGACAAATCGGACCGATTACAATAACTTTCTATGGGAAGTTAATAAAATATCAAAGCAAATATCGCGCTTCTAGGAATGCTCATCAGTATACCCTCGAGCCCAACTTCGGTCGTACTGTACAGAGATTCGTTCTTTAGCCGTACTACGCGAATGTGGAACGCCTTACCACATTCTGTTTTTCCCAGCCATTACAATATTCAGGAATTCAAAACCAATGTGCACCGACACCTCCTTTCAACCTCTGTCTCCTCTTCCTAGTGCTCACACTGTGTCTTTACATAATAAGGGTAGTAATATCCCCTTAAGTGTGCGCTTATTATAAAAAAAAAAGCAAGTAACAAGATTTTTCTGTTAACATTTTTTCAGCTATAAAAATTTCATTTTTGAATTAATTTTTGGACCAATTTGATTTAAATGATCTCGGATGGGGAACAAGTTTTAGATTTCCTATTTTGGAAAAGGGGGGTCGGGGAGCATTTTTTGTAAATACATACTAAAAACGAATTTTAAGAAACGTGAATCTCTGGAAAAATTTAGAAGAGCCCCGGAACAATTGGGAACAAGTTTTGGAATTTTGAATTTCGGAAAAGGGGGACCAGAATATGGTTAGCAGAATAGTACACTGTTAAGTCTTATTGGACTTAATATCATATATTTGTTATTTTTGTTAGCAAAAGACAGGTTAACCAAAATTAAAATTGAAACTAAAAGTATTTTTTTTTTCATTAATAATAAATAATAAATATTATTGTTAGTAGATTTTAAACTATCCGCCCTACCGACCTCTATAAGTTTAACTGTCACGTGCTGTTTAATAAAAACTTTGTAATATACTCATTTGTTACAAACTTGAAACAAATAATAATATATATTTTCAACTTAATTCTTTGGCATTGATTTTTGCTTAACATGAACTGTACGAACATTTTGATTTATTGTTTTCAAAGTCCTTATACGCTTTAAATTCCAAACTATTAAATGTCTATAACAGCTTCAACGTTTCCGTCTTCGATCGTAAATAATAATTTCATTGTAATAAGGGGTAATGGTAGTAGAAAATCTGTCATGAAGGTCACCATATTTTTTTTACAAATGGCTGTATGTAAAAAAGCAGGGTGGTCCCCATGTCTGATGTTCTCCTACTGTTCCCCTTAAATAATAATATAATATGACAAAAAACGTTATCCACAGCAACCCGTGGCCGGGTCAGCTAGTCTTAAATAAAATATTGTTGTTAACTTTATGAAAACTTAAAAATTCAATTTACTCGTACATTTTCTTTTTCAAAAACATAACATACTAAAGGTCCGAATATCTTTATGAATAACAGCTTAAACTTCAATTAATGATTGCATATACCTACTTTTCGAAATTCTTTGAATGGCAATTTGATTATTTCAAACAAAAAATTTTAAGGTTACCGACTTCCAAACATTCCCTCAAAATATTATTTTATGAAGAGAATTCGTATGTTACATTCATGTACATTGTACATACAAAGAATTAATAAAGGATAAATATGTATCTTTTTTCCAAGGATGATTTCATTTTACAATTAAAAAGATCTATGTACCCATATTTTTAAACTCCATGACGTTACCATTCAAATTTCAAGGCTATCGCATTACTCAAAATAACCTGTCGGAAAGCCATCAAAAAACATTCCGCATATTTACCAATTATTCATAATCCAGGTGACTCTCCTACAATCGTTCTTTTTTACGATTTATGAATATGATTCAAGGACAAATATGGTTATGAATTTTAATAGTGAACTACAATATTATTTTTTTTAGCTGTCACACTCAATAAAAAAACCTTAAAACCCCTGTTGGTATACCTAACTAGAGTGTTATAATTTAAGTCCATTGCAAAATAGGTCCGAATCCCAGGTGCTCTTGAACAATAAACAAACTAGTATCCTGCAGCTAGAAATAGAAAATAAAATAGGAGTACCTGTTTTTAAACCTGCTTCTCCTTTTTTGTGACAATTATATTTTTCCCGCTGACCTCGTTTTTTAGGAAAAAAGATACATTGAATGATAAAATAACAATGAGAGAGGTAAAGGCAATATAAGTGTTTCATTACTCAAATTAATAATTTGGCTCAAGGATAAATAGATTGTTCTTATGTTTATGTCATGCTTAGTTATTTATAAACATCATGCAGTGTTTAGTCTTTTGCGCTTAAAATATTTAAATAAAATGATGACACAAACAGTTCCGTTTTTGCTTTAATTTCGTATTTTCAAAACCAACATTCATTTTGTTAAAAACACATTTCAATTTTTTGGTGTTTGGTACAAATTTGTCATTTTTTTAATGAATTGAAGTGGGAAATACTATCGAAATTCCAATGTTTTTTTAACAATTTTTAGATTGATGCAAGTGCTTACAATCTTTTATTTTATGGATATGTGGTTCAAGTAGTAAAGAGATGAAATGTAATATTCAAATTAAATTTTAAAAACTTTCACAATTTAAAAATTCTCAACTAATATAGGAATTTGAGAACTCTGAAATCAATCAAACGACACGGAAGTTCGCAACTAAGTTCTGGCATTAGTCCAACTTATCCCGTTTTCAATCTCTTGAGAATCAATTAATATACATAAACATATACCTTACAACATTGACTAAGCTAGTCAATAACATGAATTTTACCAAATTTTACAGTATCTACTTCAAAAATGGCAAGAAGCGTAAGTGACTGATCATCGAAATAATTAAAAACTTCCCAACATTATAGGAGGCTACAGTGTGCATTATGCACACAATAAAAAAAAACACAAACATTGTTCACTTAGCGAGCGTTCAAGTATTACGTAACGCAATTTTTGAAGATTTTTGACCCCCCCCTCCTCTCCTTGTAACGCATCGTAACGTTTTTCTGTACTCCCCCTCCCACTTTCTAAACGTTACGTAACACTCAAGTGACCATTTTTACCCTAAAGTCGCAAAAAAGTATGTTACAGATTTTATCCTTGGTAGGTATAGTTTTAATTGCCTTTACGGTAATAATACTAAATAATCCGTAACATCTGCGTATTTTGTTTATTTTTTATAAACTTTGGCTTTACACACAATTGTTTTCATCCTTCATTCTCCTATTTTAGCTTTTTTTACTAATAAACTCTTAAAATAAAATAACATTTTTATTTTAATCTTTGACAATGCAATTATAAATGGAAGCCCAACTGAAATTAAACATTTTACTCGAAATAAAATCGTATTTTTAACAAAATTGAAAAATAATCAACTATTAACCAAGTATCTAAGTAGGTCTATAAAAACAATTCGATTGAAATTACTGTTCCTCTGTCCATGGGTTTGCTAGCCACTCAGATTCTTTCATCACTGGCAACTGGAGTGCAGACGAAGACGGTTCTAGAATTGTTAAGCCACTTGCATCAACTTCGTCTTTGTCGAGCCAGTCAGCATCCTCAGACGATGTTTCATAACGACGCACAATGCAGAGAAGCTCATTCGCCCTTCTGGCAGCAAGGCGCTGTGGCCGTACTCTAGTTTCACAATGGTCTGGGACAGTCTTGCCATGCACGTAACGACAGTGCATTTGAACACTCTTGTGAGATGTGAAATAGATTCCACAGGTTGTACATACTTTTTTCTTTAGGTCGGATTGTACAGATGGACGAAAGAAATCGTAAGGCATCTGCTTAAACCCTTCTAGAGGAGTTGACAGATCAACGGACAACCTCACAAGAGTGGCGAAAACTTAGATGTTCATTTGTCTAGTAAACTGGGTACTACGAGCTTGCTTGGAATTTGAAATATTGGGCAAGGTGGAGGCATGAAAGTATCCGCAAGCACAAATTTCAATGCACTTCTCGGTGGTGAACAGCAGGATTCATCCGCGGATTTTATAACCTGTTAGAAATATTGCGATTCACGGACGTGAATGCTATACCACGCCAGATTTGGATCTGCTGGATCCTGCATGCTATCTTCGTGCTGTCTATAGTCCGCCGAAACGTCGTAATTATCAATTTTCATTTCTCTCCACACTTCTGCAAGTGTTTCCCCAGCGTGCTGAAAATTGCGTTTTTCCAAATCATTAGGGCTAGGATTTCCATGCAAATGCATATTTTCTTTGACAAACTTTAGAAGCAAGCGAACAAATTATCTTTAAGAATCATTAATTTTCCTTTAAAATGGCATTCAATCGTTAGTGCATATTTTTGCATATTTGACTATAAATGCATATTTTTGCATATTTTTATAATATATGCATATTGTTCCTTTATATTTAAAAAAAAAAATGGATATAAAATTAAAAAAACATCAGTTTTCACAGTGAAAATACAAACAAATTCTTCTTTTTTTTTAACGGATGCGGCGCCATACATGTTTAAAGCAACTAGAGGGTTAAAACTCTTTTATCCGAAGTTGATACATGTAACGTGTTTAGCTCATGCACTGCATCGAGTTGCAGAGGAAATGCAAAGTTATTTTAAAAATGTTGATTTATTGGTGGCAAACCGAAAACAAATATTTTTAAAGGCACCATCTCGCGTGGAACTTTTTAAACAAAAATACCCTTTAACACCTCTTCCACCACAGCCTATTGTTACCAGTAGGGGAACTTGGCTACAAGCAGTTGCCTATTACGCAAAGCACTATGAGGAGTTTTAAGAAGTGGTTAATAATTTCGATGATCTGATGCTGTTGCAATTAATATTGCAAAAGAGATATTGAACCAGATTTTACTTAAAAGCCAAATAATATTCATTAACTCTAACTACAGTTTTCCTTGTGATACCATAACAAAGCTTGAGGGAAGGGACTCATTAAAAAATCAAATTGATTTAGTTAAAGATGCTGTTGTAAAAATAACTGCTGTTACGGATCTCTTGCTCCAGCCATACAAAAGAAGCTTGAGAATGTTCTAACAAAAATTGAAGGGTTTTCAACATTGAAAAATATATTTAAGGCATTTACATTGAGTTGCAGTAATGAAAATTATTTGAGAAACTTTACAACCGATGAAATTTCTTCCTCTAAGAATGCACCACTTACGTCAATTGACGTAGAACGTTCCTTTTCGATGTATAAGACGTTTCAAAGGCCCAATCGCCAAAGCTTTATTTTTAAAAACCTTAAGAAGAATTTCATCATTTATGTCAATTTTTCTATTGTCTGTGTTATTTTGAAGAAAAAATGTTATTCAAAGGAATGTCTTTTTCTTATATTGATGTAATTTTTATTTATTGTTTATGTTTTGTGTATTTTTCAATTTTTGAGTGTGCCTACTTGTTTTTTAGTTCCTTTAAAAGATAAAATAAAAGACTGATTTTTTTATAAAAACTGTATACTAAGTCTTTTTTTGTGTTCAATTATATGATTTTAAATGCATATTTTAAGTGCATATTTCCCATTTTTAAGAGCATATTTTAAGCGCATATTTTGCGTTTTTAAGTGCATGGAAATCCTAGCCCTACGAAATCATCATCCGTAGTAATTCCTTTATCGTCGAGATGAGAACCAAAATGTTCATGAGGCAGAATGACGCCTGCCAGTCGTTTGCTGAGGGGAGCCATCCGACGCTCAACTCGGTTATATGGGCCCCGCCCAGGAGCATTAGTCGCTATAAACAAGGCGTCCAAGTTGTATTTTTAAAGTGTTCAATCGCAAAGTTCTTGACTTTACGATAACGCGGGTTTTCGTCCGGTCCACCATCTACAAAGATGATGATCATTGGCTATAGCACCATAGCAATGTGCTTCTGCATTAACACTAACGAAACGATTACTGACAACGAGAACAACAACAAATGACATACAATACAATCTAGGGATTCCCCGTGAAATATAAACAAAAAGGTTTGCCAACTTGCGAGAACAAATCAAAAATGAACGCAGACTAATACAATCAAGGGATTCCCCGTAAAACGTAAATGAAAAGGATTGCCAATTTTAGAGTTTTAATTCCCTAATTTTTTATTAAAAAAAAACAATGTTACGTAACGTGTTGTAAGAAAGACCCTCTCCGCCCCTGTAACGCATCGTAACGTTTTACGAGACCCCCCTCCCCCAAATTGCGTTACGTATTACTTGAACGCTCCCTTAGGGGCGTAGTATCCACCCAATTTTAGTGTGTTTGGTCCTACTATATTTAGCAAATACTTCTGACTCTAGTAGAATAATAAAATCTAACAGAACAGAAGAAGTTGATATGAATTTAAAGACGGAAATAAACAATCTCAGATCTTCCCCAAAGGGCCATTATGGTATCTGCTCTATTTTCATGTATTTAATTTCATTCGAATGGAATACTTCTGATTTCCGTCCTCCGTTGTAATGAAACAGCAATAATCCCACAAAACATTGTTTTGTTATATCGCAAACTGTTAACTTATTAAACACCTACATTTTACTAATTCTAACGAAATCCAAAAAAAAAGTCGATTAGTTATTCATTTTAAATTTCAAAATCATTAATTTATTCATTCACATTTTTAACCAGTTAAGCTCCAGACCCACATACTACATGACGTTGCCTTTTTATAAAGTTAGTCGGGAATGGGTTTTAGTATATTTTTCCATAAACATTTAATAATTGCTTGTTGCTTTTTACCAAACTTCCCCGAATAAGTTTTATACGACTTAAAATACCCATATTTTCTTTATTTCTATGAAAACTATTATTATATTGACATAAATGTAAATACATGTGGCATGAAAAACTATGAACAAGTCAAAATAAACATTTTGCTATCCATAAATCATTTGATGTCATAAATAGTAAACAAAAACAAAGAGTGTGTTTTAGTAAACATGTGAGAAAATCTTAATAATTTTAGGTACATATGTACCCTTTATTAAAAAAACGCATCTTAAAAAATCTTTCATATCTTGACATGACATGCATTTATCCCAGAAACCAAATAAAAAATGCTATCTAAATTAGTCGTTTTTGGGTTGAACAATGTCCTTAAAACGATCGGTATTTTGTTTATTTGATAAATTGTATTGTTTGACAATATTTTTTAGCAAAATATGTCTAGCTCAAAAAAGATAAGTTAATGTATAGGTACTGCAATTCGCTTCACTACCTTACAACTATATTTTATGGTTGTACCTACTAGAGGTCTGCAATGAATGTCTTGAAACCAGTTTCAAGACATTCACTTTATTTCAAGTACACTTCCATATTATATACACTGCTTGAAACTAAAATGAATGAATCGTCGTATATGTTATTACTGCATGAGTCTTGTACCCATTTCAAACCAAGCACTTACTGCAGTGAACCCATGAAGAATGGGTATTCATAAATGGGTACTCATGAACAAAGTGTAAACTACACTATGTACACTGGGTACACTGAGTACACTGAGAAGGTTCAAGAAATATTGGTTAACTTACTGCTGTTTGAAATCAAAGTCAGCTTTCTTAAACAACAGATATGTGAGAAATGGCTGCTGAGAAAAGCAACAGATTAAGCATTAAGACATGATTGATGATGTAAAATATAGATATCAATAAAATTTATTACAAAGGTATTGAGGTCATTACATATTTCGGTTTTATTTATATTAGAATGTAAAAACATAATTTGGTTAACTAAAATTGGGTCGGATCCAATAAGACAACGACAACCGGACCTCATTAATTGTGTCTTAGTGTGCGTGTTTTCACCCACACTAAGAATTACTTTATGAGATCCGTTTCCGGTTTAGTTTGTAGGCAAACCAATATAGCTACCGAGGATTTATATCTTTACTAGAGTGTTTTTGCTCTGTTTGTTGTCTGTTATTGTTTCATTAAATGCATTCGGTGTACCCAGTGTACTCAGTGTACTCAGTGTATTTCCATAAGTTTACATTGCACACCTTTCGCTCAAATCAAGCACTCAAGAGAGCGAGAGAAAGAAAACAGTGTACACATTTGGCAATCAGGTGATCGAGTAGAATACAAATCCTGCTTTTTATAGTGTGGTACTCGTATTCACAGTATACTGTGTTGAGAAATGACAATGAATAGTGTACACTGAAGTAGTGCACAAGTTATGAGAAAGCAAATGAATGCATTCATGCAGGCCTTTAGTACCTACCTAATTAACTTCAGACTGCCGCACCGCGCGCTGACGACCGCCAGAAGCATCAACTTACTTTTTCAATGTACCTACCTACCAATATTATACTTAGTTTAGGTATACCTCTGTACGACTACATACGTACGAATGAAAAGAGTCCATTGCATTTATAGACATCATAAAACATTCCACGGAATAGAGTTGAAAATTAACACCATGGGAATCGTTGTCGAAACAAAGAAAAAGTCTGCTAAAAAAGGACATAACTAAAAAACCAACTCAATACAGTATACCTATATTTCTTTTTCACAAATACAAAAGAAAAACAAAACTCCAAACACAACATGGAATTTCCAGAGGGAAAAAAGGATATTAAATGGAAAAAAGTCCACAAAGGAAAAAAGGAATGTCAACTCGTTAAAACAAAAACTAAAACAAAAAACAAACAACGTCAACGAATGCTGTTGGGTTGCCATTTCCTGTGTATATTTCCCGTCAGTCGCCGCCGCCGCCCGCCCGCCGCTACCACCACGACTTGTTTGTTTGTTTTTGCCACGCTCAAGCACACACAATCATCCGTATTCGTATGGTACATATTCTTGCTCGCCCATATTCTGTATACTGGCCTCTATATGTACGTCTACAATCTACACAGTGGACAATTCAATTGGTTTTTGTTTATCCGAGCCATAACATAAACCATAGGATACAATCCTGCTTCCCAATCGCAATCCGAACGATTCCTATTCGTTTTTATCTTAGTTTATTATCATCGCCAGGATATCTGCATGAATGTTGTGTTGTCCTTTGGTGATGCGGCACGGCTTTGAAATGGCACAGAGTGAAGCTCTAGCTAGCTAGCATATGGGGATTGGGTATAGGTATTGGGGATTGGGGTACACTACGAATATATACATATGGATTGGATTGGAGGAATTATCCTGTGTACTCGTTGTCGAGTGAAAACTCATTAAATTTTATTTGCAAGCTTAAGAGGAAATATTGTTCAACATTTTCCTCATTTCACTGAATGTGGTTGGAGCAGAATTGAAAATGGATGGGTTCAGTCGTGGCCAGGCGTGATGCGGTTTATTATCGATCAGAAGGACGCATGTGTGCATTTGGATTACCATGAGTGCATATCTATGTACATGCATGTTCATTGTTCATGATGTCATTAATTTGGTTTCGTACAATGTTTATAAAAAAACGAATGAGTATATTTAAAATGTTGTATACAATGAGGGAATTTCAAGATTAAAGCTCTTCGAATAGGTTTCTTTTTCAAAAAATTGAAAGATTAATTTGTGTTGGTTTAGAATCAACTTATTCTTTATTTTAAATTACAATTGAAATATGCAAAACCTACCTCTGTTAGATAAATTGATCGTATTTGTAATAAACAATTGATACATTTTCAATAAGTAGGTATATTCTATGAAATTTAGTTAGAGCCGTGTTTCAGCTATTGAGCGATTAAGTGAATGGCTAAGAATTCAACAAATTATATAGGTATAAGGCAGTAAAAGTAAATCATTAAATAATAGGAAAACGTATACACTCCTTTTATTTTCGTTCTATTCTTCAAATCCATCATTCTGACGACAGTACCCTCAGTTTTTCATATTTGTTTCTAGATTCACATACTTGTCCTTCGGATGTAGAACTTCAACAGCAGCGTATGGTAAGCTCATTATCTCGACAGCCACTATCCATGAGTGACACTTACATCCAAGAAACAAATCAACTTTGAGTAGTCGGTATGTGTATCACAGATCACCTCTTATGGAATGATCCCATATTCGATATTGCCAAAAATGCTTCTAGGATGCTTAGGATTTCTCCGACGGTGCAAGAAATTTTTCACCAATTCTGATCTGACTATGATTTACAAAGCCTTCATTCGTTCAAAACTTGAATATAGTCGTATATTTGGGCAGGTGCCCCTAAAACAAGTTTAAGTATTTTGGACAGGGTGCAAAAAAGAGAAAAGTTCATATTTGTATTGTAGGCTTCAAAATATATGATAGCTGGATGATCAAATGGGGTTTCAAACCTCAAATGTAATGGAAATTTTTTATGATAAACCAAGCATTAAACAAATTTACATACCTACTGAACTTTTCAAAGTTTCCCTAAAAAGAAAAGAATTATTAAGAACTATCTTTTGTAAACAGCCTTATTAGAAGAAATAATTATTCAATCTAAATGTTTATGGGATATAAGGGCCCAATGCGTACACCTATGACACTAGTACCCAAATGGAAGCTTACGTTTAGCACAAACTACGAGTATCTACCAAATACTTTTGAATTTCGCCGTGCGGAGTTTGAGATATTTGCGACTTGAATCGATCGGCGGAAATGGAAAAAACAATTAATATTTTTTCAAATAATTACATCTATTTTAAAAAGTACCTATAGCACATAGGGTAATCCTATTCCCTTAGGCATAATTCATTGATAATAAGTAAGTAAAAAATATAGTAAAGCAAAAATCAAAGAATTCACAATTTCGAAGTCTTCAGGTGTTTTACTCCATTAAAAAAGTGTTAAGAAAAATTGTTTTGCTTCAGATTTAAGAAAAAAAGTTTTTTTTAAAGTGAAATTGAATTGAAAACTGTTAAAATGCGCAATATTAATGATTGTGTACGTTGTAGAATTCGTTGAAATAACGTTGAAAACCTAACAATATTTAGCAACAACATAAATTTGCTAGGCTATTAACAATTCTCGCTCTTTACATTAACTTCCGCAATATGCTATCACCTGCTAGTCCTTTTAACATCTTCCCTATTAGAATCAACAATCATAAGAAGTAGACGCAGTTGCAGCAGACTTAACATTTAAGTATAAAATAAATTATACATATTATTTATTAAAAATACATTTTATCATTAAATAAAACAAATAACTTTATTCAATTTCAAAGTGTTCAAAATCACACAACTGAGCGACGGTACTTAACAGCTGCAAGGAAAACATTAATGCATTATTTTGTGTCATTTAACTCCAGTTTCAAGCATATAACTGCTCAGGAATTGTCCAGAAAGAACAGACTTATTTCTGACGGACTATTTAAAAACATCAATTAAAATGAAATTGATTATTCATTTTTAGTCATTTGCATGGACCATATGTGTACCTTCAATAAAGTTCACACTACAGTTTCCGGAAAAAATCATACAGGTAACATAGGTATCAAAATCTTGTCAAGCCTTTTTTAATCACATGGGTACTACACATCCTGGACGTTATAAGGCATTATGCTGCTGATGATTCTGATACTAACATAGTTAAAAGTCTTATTAGAGTTAAGTATGGAACATTTAGGCAAGAAATAATAAATAAATTAGGTGGCGCAACAGTCCGTTGAGAACTAGGGTCTAGTGACTTACAGCCTTACTCATTTCTGTGCGAGTAATGTTGTCAGGGAGGAGGGGACCTACAGTTTTAAGCCGAATTCTAACGGCTAATTTTGAGAAAGCACTTTTCATTACAAGAATTACTCTTCTAGGATTTGTCAATTCCTCGCAAGAGGTAGTGCCCGCGAGAAGAACTTTAGATAACACAGGCAGGGATTTAACCCAAGACTTCTGGCATTACAGTGCAACACACTAACCATCATGCCACGGGTACTACAACATTTGGACAACATTTTAGACAAAATGATGTATTTATTTTAGACAGAGAATTTAGAGATTTAATCCCACATCTTGAATCTCAAGGATAAATCTATTGCTGAAGGTAACTTTTTTTTTAACAACAGAGCAAGCTATTAGATCCAGATATAAAAAAGTATTTTAAATGTTAAACTAGACGCTACGTAGTACTTTATTAAAAAAAGGATAGCTTTTTTCTTATTAATTTGTTTGTAAACAAGTTAACACTATTTTAATTCCAGCACTTTTTTGTAATAATTTATTATGATAATGATAAATTATTTAGTATGCTAAAGTTAACAACCTGTTACATGTAGGCAGTAACCATGCCATTCTTTGGGAAAACCCAGTTTATAAGAACTTAATTTTATTTAAGTAAAAAATAAAAAATAAATTAGGTGGCGCAACAGTCCGTAGAGAACCAGGGCCTAGTGACTTACAACTCTCAACCATTCCTGTGTGCGAGTAATGTTGTCAGGGATGGAGGGGACCTACAATTTATATGCCGAATCCGAACGGCTAATTTTGAGAAAGCACTTTTTCATGACAAGAATTACTCTTGGAGAATTTGTCAATTCCTCGCAAGAGGCAGTACCCGTGAAAACTCTTTTTTTTTAATTAAGGTGGCACAGGCAGGGATTGAACCCAAGACCTCTCGCATGACAGTCCAACGCACTAACCATCATGCCACGAGTACTACTATTACTATTTTATTTAAGTATTAAGCAAAAATTAATGAATATAAAAACGTATTCAATGTAGGTAAAGCTTCAGATAATTAGTAAATCTTTTATGGTTTCTTGCACAGGCAGCTTTGGATCATATTATTTATCTACATATTAAAACAGAAATGAATACAAGTTAGATTTCGTTACATAACAATATAGTTAAAGCTTTCAAAAAGTCATTAAGTCATAGTTAAACTAAGGAGTTTCAATTGATAAGTCGTAACTATAAGATTGCGAAACAAGTCACAATTAGGTTACTCTTTGCATGAAAATCAACTTAAGCAATGGTGACTTATATTAAGAGATGCCAATTTTAAGTTGCAATCTTAATTAATATGTTACAATAATGCAACTTTTATTATTAAAGTTTTGTAGGGTGCTATAAAAATTTTTAAGTAACATCTAAGCAACTCAGTTGTTTCAAAAAATAAAAAGTAACGTTCATGTGTCAAGTTTTCTAGCTTTATTCTTACTAAATTCAACTTTGTGCTTTGAACAAAATAAATGGGAAAGGCCTGGATGAATAGACTAATGAATTTAGTTAAGTGCGATATCTTTCCCATCGTGTCATGACTTCCGCAAGCACCCTATCTCAAAATGTTTCGATTTCCATTTTTTTTCCGGTTAATTCGAGTTGCGGTGTTAATACTAGACCATTGTTTGAAGCATTTAAGAACTAAATTTGCCTTTTATAAACCTTTAATGTATTACCGCGGTTTTGATTTTGTCGTTAGTTGCATCAGAAGCAAAATGAGTAAATATGTATATACTCGTATATTTTTTTCAAATACTAGGATTCTAAAGGGTCCGCTATCTAACGTTTTTTTTTTTCAACTTGTGCTTATTTCGTGAATGGTAACACTTAGCCCATGTCTGATTTGAAAGATAATTAGCTTTATCCTTCCGCTGAACGAATATGGTTGTGTATAAGCTTGAACAACGCTGGAACATATTGCTTGCCATCGACTTAGAGAAGATGCCGATTTTGCCAAAAAAATCATCTTTTCAGGTGACGCTCATTTTGATCTTAGCGGGTATGTAAACAAGCAAAATTTTCGCACAGAAAAACCCGCAGGCATATATTGAAAACCCGATACACCCAAAACGAGTAACTGTTTGATGCGGATTTTGGTCCAGAGGCATAATTGGGCCATTTTTCTTCGAAAATGATCAAGGAGTGGCCGTTACAGTCAATGATGATCGTTATCGGGCCATGTTGAACGAATTTTTGTTCACAAAAAAAGATAGGCAACATTTGGTTTCAACAGTACGGGCGGCGGCGCTACGTGCCACACAGCCAAAGCTGCACTCCATGTTTTGCGCCCTGTTTTTGAAGATCGCATTTTCAGCTGCAGAGCTGATATCGTTTGGCCACCTCGGAGCTGCGATTTAACACCGTTGGACTATTATTTGTGGGGTGCCGTAGAAGATAAGTGTTACGCCGACAAGCCAGAGACAATTGACGCTTTAAAGGACAATATTCGTGAAGCCATTGGTGAAATACAGCTGCACACAATCGATAATGTGCTTAAAAATTGGACCGATCGTGTAGGCTACTGCATCTTCAAGGCCAGCCGAGGCAGCCATTTGAATGAAATTATTTACGGGTTGGGTTTAAAATCCTGAATGGATCATAATACTGTATTTAAAATACTGTATCTCAAAATACTGTATTTCAAAAATACTGTATGTACAAAATACTGTATGATCAAAATACTGTAGCTCAAAATTCTGTATCTCAAAATTCTGTATACCAAAATTCTGTATTTCAAAATGATGTAAATAGGCTGGCAAATAAAAATAGTTTTGATAATGTAAAAAATTGAGCACTTTTTTACATTATCAAAACGATTTGTATTTGTCAGCCTATTTACAGCATGTTGAAATACAGAATTTTAAAAACAGATTACTTTTATAAAGAATACCATAATATTTTTTCATTGGCATAATGTTCTAATATACTTCCCTTGAACAATAACATATGTCATTGAATTAATAAAAAAAAAAAAAAAAAAAAAAAAAAAATGGTATCTTCGTCTTATTTTCTCTTCCAATTTTCTTCTCATTAATTGTTATTTCTCTCACAGTTGTATATGAATTGTTGTTACCACAATCAACAATTCCATAAACAATTACACCGAACTTATTGATCTGTCAAAACTTCCACGTGTTCGTTCATTTCGTTGATATTTAAAAGCTAATGCAAATTTAAGAATTAAGTGAAATTTGGAGTTGCAATAAATTATATAATGTGCATATACATACATAAATCGAGTTCTGCTTTTGTTGTTCTCTATAATGGAAGCTTAAGAGCGGAATTTTGCAAAAATACAGTATTTTTGGATAATGTTTTGCTCATACAGCATTTTGAGAAGAAGAATTTTGAGATACAGTATTATCAGATACAGTATTTTGACAACACAGTATTTTGAGATACAGTATATTAACCATACAGTATTATGAATATACAGTATTATACAGTATGATACAGAATTTTAACCATACAGTATTTTAAAATACAGCATTTCGACCCGCTCCCATTATTTACAATTATTAACCGGAAGGATTGTATCTTCAAATAAAAAAGAAATTTGAGAAAATATTCAGTAGTTTTTTATTATAGAATTTTCAAAAAAAAAGTTATATTTTATCGTGTGAATGCTTAAGCTTAAGGTTATTTACTCTAAATTATGTTCATATTTCATAATCTTAACAGTTGAGCTAGACTTTAAAATTTAAAAAGTGAAATTCTGGTTAACACTATTAAAACAGTATGTAGCTAAAGTTTCTACTTTTTTATCAGTGTTTTGCTTCAGATTTAAGAAAAAAAGTTTTTTTTAAAGTGAAATTGAATTGAAAACTGTTAAAATGCGCAATATTAATGATTGTGTACGTTGTAGAATTCGTTGAAATAACGTTGAAAACCTAACAATATTTAGCAACAACATAAATTTGCTAGGCTATTAACAATTCTCGCTCTTTACATTAACTTCCGCAATATGCTATCACCTGCTAGTCCTTTTAACATCTTCCCTATTAGAATCAACAATCATAAGAAGTAGACGCAGTTGCAGCAGACTTAACATTTAAGTATAAAATAAATTATACATATTATTTATTAAAAATACATTTTATCATTAAATAAAACAAATAACTTTATTCAATTTCAAAGTGTTCAAAATCACACAACTGAGCGACGGTACTTAACAGCTGCAAGGAAAACATTAATGCATTATTTTGTGTCATTTAACTCCAGTTTCAAGCATATAACTGCTCAGGAATTGTCCAGAAAGAACAGACTTATTTCTGACGGACTATTTAAAAACATCAATTAAAATGAAATTGATTATTCATTTTTAGTCATTTGCATGGACCATATGTGTACCTTCAATAAAGTTCACACTACAGTTTCCGGAAAAAATCATACAGGTAACATAGGTATCAAAATCTTGTCAAGCCTTTTTTAATCACATGGGTACTACACATCCTGGACGTTATAAGGCATTATGCTGCTGATGATTCTGATACTAACATAGTTAAAAGTCTTATTAGAGTTTAGTATGGAACATTTAGGCAAGAAATAATAAATAAATTAGGTGGCGCAACAGTCCGTTGAGAACTAGGGTCTAGTGACTTACAGCCTTACTCATTTCTGTGCGAGTAATGTTGTCAGGGAGGAGGGGACCTACAGTTTTAAGCCGAATTCTAACGGCTAATTTTGAGAAAGCACTTTTCATTACAAGAATTACTCTTCTAGGATTTGTCAATTCCTCGCAAGAGGTAGTGCCCGCGAGAAGAACTTTAGATAACACAGGCAGGGATTTAACCCAAGACTTCTGGCATTACAGTGCAACACACTAACCATCATGCCACGGGTACTACAACATTTGGACAACATTTTGACAAAATGATGTATTTATTTTAGACAGAGAATTTAGAGATTTAATCCCACATCTTGAATCTCAAGGATAAATCTATTGCTGAAGGTAACTTTTTTTTTAACAACAGAGCAAGCTATTAGATCCAGATATAAAAAAGTATTTTAAATGTTAAACTAGACGCTACGTAGTACTTTATTAAAAAAAGGATAGCTTTTTTCTTATTAATTTGTTTGTAAACAAGTTAACACTATTTTAATTCCAGCACTTTTTTGTAATAATTTATTATGATAATGATAAATTATTTAGTATGCTAAAGTTAACAACCTGTTACATGTAGGCAGTAACCATGCCATTCTTTGGGAAAACCCAGTTTATAAGAACTTAATTTTATTTAAGTAAAAAATAAAAAATAAATTAGGTGGCGCAACAGTCCGTAGAGAACCAGGGCCTAGTGACTTACAACTCTCAACCATTCCTGTGTGCGAGTAATGTTGTCAGGGATGGAGGGGACCTACAATTTATATGCCGAATCCGAACGGCTAATTTTGAGAAAGCACTTTTTCATGACAAGAATTACTCTTGGAGAATTTGTCAATTCCTCGCAAGAGGCAGTACCCGTGAAAACTCTTTTTTTTAATTAAGGTGGCACAGGCAGGGATTGAACCCAAGACCTCTCGCATGACAGTCCAACGCACTAACCATCATGCCACGAGTACTACTATTACTATTTTATTTAAGTATTAAGCAAAAATTAATGAATATAAAAACGTATTCAATGTAGGTAAAGCTTCAGATAATTAGTAAATCTTTTATGGTTTCTTGCACAGGCAGCTTTGGATCATATTATTTATCTACATATTAAAACAGAAATGAATACAAGTTAGATTTCGTTACATAACAATATAGTTAAAGCTTTCAAAAAGTCATTAAGTCATAGTTAAACTAAGGAGTTTCAATTGATAAGTCGTAACTATAAGATTGCGAAACAAGTCACAATTAGGTTACTCTTTGCATGAAAATCAACTTAAGCAATGGTGACTTATATTAAGAGATGCCAATTTTAAGTTGCAATCTTAATTAATATGTTACAATAATGCAACTTTTATTATTAAAGTTTTGTAGGGTGCTATAAAAATTTTTAAGTAACATCTAAGCAACTCAGTTGTTTCAAAAAATAAAAAGTAACGTTCATGTGTCAAGTTTTCTAGCTTTATTCTTACTAAATTCAACTTTGTGCTTTGAACAAAATAAATGGGAAAGGCCTGGATGAATAGACTAATGAATTTAGTTAAGTGCGATATCTTTCCCATCGTGTCATGACTTCCGCAAGCACCCTATCTCAAAATGTTTCGATTTCCATTTTTTTTCCGGTTAATTCGAGTTGCGGTGTTAATACTAGACCATTGTTTGAAGCATTTAAGAACTAAATTTGCCTTTTATAAACCTTTAATGTATTACCGCGGTTTTGATTTTGTCGTTAGTTGCATCAGAAGCAAAATGAGTAAATATGTATATACTCGTATATTTTTTTCAAATACTAGGATTCTAAAGGGTCCGCTATCTAACGTTTTTTTTTTTCAACTTGTGCTTATTTCGTGAATGGTAACACTTAGCCCATGTCTGATTTGAAAGATAATTAGCTTTATCCTTCCGCTGAACGAATATGGTTGTGTATAAGCTTGAACAACGCTGGAACATATTGCTTGCCATCGACTTAGAGAAGATGCCGATTTTGCCAAAAAAATCATCTTTTCAGGTGACGCTCATTTTGATCTTAGCGGGTATGTAAACAAGCAAAATTTTCGCACAGAAAAACCCGCAGGCATATATTGAAAACCCGATACACCCAAAACGAGTAACTGTTTGATGCGGATTTTGGTCCAGAGGCATAATTGGGCCATTTTTCTTCGAAAATGATCAAGGAGTGGCCGTTACAGTCAATGATGATCGTTATCGGGCCATGTTGAACGAATTTTTGTTCACAAAAAAAGATAGGCAACATTTGGTTTCAACAGTACGGGCGGCGGCGCTACGTGCCACACAGCCAAAGCTGCACTCCATGTTTTGCGCCCTGTTTTTGAAGATCGCATTTTCAGCCGCAGAGCTGATGTCGTTTGGCCAGCTCGGAGCTGTGATTTGATTTGTATATTTTATCGTGTGAATGCTTAAGCTTAAGGTTATTTACTCTAAATTATGTTCATATTTCATAATCTTAACAGTTGAGCTAGACTTTAAAATTTAAAAAGTGAAATTCCGGTTAACACTATTAAAACAGTATATACATAGATAAAGTTTCTACTTTTTTATCAGTGTTTGTATCATTACATTTATGTATATGTTTCTGTCTTTATAGGGTATATATAATATTGGTAACGTTAACGTACCTATAAGTAAAGCAATAGCTGATTATTTTCCATCAAACTGTATCTGGGCCCATTCTCATGCGATAATACCAATATTTATGCGTATTTGATACCGCTTAATGGTCGTTTTATCCTCTGAAACATGCAAAATCATGTAATCGTAGATCTTTATAATGTCCTCTGTGATGGGGGGTACTACATTTTGTTGGTACATATAACCTATACCTTTATACGGATAAATACCCTACGCAGTCTCCTGTTAGATTGGGGTTGTGTTGTGAATATGTTGTTCTTAGTTTGAGAGGGTTTTAACGATGCCGCAAGCTCGAATATGGCAAACATTTCTATATGAAATAAAATAAAACAAAATCAAACATCATCACACACATACTAATATACCTACCTTGGTGAGGTACATATATACCCTAATGCACAAAGCAACAACAACATTTTCTAATAGCATAGCACACGTTGGATTAGGTGAGAGCAATTTATTGATATGACCTTTTAAACCAACTCCACGTTTGGTTTGTCGTATTTGTATCGATATATGTATATGTATGTAGTACCCACAGCTAAGGTGTATCACCATCCACTAAACCACAGCATTCAGGACCCTTCCTAGATCTGGATGTTCGTTTTTGAGCAGTAATCGTCGTCGAACGTTCGTTGATGGCGTTTATACGTCGAATATATTGCATATGTACGGTACGAAGTACAAGTGTATGTAGCTTTTTGGATTGAGCTGGAAGGCATTCGGAGATTGTATGGAACTGCAATCAAATGAGGAAGAGAAAAGCAATTTGCAATAAAGTGTAATTCCGCACTTAATGACGAAATAGTGTCTCTGTGCCTCGGGCGGACTTCTGTCCAATATTTGTTAGTGTGTGTTTGGAACATACGGTATTTGTATCTACTACTATATGAGTCCTGTTCTCTATAGTATAGGGGATATAGCTTGGTATTCGCATATCAAGTCTGAAATGTTAGGCTTTATTATGAGGTAACCCTAATGGCTATAAAATGCGATAACGGCCAAATAATTTGGCTGTAATGCAGCTTTATGCAATATAGGATGAGGGGCTTAGCTTATATGAATTTGCACAATACACCACCACATCAGGGAGATAACTTCAAATATACCTACATATGTATGTATGTACATATGTACATAGATAGCTATACAATATTTGGTTGGAATTCAAGTGAATTCCGGTAGCAGCTTATGGTTCGTGTAATAAATATTTGAGGGGTTTTTGGTGTTGTACAAATGTACCAGGAATATGTAGTCGAGAGTATTTTGACAATTTACTTAAATGCATATAATAGTTTGAATGGTCAATTGTGCTTAGTGTAATGGTTGCGCAATATGCCAGTTGTACTTTGATTAATTTTTTAAACCTACTTGTTGGACAACACAGTTTTAGAACAGATTTATAATAGGGTTTTAATGGGCTACATATAACACAATACATTGAATTACATTTATGTGCGTTGAGTTGAACACGCATTTGGGGAGATATAACCGCAACTAAATTTATTCAGAGGTTGCGTCTTCTTAATTGATTAAAATATTTTGAAATTTTTGGTTGCGTTGGCAGTGGGGGAAATCCACTTAAAATTAAGAGGCTTGCAAGCAAAAATGTTTCTTTTTCAGCTTTTAAACAGGAGCAGTGCAAAAATAATCGATCTGTTAGACATAGGTACATATCTTACATTGTTTTTCCCGTTCCAAAAAAAAAAGTGAGATATTTCTAGATTAGAGGCGGATCAACACCTATTTTTGTAGTTAAAAGGTCCACACACATTCATTTTTATTTCAGAACTAAAAAAATGTCTTGAACGAAGAAAAAGTGAATTTTAACTAAAACTGTAGTTTAACAATTCGTACCAGTCTTGTATATAAAAAACTAAAAACTGTACTTACACTTTAGTTACAAAACTTGGTTTAAAAAAGTTTGTTCGGTATAAGGCATTTTTTTTAATAACTAAACACAGATATTTTTAAAATCATCATGTTTCATTTTGATATTGAAAAATATTTTATTAATTTCTTTATTAACGATAACGATTTCAAACAAGTGGTTGGTATGGCTGCAATTATGCATTTCACTAAACTTTCCATAGTCATTTCGCACATTAATTATGGCTGTATGTCCTTGAAAACTTTACGAACTCCATTTTTGAGGTCAGCCTCACTTTTGAATAATTAAAAACCAATTATATTGCCAATTACGATTAAAATCTATATCATTTTGATGTATTTTAATGAGGATCCAATCAGCGGAAATATAACGTTGCTTTAGTTTTGATGTTATCTTAACTTTAAAAGAATATTTCCTTATCCTAAATACAGTAGGAATTACGTCTGTAGAATGCCTTACTCCAAAGATCGACAATTAATCGACAAATCTGTGTTTTTGTCAGCACTACAAGCTACAGCAGCAATGTTTAATTTTATGTTTTATGTCAGAAATAGAAGACACCTCAAAAGATAAAAACTTTCTAACTATCGAACTATTCAAAATTAAAACTCTTATTTGACAAAACTTTATTTTAAATTGAAGCCTTTCAAAATACAGCTGAGGCAAGAATTAAAACCAAACGCCACATTTTTTGTGAATGGGCCAACTTTTTACTACCTACTTGAGAAGTTGGCCTATGATCCAAGAACCATTGCAAGAGCTACAAATGAATACAGAATGACTGTTTGGTGCGGATTATGGGCTGGTGGAAGGACTTACTTACTTAGGGTGGCGCTAAAGTCCTGGGGCCCTACTATGTAACTCGATTCTACTTTTGATTCTATTCGAAACTCATTTCCGATTCTACTTTCGAGTGGTACTATCTATGAAAATAGAATCGGATGCCGGTAATACCAAGTATTTCCCACAAAATTTCCGATTTTCGAACGAGTCTCGTTATTAGATTAGATTAGATTAGATAAAAAAAACAAAACAATCTTCTGTGAATAAAAGTCAATTAATCTTTGTGAAAAAAATCAATCAAAACAATAATAAAAACAAATACAAATGGACAGTGTCGCAATTTGGTTAGATTCTGAAGAAAATCCGGAACGAATTGAACAAATAGAAAGAAGGCGAATCAGAGACAATTCCAACATAATCGAGCTTAGCGAGAAAAGGTTTACCCATATTGAGCATCTATTTGAACGCATTTTTAATCCAATCTACATTATTTCAGCTTTGTTAAAAATTACCTCCTTTCAAAAGATGCATTCATGTTTTTATTGAACCAAATTTCAACGCACCTTAGTATTCGTCACTGAAGCTACACTCGATGTTTTTATAGCCAAGAAAAAAGTTATTTGGTTAAAAGTTATTTATATATACGGTAGAATATTTGAACGCATTCTTAATGAAAAATATATACTTTTGTTTTAGTTTTGTTAAGAACTATCGTCTTTCTAAAGACGGATTTATGTTCTTACTTAACACCATATCATCCGACATGACTACTCGCAGAAGACAAAATGCTTTTCCGATTATCATTAAGTTATCAGCAGCATTGAAGCAACAATAGGTTACCAAAACCAAATCGGTGGTGACAAGTACGCTAGACGTGCACAGCAAAAAATGTCAAACTTACTTGCCGAAGTTTTGACTTCAATCGAAAGAGTCAATTTGTGCCCGGTGATGATGAATTTTGAAATGAATGAGGAATGAAGAACAACGAAAGTCCAAAAGCTATTTTTGGCAAAAATCACGAATTCCCGGTGTAATTGGGGTGGTAAAATAATAAAACACAAAAAGTTGAATGAAAAACTTTCAAATTCCAATTGCATATTAATAATGTATAACATTTTACTTACACTTTGACAAAAAAAACTTCGTTCGCAAACACATTTGATGTAGAGTGATTATTTTCGATTTTGCCTTGTTTTGAATTCTACTTTCGAGTTACGTAGTTCCTCGTTTATTCGAAAGTTCATAAGAATATAGTTGGCACTACTAGAACTATTCGATTCTCGTTTGTTCGAAAGTAGTCAAACAGATACATAGTACCAATTTTTCGAATTCGAGCAATTTCATTGTAGAATCGAGTTACATAGTAGGGCCCCTGTAAACTAACAAACTTGTTTTTCTAGCTCGGTGCCCAGCTAGATGTCGCTTAGTTGTGCACTTTAAGTTGGGTGATGTCACTTTCCACTTGAGCAAACCACCTGATCCGCGGTCTTCGTCTATGCTGTCGTGTGGGCGTGGATTGGAAGTTTTTCCGGGCCGAAGCATTGCCTTACATGCGCTCTACTCGACCCAGCCATCTCAGTCGTTGGACTTTTATCGTTCTGGCTAAGTCTAAGTGATTATCAAGATTAATTCTATAAGTTTGATCTCAGCGCTAAAGTTGTTTTCTGTATTCATAGCGAAGCCTAGGTAAACAGTCCTTAACTTCTTCAAAGTTACGTCGATGGTGACGTTTTGACAAAGACGGTCGGTGTTGTAGGTCCTTTCTTGATGACAAAACGTATACTTTGCTTTGCCCTCATTTACCGTTAAACCCATTTTAACCGCCTCTGCCTCAATGCTCCCAAAAGCCCCATTGACATCGAGCTGAGTTCTTCCGATTATGTCAATTTCATCAGCATATGCTAGTAATTGGACAGACTTTTGAAAGATAGTGCCTCTAGTGTTGACGTGTGAGCTCTGCACTATTCCTTCAAGTATAATGTTAAAAAAAATCGCATGACAGCGCATCACCTTATCTAAAATCTTTTTTGACATCGAAAGGTTCTATTAAGTTGTTTCCAACCTTTATGGAGCAGCGTGAATTCTCCATGGTCATCCTTCACAAACGGACGAGTTTGGCAGGGATGCGGCCTTAAAATCGATGAAAAGATGGTGATTGGTGAGTGTCGATTTGATGTTCTTGGGTTTCTTCCAGGATCTGCCGTAATTAAAATATTTAATCGACTGTGGATTTTCCTGGTCTAAAACCACACTGCTATGCAGCGCCGGCCACTTTGCGTGCCTGTTGTTTGGCTGTATTTGCCTGCCCACATTGATCATTAAACCATGGGTTCCTTGTTGGTGGCAGCTTGAAACCCAGCACGTCAGAAACGGCTTCTTTAGTTGCCTCTTGCCAATGTTGCCACTGGTTCTCGATGATTGTGTAGGCGGCAGAGAACGTCAAGAGAGGTTACTTGTAACTCGGTCGGAGAAGGATTGGGCGATCTCTTGCGATTGTAGCAGTTCTACGTTGTATCTTCTCCCAGCATCTCCCTGTTTTGCCTTGGGTATGGAAACTCGAAGTGCTACCTTGGCTACAACGAGGTAGTAGTCCGAGTCGATATTAGCTCCTCGGAAAGTTTGGACATCCATGATGCTGGAAGCGTGCCTAGCGTCGCGTCGATCGCAATATGGTCAATCTGGTTGACGGTATAGATTGATCTGGAGAACTCCTGATATTTATATATATATATATCTATATATATTTAAATAGATATATTTAAAAAAAAATCTACTGCATTGTTTTTTGTCCCAGCAAATTCGACTATAATTTGCATACAAAAAATAAATTTTATCAACAGAGGCGTTGTTAATAGTCTTCTCTTGCTAGTCATTTTGGCTAATTAGATTCTTCTCATTTTAAAATTTCAATGAATTACCTGCATATTTTACAATTACTGCAAAGTTATTAATAACAATCAGAAAAAAATTATTCGATTTGACAAGATTGTACCCAAATTATTTTGATGTGTCCTATGCTGATTAGTTCCAAGTAGGAAGGTCCTACTTTTAAAAATAACCACTTAATAATATATTTTAAATTGTATACTTATAATGCTTTGGTTAGTTATGTTATCAAAACAAAATAAAGACACTTGATACAAACTTTTTGCTGTAAAAATCTAAACATCAAAATGTTCGTATCTCCTCTCAGGTTCGGAAAATTTGCAGGTTACCCATTTTCTATACTCTGGCTTCCGATTTTAACTTTCGAATAACCACGTTTTCTGATATTTGGTTATGTATATAATTAAGGAATATATAGGCAAACTAAAAAATTTTTCATCATTCAAATATAATTTCATAATCAAAACACGTATAGGTCTTTAAATTTCAAGATGCGTACATATTGCTGTTAATGTTTTGTTTTCCTTCCTATTCGTTCGATAGAATATCCTGACAGTGAGTATCCCCAGTCGCTCTAAAACATTTACACATACCTATTTTTATGAAAGAGCAAAAGGTATATAGATACAAATATACAAACTTACATATTGTTATAATTCTATATAACGGGTGTTCGCATCGCATCGCAATGAATGGAGGAATGGGAATTATTTTCTATCGTTTTAATGGATAGAAAGAACAACGTGCTTCAAATTGCTTTTAATGGTCGTTATAAACGTCTTCGAGGCGTTCATGTTTTTTCTTCATTTTTTTCTTTATAATATTCTTTTCAACCTTTTCCTTTTTTCTTTATCTTGAATTTCTGTAAGAAAATTGTATTTTGTATGGAACATACCGTCTTAATGGCATTTGGATGGTACAGAACTAGAGTATGGCATCACACCATCTCCATCGATGCAGGCAGATGTATAGAGCTGTAGTATCTCACTACCATACTTGAAGATGAAATCTCAAGGTATCTTTGCTTTTGTAAAGTTTTCCTAAAGGAATCTGGGGTATTTTTTTTGTTTCTTTTCTTTTTCAAATGCAGGGTACGTCTTTTCTATGTGGTGTGTAGTGTAAAGGAAGAAGGGTAAGTATAGTTAGAGAGAGTATAAAGATAATTAAATGGAGTACACAGGTTCTCATAATGTCTGGTGAACGTGAAAAAATTAGGAAAATCTCTGAAATTATGATGGCAATTCTTTGCAATTTTCATTCATTTTATTAGGTTTATTTTTTCCTCTTCTGTAATAGAAGATACACGTAAGGGTGTAAATGTTTAAATGTGGTTTAGATAATTAGAGAATGGGGGGGACTATGATGATGACTTTATACGTATACATACCTATCTGCCAGCAAAAGTAAGTATATTTGTATGAATAGTCAATAATTTAAAGTGCTTTATCAATTTGATTCATTTTGTTCAATTTTCTTTCATATAAGAATTGAGAAGTATTTGATTTAAATCGAGTCAAAAGTATTTAATTGGAAGTTGTTGGTAGCTCTCAAGAAATGCGTTGCTGTCAGGCTCGTCATTAAATCGATGTTGTTGTTCATTTATAACAAGTAAAAAATTTGTTGTAAATTATCTAAGATTCAAAAAGGACTTTCAAAACAAATTTAGTAGGTGGTTTTTTTAGGGAGTGTGAAATAGAGCCAAGTGAAATAAGGCCAAATATCAAGAGTTGGCTTTATTTAACTTTTGTTAAGTGCAATAGGCCCAATTTCCAGGGTGACGTGAAATAAAGCCAAATGAAATAAAGCCAATTTCAAAAAAATTGGCATTATTTCGTTTTTGAAAACGAATTTTGCAACAATTTTTTTTGTTATTAATTAAAAAAGTTGAAAAATGACAGATACTTGTTGCTCGATTGAAATTTTTGAAATTGGAGCCTTAAACAAGTTTTTTTGAATTGATAGCACGGCGGCGTACTAACAGCTAGGTATGTATGTAGGTAAGGGAGGGCATGCTGCCCCCCTGCAACCCCCTGCTTGGGATCACTTTAGGATTTGGGGTGGGTGCGAGTTTGGGTATATGCAAAGAATACGAATGCGTTGTGATTCTTTCATAACTGTGAGCCATACTTGCTTTTTAAATTTGGGAATTTCTTTGATTTTAGTGCTCAAATGCAAAAGTTCTTTGCATATACCCAAACTCGCACCCACCCCAAATTCTATAGTGATCCCAAGCAGGGGGGTTGCAGGGGGGGCAGCATGGCCCCCTTACATACCTAGCTGTTAGTACGCCGTGCTATCAATTCAAAAAAACTTTTTAGTAAAAGTAGCTATTCTAGACAATAAATCAACCATTTTTGCGTGTTTTGTATGTAAAAAAGTAAACTTTAAAATTTTTTTTATTAACTTTTGAATTTTAAAATATTCGGCGTTGTTTCCATTATTTTGTTTGGCCTTATTTCTTTTTATAAATCGAAATAAAGGATTTATTTCGTTTTGAACAACGAAATAAGGCCAAATTTGAAATTTGGTGTTATTTCATTTGGCACTATTTCACGTCACCAATTTCCAGCAGTTGGTGTTATTACACTTAAAAAAGGTGAGTTAAAGCTAAATTGGTTTATGCGCCTTTCATATGTGTAGTATGTTCAAGCAGGGAGTTAAATACCTCAATTTTTATACTCACCGTAAAAATAAGTTAGTACTAAAAATAATTTGGTCTTACTTCACTTTGTCAATGTGCAATACGACCAACTGCTGAAAATTGGCCTAATTTCACTTTTGTAAAGTGCAAAAAGTTGGTTTTATTTCACTTGGCTTTATTTCACGGCACCTAGAGTAACAATTTTTTACAAAAATAAAAAAAAATAAAAATAATTACAAAGAGTTATTAAAAACTTACTTTCATTTCGAATATCTTGGCAAAAATTAAAGACCTTGGCTTCAAACTTCTTTCATCTTATACAAAATATTGTTATAAAATGTATTAAAATTTTTATAAAAATCCAACATTTAGTTTTTTCATAGAAATTAAAATCTAAACAAAAATATTAATACACAAAATTGTAAAAATGTATTTACTTCAAAATGATTTTATTCTTTGCTGAATTTTGCTATTGACTTAAAATAATGGTGTTATAGAAAAATGCGTACTTTTTTGTAACAAGAAACAAAAACTTTCAAAAAAAATGTTACTTAAAATGGTAAAAATTTATTTTCGACTAAAAATCTAGACTGAACGATCAAATCCTGTCTTTATCCTTCAGCGCGAAACATCTAGGAGTCATTCTAGATCGTAAACTAAACTGGAAAATTAACGTCGAAGAACGGGTTAAGATTTAGAGCCCCCGCAGACTGCAGACTTTTTATCGGCCGATAGTTTGGTCGGCTTCTTAATCAGTATGGAGAGGAATGCATATGCGCACAGTGCGCGATTCAGTATCGGCCGATAAAAAAGTTTGATAGGCTACCCGGTTACATTCAAACTAATCTGTCGGCCAACTATCGGCCGGCTGTTTAATCAGTATTGGCGCATACACGCCTGCGCATACATGACGATTGTTTAGTCGGCCGATAGTTCAGTTCGCTCTGTGATTTGGCGTCGCGTGCGTGTATTTTGAATATGGCGTGTCGCCCAAATCACAATTGTTGATTCGAGAATAGTCGGCCGACTGTTGGATAGTCTGCGCCCTGTTCACCAACCAAACTGTTTAGTTGGCTAATGGTTAGGTGTGCGCGCTTTCCGCCCAACCCGACCCAACTATCGGCCGATAACAAGTCTGCAGTCTGTGGGTGCTCTTAAGAATGCCTGCATTGTCATCTATGACTGTAGAATAACTTTTAGTACAAAGTGGGGCATTCAATGTAAAATAATTTTGTGGACGTACACAGCCGTTCTATTTTGTCTTATGGGTCGATTGTGTGGTGGCATGCGCTTAACAAGAAAAACAAAACCAAGAAACTAAGAAAGTTTCAAAGAAAAGCTAGTGTTGGCACTACAGGAGCCCTTCGATCTTGCCCAACATATGCCTTAAATGTTATTCTGCACCTCCTACCAGTAGACCTACACATTAGTGCAGAGCACTAAGGCTTAAAGAAGCCTTTCAATGTCTGGTTTTCTAGACCCTGTGGACATGGCAACACTAACAAACTGATTCCAGAGGATAATTTTGCGACAAAATACCGCACCCCTAGATTGAACCTGAGTTAAGATTTTAAAGTCATCTTTTCTGGCAGAAAGGATGGAAGGATGACATATAGTTACGAAAGACTTCAATACCATTATCTTTACTGACGGGTCAAAAATGGAGTGTGGAGTTCGGGCGGGAATCTTATCGGAATTCTTAAATATCTCTAAGCTTTTTTGGGTACCTAAATGCGCCAGTGTTTTTCAAGCGGAATTACTAGAAATCAGAGAAGCATGCAAAATACTCAAACCAAAATAGAAACACGGCTATCTACACTGAAACCCAGGCTGTTATTATGGCTATCAATTCGGCCACAAGATTATCTTTACTGGATATTGAAATGAAACTTTTTTTATTCATATGCAAAATATTGTTGCAAACTTTTAGTTAAATTTTTAGAAAAATTAAATTTACAACTTTTTTTTTACAAAACACGAAAACCTACTAAAATAACAAAAAACTGATAAAACCCAGTTTTTGACTCAAAAACAAAGAAATATATTGACTATTTTTTATCTTGCACAAAATGTTTGCATTTACATATAATTTGTTTGTTGAACTTTTACAAAAATCCACAGACGGGCACGGATACGGGAAGTTATCAGTGTGGAGAGGGGTCTTATCCCAGCCTCATTTTTTTTCTTTGAATATAAAATTATTTCACATTAATTTTTTAGAAAACAACTCTTCAAAACCTTTCTAAAAACGTTTTTTTCCGTAAATTTGATTTTTGTGTTTAACCTTATTTGTTTTCTGAATTACTCCTAGAACTGTGTAGAGCGTAAGTACATATATCATTTTATTGTACTTCCAAACTTTGTTTAACCTAGATTATGTTATCTTATGCTTCAAAAAATATTATTTTCTTTATATACCTATGTATATTTATATTCATAAAGTTGGGTGCGATATCCCGGTTTTTATATTCCCGTTTCTTAAAATCCCGGTTTTAAAATCTCGTTTTTTATAATCCCGATTTTTTATAATCCCGCTTTCTGTAATCCCGTATCTTATAGGTAATACCGTTTTTTTACTATCCCGATTTTGCAATAAAAACTAGTTGTTAAATTTTCAAAAAATCGTGCGATTTTTTAAAAATTAAACAACTAGTTTAAACAACAATATAAACAAAATTAGAACAAATTAAAACAATGAGATATTTTTCTAGAGTCATTTTATTCTAACCTTTAACAAAAATAAAATATCAAAAAATAAAAACAAAAAGTAAAGTAGTATTCTTTTAAAACAAGTATTCTTTATATTGCAAGCAAACATTTTTCTATTAAGTTGACAAATACAAGTTTTATGACGGTTTTTCCAAAGGTCATAAAATATACTTGTTTTTTTTGTGTCACATGGATAGTGACAAGATCTAAATTCACCTGTAAGACCGTAGAGTGCTGTCAGATAATTGAGCGAAATTTGGACCCATGACCGTTTTATGGCTTCAATAATCTCTTCGGTTTTTTTGGTATTGCCGTGCTACCTCGTAGACTTTTTTTGAAAGCTATCCCCACACGTTGTCCAATATGTTCAGGTTAGCAGAATATTGGGGCCATGGTAATAGGTTCACATTTTGCCCCTGAATCCAGGTTTTGTTGTTCGTGCGGTATGTATTGGTGCATTATCTTTTTGGAAAGTCCATGGTTGTCCACCAAATAATTCAGAAAACTGCGGAAAAGCTCGTTCCAGAATCGATTTGTAAGTGATTACCGTATTTTAGAGGCTTGAAAATCCAGCTCCACTGTCCAGGAATAGGTGATTGCTCACCATTCCAGTATACATCACCTCCTTTGCTCTGCCGTTTTTTAAGATAGATTTCTTCCTTTCTTAAATCATGATAATAGAAGCTATGTATATCCATCAGGTCCATCCAAATTAAGTTTTTTTCATCAGAAAAAACAACGGTATACCAAGCTAGATTCCACCTACGGTGATTTGTTGCAAAATTAAGGTGTTGACTCTTGCGTGCAGCATTTTATGGTGGTATTTTCTTCATTTTTTGGTGTCGTATATGATCTGCCTTCTGTATTACCGAGCAAAAGTCGATCTACTAGCATTTACCCCAGCATCTGCCTTGAAGTTACTAATGGAAATTCTTGAATTTAAAGCAGCTCTCACTATCGCTCAATTTTTCTGAAATGATGTCACTTTCTTGACTCTTCCTTTATGGTATTTTATAAACCTCTTTGGGTCTTTGAGGTAGTGGAATACAACATTTGAACTACTTACTTCTAATTTTGCTAGATATAATACGGATGATTTTGCAGAGATCCCGGTAAGCTCGAATTTGGCCTATTTCCTCCTTAGTTAGATCCTTACCTCTACCCATACTTCTTGATTCTATCAAATTAATACACGAACTAACCTCCCACACAATCAGAGTATCCTTTTATCTGATTTAAAACACGCTAATAGGTAAATTTAGATCTTGTCCCTATTCATATGACACGAAGTGTATAACACTATTATGACCTATTTGTTTAAATTTGTAAATGAAAAATGTTCTTTACTCTTGTTAAAATATTAATATTGCTTCCAAAATGTTTGTCCAATTTGAATTTCACAGTTATTCATTTGGCATGAGAAAAACATGGTATAGATTCAAGGTATTAAAAAATGTTAAAACATTCAATTTGGAAACTCCTTACATTGCATACTTATTAGAAATATATACCTAAAGTGTATGACTGTTTCTTATACTTATATCTTTTTTTCCTTACATTAAAAACATTCGATATGGGAATAGGAAAAAAAGTTAAACACAAAGTTAGATATAATTATTGTCATATTAATAAATTTATTCCACCAATTTAAAGGAACAAACTATTGTTAAAGATCGACTTTAAAGTAAGCTATCTTATGTCAGTCTATCTAGCAGTTGTTTTTTCTTTCTTTATCGTTAAAGATAGAAAGATTATAATTCTGTTTTCAATTTAAAGATATTCTTTGTTTTTTTAAAAGCCACATCTGGCACTTGTTTATTTCTCTCCATTTTTTTAAACAAGTGATGTAAATTTTAATATTACATTGTCCCACAGCTGTTGCAGAAGAACATAATTTTTACAAGGAAAAATCCACCTATTACATTTTTTCTTATAACAAATTATGTAGTTAAATTGATAAATTGCCTCGTTTGCGGCACATTCAAACAACAAACTACACAACACAAAAGATACATTTTTATTTATTTATCTAGTAAATGAACACATTTAGGTACCTACCTATCTATCTACCTTCCATTCCACCTGAACAACTGCTATAGAGGGAGATTCTTCTTCTTCCTATTCACATTAGCTTATGGGCTTCCCACCATTTCCATAGATAGAAATACATCTATTTATTTTATTTTGTTGTGAGAAATAGTAACACAGGTAGAAAAGAGATGACCAACATCATCATCGCAGATACAAAATTATAACAACAACAACACCACTAAAAAGAAGATACACCTTTTGTGTGTTGTTGTTGTAAGAATCTATTAGCTATGATCATAAATAAGATTGAAAGAATGAAGGGAAAACAATGGTGATCATTACCTATACCTACCTTGTGCCGTTGTTTGGTTAGAGATGGATTTGAAGAGTAGGGGAGGATTATAATATTATCATCTTCCCAAACAAAACACAGAACTAACTGTGACTGATACGTACCTGGTGGTAGGTAGGTGTAGTGGGTATAAGGTATAGTGAACAGAACAGAGTGAACTTGAATGAAGTTTCGAGGCGTGGCTGCAGTGTGGTAGTTCGCCATTATGGCCAGCAGTCCGGTGTGTTTTTTTTTTTAATTTGGTATACAGAGTCTGTGATGGCGCGCGGGATGTTAATGGCCGTCTATACTGGTTATATGATGTGATAATTATCTGAATAAATCAAGTATCTTGTTTAATTTTAATTCTGTCTTTGGAATAACTTTATATTCAGGTATAAATAAGTTGGATGGGATGTGTAGATATGTTTTTCTTGTATTAATAAGTCGTTTTCTTCTGTTTTTTTCGTTTAATTAAATCGTTATATCTTTTTTATAAAATTTAATGAAAAATAAATCATTCTTGTACAAAAAGATATTCAGTTTGATAACAAATAATACCGCTGTTTGGATAAATAAATAGTATAACAACTAAATCGAAAGAAGTTGCTTTGAACTAACAATGATTTTATCTAGAATAGTTGCGGGATAGACACCACTTAAAAAAAATCAATTTACGATTTGCATTCCACCATACAAAACTTAACTTAAAAACGTTACAATTAGGTATCAGCTTCCTCAAATTAACTTTAAATGCTATTTTTATCAATTAAACTATAAAAGACGTCAAAACTGGAAGACGCTAGCTTTACTATGTACTCAACTAGATTCCTTTTATTTTATATCTCAAATTTTTGTCAACAGATACACAAATTGTCATATGCATTCACATAGTCCTGCAGAAAAGTTATTAATTACGCACAAATCGTCTCAAAAGTGGTTGGCTTAAAAGGATATTTGCTTTTCGGATATCTATGCATTTTTTTGTAAGTCCTATTTTGAAGCATCTTTCGTGCAATTAAGCCTGTCGTCTTTTAGAACAATACAAGTGGCATACAGAACTTAATGTTCCCTTTTAAGAAAAATGGATAAACAAATTTAAAATGCGCCATCTTCTAATAATAATAAATAAACTGCTGCATTTCTCCCCGAAATAAATGCCTATAACTACATTTTTAACTTAGCAAAGAAGGAAAAAAAAACAGAAAGTACCTATAATCGTGTTCTTATAACATGTATTTATCACAAAATACTCTGAAACTGAACAAAATACCCTTTAAATCGTTCCAGCATGGACTTTTGGGACCTTAATATAAAACAAAAAATTAATTTGGTTGCGTGATTCCCGACGCGGTATCTCTACCACAACTGCTCTATTATAATAGTTCAAATAAAAGACATTGTTAGGACTTTCTGAGATAATATATAACGTTGCATACATTCAGTTTAATTATTTAGGACTCCATTTTGCTATTAAAAAACTGCCGAAAGGCTTTTTAAAAATAAATTTAAAAAAATTATATAATAATCATATCGGATAATTTTAGAAGATACCTATTGAAATATTTTAATTTTTAACTTCACATAGGAAGTTATTGTAATCGGTCCGATTTGTCAAAGTGAACATTTTAAAATGTCTCGATGTTTTAAGGTCTCTAGAGTCTAAATCAAAAGTTTTAACAGAGAGTACTTTTGTAGATATACGTACATTATATAACCCTATAATATTTTACGAATACATAAAGCTAGCAACTTCAACTGAAATTTATATTATACATTGTGACGTCATGCCAAATTAGTATGAACTCGAACAAAAATTATGTGGGTTGGTGATAATATCCCCCAAGATATAATCCCCAAAGGAAAATCCCCAAATCCATAATCCCAAAAACGAAATCCCCAGCAGCAAAATTCCCAAAGAGAAAATACCCAGGGCGAAAATCCCCAAGTGAATATCCCCAAAACAATTATGTTCAAGATTCACTACTTGAACATAATTGTTTTGAATATATTAAATTTCATTTATATTGCATGAAATGCAAGCAAAAGATTTGGAAACAATAACATCATCCATTTCAATTTTTGTTTTAAAATTAAAGAAATACTCGACACTACAAAACAACGCTTAGACAGCACTAAACAAGCACTACGAATACAATGATTCTCTATCAATACTAAAGTCAGACTGAGAAGTGCATGCCTTCATAGTGATTTTTTGTTTAGAAACTGTTTATCATTATCATTTATAAATATCACAATAAGAGAATTTCATAAGAGTTTTTCTAAAAACTGCATGCATAAATGAAGATATGCACGGATACTGGGGATTTGGAGATTTCGTGGGGATTTTGGCAAAATAAATAAATTATTTAGTTGGGGATTTTGTCCATTTGTCTTATGTCTCTGGGGATATTATCAAAATGGATTAAATTTGTTTGGGGATATTATCCCGTGGGGATTCACGTTTTTTTTATTAATTTATTTATTATTTATTTAAAATCACTGAAACGAAAAATGAATCACGTCCAAAATAATTGTAGGGTAAGTTCGGGCATTATGGCGCACCTAACGTTAATCTAAAATAACTTTAAAACGAACAACATTTTATAACTCAGTATTTTTTTTTTATTAAATAAGAGAAAACAGCAACATAAATAAATCAAATAAAAATAATAATTCAAGTTCATTAATAAAAAATAAATTAGTTTAAAAATAGTTTAAAAAAAACCATATTGCCCTACCTACGGGCAATATGGCGCACCCCTGAGGGCAATATGGCGGGGAGATTTCATTTTTGATTTAAACGCCCACATCCATCACAGGTGTTCTTAAATCCCGTACATGAATCGTGAGACCACTGTCCACAAAGGACACAATGCATCCACTCGTCCTTTTTGATTGTAGTGGTGTAATCCTCACCACATCCAGCACAAATATTTTCCCCGAAATCTTCGGGCCCATCCGACTCGTCGGCTAGCTGGATCTCAAGATTTTGTTCGTCGGATGACGTTGATGATTGCCGCTTTACCTTTATTTTTTTTGGCCTTGGAAGCTTAGTCTTCAGTTGTTTTTGTATTGATTCCTTACCCAACGAAGTTAACACCCTGGCCTTTTGCTTTCTTGTATTATTTTTCACCTGCCTAGAACAAGATGGTACGGGAGAAATTATGTTCAGCATTTTTCCAGGCGTTATATCGCTAGCAGCTTCCTCAGTTTTACTTGTAGTCGGAGGAACTTCAATGGGAGGTGGAGTTGTGGAAGGCATTGGAACGGTTTCCTCATTTTGATGGTCAATGATAAAATGCAAAAAACGGGAAGAGACGAAGAGACATACTATAATTTACATGAAAACTTCATAAGGGCATTATGGCTTACCCGCGCCATAATGCCCTCACAGTATCTGCGCCATATTACACAAAAAACACTAATTCACAACACATTACAAAAAAACTAAGTTCTCTTTTCGTTTCAAAAATTTCCCGCTACACAACAAAACTGAAACTGTATTCTGCATTACACTCCTCACACCGAACACCTGCGTTATATACTTACCAAGAAAAACGAATCCAAACACAAAGCAAAATTATAAAAACACGAGCAAACTGTAAATTTTGTTTGTATTCTTTTTTTTTGTCCAGCGAAATTCGTCGTATCGACTAACGATGTTTACAGGGCACGTGTTCGGCAGAGGCTGAAGTTTTTGCATTGTTTTTATTTTAATTAGAATTTTAGAAGTATGATATTTGCGAGGTGCGCCATAATGCCCCATGCGCCATAATGCCCGAACTTACCCTATGCATCAAAGAAAAACGATTTTGAAATTTTAAGTAAAATCAAATTGGCAGTTTTTTTCTTTCAAAAAAATCGTAATAAAAAAAATATATACCTACTAAAAATTGGTAAGAATTTGTTTTATCCACACAAATATCTTGGTAACAATAATAAATATTCACTAATAAAACAGATTGATTTTAAAGCTTGTTTAGATTTGTAGAGAAACAAAACTGGCAGCATTTCTTATAAGAAATACAAATCTACAAAAATCACTATACAAATTTCGTTTGTTAATATTTGGAAATTTTTTTAGAAAAATTAAACTGAGATTTTTTTATTAAAAAAAAACGTTCAAGAAATTCTACTAAAAACAAGTGAAAAATAGGTAAAAATCTCGGGAACAAAACAAAATTGAAATAAAACTTATTTTATCATACACAAAACATTGTTATTAGCTATAGATAAAACAAATGTTTAAAATGGATATATCCGCTATTTATTGAGATACGGAACATGAAAAATGTAGAATTAAAGTACGGATAAATGTGAATTTCTTTCCAATGAAAAGTTAACAAAATATAAGACAATTCAAATGTTAGTAGGTTTATCACATGCCAATAATTTTTTTTGTTTTTAACATTAATATTGGTCCTCGTGTATTGTTTAGTCAGAATACGGTTCCTAGTATAAGGTATTTCACCTTGTCTACTTTAGCAATTCTAAAAGCCTTTAAAGGGCTATAAACCTCTTAACAGCCAAAGTTAAAAGTATTAAATATTTTTTTTTTTTAAATAATTTAGGAAAATAGGGAAGGATTTAAGGATACTGTTGCACATTGGTCTAAGATTTCTGAAAATCAAAATGGGAGGGAAAAACAGGCCAAAGCATTCCACATTCGCGATGTGCTGTTAAAGACAGCATATCTTTATTTGACAGTACGCCTAAATTTGAGCTCAAGAGTAAACTGATGAGCATGGGTATTATGGCAGAATTGTTGCATGAAACATTGCGGCGGTGTTCGAGAGATGTAAATGCTTCGGTCATACATAGTTCTATCGCCTATCATTTTTAAATTTTTGAATTCTATCGAAGGGGATGTGAAATTATTTTGGGGCATCTGCCCAGATGTACGAATTGTATTCAAGCTTTGCACGATGAAGTTTTTGTAAATTACAGCCAGATCAGAAGGGGTGAAAAATGTCTTGCACCGTCGGAAAAATACTTAGCACCCAGCAGCACTTTTGGTAATGTCAAATATGTGACCATTCTAAAAGAAATGATATGTAATACACATACCAAGTAATGAAAGTTGATTAGTTTCCTGGATGCAAGTGCCACTCAAGGAAAAGCGGCATTGGGGGTGGATCACGCTTTAACGATAGGAGAGACATTGAATTTTTGAAGCATTAAATTCTACACGGTTAAAAATTTCTTATTGGACAATGGTCGATACCAGAATTTAATAAGCTTAACATACGCTGCCGTTTAAGTTCCACATCCAAAGGACAATAATGTGAATGTAGAAGCAGTTTAACGGATTAGAAGTGGCAGATAAGAGATCGTTAATGAATAACAGGAAGAGAGTCGGAGACAAAACGGAGGCCTGAGAACACCAGCATTTATTTTGTGAATTTCAAACTTGAAACCATCCAAAACAACCTGTATTGAACGGTTAAAAATGTAGTTTCTAATTTAACGAAGAAGAAATTCATCAATAGCAAAAGCACGCAAACTCTATCAAATGCAATAATTTTACTTTCTCAAAAATTATGTAAAGATTTGCTTCATTGTTTGGCGAGATAACCCATATGTAAGAACAACATTTTTAAATGTTTCGAGATACTTTTCAAAATACTGTTCTTTGTATTGCATATGACTTTGATATTGATATAGTACCAAAACGTCTACCACAATTCAGATTTATATACAATATAATTTTGTCCATTTAATTGCCATTGTTATCTGAAGTTGATTTATTTATTTTTTTCAATATTGACATATTTTAACTCAAGAATAGGCCCATGGCAAACAAATTAAAATTGACAGATATTTTTGTACCAAAAAGTATAATTCATTATTTGTTGGCTGTGAAAGCAACGCATTTTAAGATAATAATAATAGGTACCTAATAAAATATAAAAACTCCCTTAAAACTAAAACTAAAACTTGGAAAAATTGCTGAATTCCCAAAAAAATTTAAATTGGGGACACACAAAATCTGCTTATATGTGATGTGTGATGGTAAACATCATTTTAAAAACCCTAAAGACTGTAATAGAAATTGAAAACATTAAGAAAACTACAACGTTAATGTAAACAATGAATACTTAAAATATTTTCTTTAATTGAATAAGACTACGAGTATTAAGTTTTTCTGCATGTTCCTCGAAAAACTTAATGGAAAAGTGTCAAATCTGGAGAACATTATGACTTTTAGGAGAATTATGGTATCCGTTTTCGTTTCTTAGAATCATACAATTAATTTCTTGATTTTGTATTTTTGAATCACTTATACTATATTTCAAATCTCTCTTCTGAACATTTTTTCCCAAAACAATGTTTTGTATATTTTTTTGTAATTAAATTACTCCGATCGTCTTTCGAAAACCCTAACAAAGTTCAAATTGGCCTTAGTTCGAACATTTTTAAAATGTCTAATGCCTAATGCCACTGCATTTTAAGTTTGAGTAAAGTGATATATGAGTTTCGACAAAAATTAAGCTTGTCAGATTATTAGAAATCATAAAAGTGAACTTCTTATATCGTTTTAAATTCTCTAAAATATGAAACTTTACGGCTTGTTTTACTTAATTTTGATTCAATCGTTTTGACATGTAAATGTTCTTAAGTTCTTACAACATTTTCTTTTTTATGTCATGTTTTTAAAATTACTTAAAATAAGTACAATACTCATGGATAATTACATATTTTTTTCTATCACCTTTAGAAACTAATTATCTATACATATGTATACAAACTTTATTAAGTGATGTTTTTGAAAATAATAATTATTTGTGAATTTGTTGTATTTCAAATCTTAACTTGTTTTTAAATCCAATTGAAAACTCATTTTTTCATTAAACGTTATATAAGTATTTATTTGTTGTCTTTATTTTCTATAACTAAATTGTCAAAATAAATCCAAGTGCGGGAAGTACCCCATAAATTTGCTGATGAAATCCAGCAGATATATGTTAAATCTAGCTACAAGGTTTCAACTTGGAACAGAAAGATGTAAAACAAATAATTTAAAAAAAATAAAAATAATAAAGCACAAAATACGTGCTTGCGCTTCATTACTTTGACAGTTTTTTTTTCCTTTTAAACAAACCTTGAAAAAGTGGGCGGAAAACTTTCAAGAGTGATGATTATGTGATAGAATCTTTATGGCTAGCTATACAAGCCATCATCTTCGTATTTGGTCTCTCTCTCTCTCTGAATTGGAAAAAATTCCCATCACGATGTCCACCTCGTCGTACTGTGACCATGTCCTTGTATATTCCAAAAAATCAACACCCCGTTTGCAAAAACCATCCCAAAGACCCAGTATACACATTATAATCATTGAATGTCTGGAGAGTTTAATGTTGCTTAAATGGGTTCATATTTTCTTATTTAATGTAGCGAAAATTAACCTATGATTTATAATAGAGACGACTGACGACGACGACGTGGTGTGGCAAAAAATCTCAACTATTGCACCGTAACAATAATGCGAATATTTCAAAAAAAGAAAAAATCCTTAAATTCACTCTGTAGAAGGGAAACCTTCCTAAGTTTGGATTTTTATATTTTGCCTCTGTAGAAAGTATAGTTGTAAATTGAATTGATAGTTTTATTTTTCGCATATAAGCTTAGGTATATACCCTTACTTACTTATAGTTAGACTATCTTTTTATTATAGAAATAAAGTTTACAAAATTGTTCTCCCGAGGCCAAATGTCTAGACAACTATATTATTTTTGTAACGAAAAGAACGAACGTGTTTTCCATATCTTGCCAATTTGGGTAGGTACGTATACACTTTCCTAATATAGTGAAGCTTTACAGGTTACAGCTTATTGCTTGAATGAAAGTTTTTGTTGAGGCGTGCAATTCTTTTTTATAAACAAAATTTTTATATATGGTAATTCAACAATATTTGCGTTTATTAAATAAAACAGTTGGGATCACATTATATTTAAATTAAATTATAGGAACATGGACTTTTGGAGCGGAGTTGCCCTCAGATCATTTTATGCATTTATGATTTTTGTGTTCTTTTTTGTAGAGAAATATACAATACCAATTTATTTTTTCAAATACACATTGTTTTGCATTTAAATAAATAAATAAATTAGGTGGCGCAACAGTCCGTAGAGAACCAGGGCCTAGTGACTTACAACTCTCAACCATTCCTGTAATTGCGGGAATGGAGGGGACCTACAGTTTATATGCCGAATCCGAACGGCCAATTTGAGAAAGCACTTTTTCATGACAAGAATTACTCTTGGAGAATTTGTCAATTCCTCGCAAGAGGCAGTACCCGTGAAAAAAACTTTAGATGGCATAGGCAGGGATCGAACCCAAGACCTCTTGTTTTGCATTTATTCATTTTAATTTCACGAAATTATGTTTGTTTTGTTAAACATTTCCATTATTTTATCGATTACATACTTTTCGTCACTTAATAAAAAAAAAGAAATTGTGCACACAGTGTTTTTATTGACATAGGTAGTTGGAAGTGTTACCAAACCTTACAAGACAAAATGTTCCCTATTGTAAAATAGAAAAACTAATTTTTTGATCATTAAAATGGATCCAAGTATAAAGCGGTTTTTCGATTTGTTGTTATAAAATATATTAATTTTGAATCAGAGTTCAGAAAACTTTGATTTAATAATTTCGATGTGTATGTAATAAAAAAAAGATTTATGAGTAAGAAGTTAGCGAATTAAGCTTCAGTTTTAATTCTTAATGACTTGTGTAAAATACGTCATAATTTATTTGTAAAATTTTGATTTTATTATTGAACATTTTCCGTCTTCCTTTTAACTTCATATAGGATGTTGTTATGATTAAACGAATTAAACAAAAAGGGAAAAATGTATTTGACTAAAAATATCTCTCGATGTCATAACGCTAGCGGCTTCATATAAAATATGTGACTTGATACCAAATTTTATATGACCTTAAAAAAAAGTAAACTAAAGTTCTTTTTTATAAATAAAAAATACTGAAAGTCACCTCGAATATTTTACGAACAAATAATGATATTACCTCCAAAATAATTGTATGTATCAAATAATCCAGGCTGTATTATTTGAATAAGAAATATAAACTTTTAAAAAATACTACTAAAAATTGGTAAGAGATTGGTTTTCGATTAAAATATCTCGGTAACAAAAACAGATATTGAAATAAAACTTATTTTATCATATGCAATATATTTGTATTAATATTTTATAAAACTTTTAGAAATATCGACAAACGGGCACGAATGAAAATTAATCAGTTTCTTTTTTTTATTGTTTTTTCGTAAGCTTGTTAAATGGAAATATTATTAGTTTATAATTAACCGTACAATATTTGTTAATTTATTTTGAGAACTTATATGTTTGCCTTGCCTTATATTTTGTTTGTTATTATTCTCACAAGAATAAACAAATAAATTCATATCAACCAACATAAGAAACGGAAGTGATAAAACGAAATAACATACCCATTGATAAAAAAACCTAAATTATCATAAATAATGGGCGACTAATTAACGGAACAATATTATATCATTAAATGTTTTATAATCCCAATGAGTAGTAGCTTTTTATCCCTCTCAGGAAGGTGCTTCTCTGAGTTGATATATCAACTTACTTTGCAAAAAAAACATTTATCAAAAATGTATTATCTAATAAATAGACACAAATTGTTGAATATTGATTCGTTATGTTAAAATATTCGATAGAATTTTTAATTCATACAATTCAAACTAAAAATTGAACTGAAGCAGACTCTAAATTACGATGAGCGAATATGTTAAAATTGAGTCATGTAATTTTCAAAGACTTTTTTTTTATTTTTTTTTTTATATTTATATTATTTATTTATCTTTTTCATTTTTACAATAATTTACAAAATAATAATTTTAAATGACATACTCTAATTCTCGGTATTGTAAAAAAAAGAAAAAAAGATAAAAAAGCCATTCTGTAACCATTTAAGGCTAGTGACGAATTACCCTTTAAAAAAAGAAATTTAAATATGTATTACGTTTTATTTAAAAAATAATTAGTATATAAATAAAATTAACAAATGCTAGAAAAATTAAGATGCCAAATATAGTAAATAATGTTCATTTATAAGAGAAGAATATAATTAAAAACATTTTAAAAACATAAAGATTATTGAAAAAAATACAAAGTTTATTAAACTACATTTATCAATAAATTTTTGATTTGTGAGCTATCCATTGTGAAAAGCAATATTTTGACTTTTTTCAAAAAGAGGTTCCGTTCGTTTAAAATTCGAATATTGTGAGGCAGTTTTTTAAAAAGTTTAGGTGCTATGACATTGAAAAAATTCGAGTAGTGGGTTTTGTTAGAGGCTGGAACTTTAACTCCAAATTTGCCATTTATCCTCAAGTTATACAAATTTGAGTTTCGAATTCCGGAAGTAAAACTACTTCGCATAAAGAAAATGTTTAGTACTTTATAAAAATAAAGATGTTTTAGCGGTAAGATATGAAGATTTTTAAATAAAGGCCATGTGCTGATAAATCTATTCTTCTTGCAGATAATTCTTATTATATGCTTTTGAGAAAAAACAAGAGGTTCAAGTGTATTGAAATAAGTGCCTCCCCAACAAGATATACCATATTGCAGCTACGAGTGAACGAGTCCATAGTATATTTTACCAACAAGGATTTTGAGCAAAATGGCCTTAACTTAAAAATGTTTCGAGAAACAAATACCATGTACGTTTTAATTGTGATGTGTGGGCTTTCCAGTTCAGATTTTTATCAATTAACCTAGATATTTGAAACTTTCAACCGACTCTATTTTAAAACAAGTATATGAACAGACAACATTTTTGGTGTAGTTTTAACTATCGGGTGATTTTTTTGAGGTTAGGATTTTCATGCATTAGTATTTGACAGATCACGCGGGATTTCAGACATGGTGTCAAAGAGAAAGATGCTCAGTATGCTTTGACATTTCATCATGAATAGACTTACTAACGAGCAACGCTTGCAAATCATTGAATTTTATTACCAAAATCAGTTGGCAGAAAATCCGCTTTTTTATCGACAAATTTTGTTCAGCGATGAGGCTCATTTCTGGTTGAATGACTACGTAAATAAGCAAAATTGCCGCATTTAAAGTGAAGAGCAACCAGAAGCCGTTCAAGAACTGCCCATGCATCCCGAAAAATGCACTGTTTGGTGTGGTTTGTACGCTGGTGGAATCATTGGACCGTATTTTTTCAAAGATGCTGTTGGACGCAACGTTACGGTGAATGGCGATCGCTATCGTTCAATGCTAACAAACTTTTTGTTGCCAAAAATGGAAGAACTGAACTTGGTTGACATGTGGTTTCAACAAGATGGCGCTACATGCCAAACAGCTCGCGATTCTATTCTTCGGAGAACAATTCATCTCAAGGAATGGACCGGTAAGTTGGCCACCAAGATCATACGATTTGACGCCTTTAGACTATTTTTTGTGGGGCTACGTCAAGTCTAAAGTCTACACAAATAAGCCAGCAACTATTCCAGCTTTGGAAGACAACATTTCCGAAGAAATTCGGGCTATTCCGGCCGAAATGCTCGAAAAAGTTACACAAAATTGGACTTTCCGAATGGACCACCTAAGACGCAGCCGCGGTCAACATTTAAATGAAATTATCTTCAAAAAGTAAATGTCATGGACCAATCTAACGTTTCAAATAAAGAATCGATGAGATTTTGCAAATTTTATGCGTTTTTTTTAAAAAAAAAGTTCTCAAGCTCTTAAAAAATCACCCATTATTACAAGGGTCGACATGCAAATTTCCATACATTCTGCAGATTGAAAATAAATGTCGCAATCAATTGCTTTTACATTCTTTGAAAACAAGATACTATCGAAAAACCATTTCAAATAATTTTAGTGGATTAAATTTAGAATATTTGTTAAATGTATATATGAAATAAAAACCAAAAGAGTTTATACAAATATTTGGTGATGAAAATGTATTTTTTATATTCAGTTTAGTTTTAGTTTATTTATTTAAAAAAAAACTTACACAGTAAGATAATAGATATCTTATAAATTTGTGAAAGTCTATGACTTAACTTTATATAACAATTCAAATTTTTAAAAAATACGATAAGAAAATAATATAAAAAAAAATAAAATTAAATAAAAAAAAAGAGAAAATAACAATAATTTATCGATAATTAATTGACGTTAAAATATAAATGATAGAAATAGAAGAAGGAAAAGAAAGAGAAAAGATAGTTAAGTTAGTTAAAGTTAAGAAAAGAAGATAGCTAAGTTAAGTTAGTTGCTTTGGTTCGAAAAGAAGATTTTAATACTTTTTTGGAAAATATGCATATCACTTATATCCCGCATATGAGTTGGAAGTGAGTTCAAGAGGCGACATGCAGCGATGAAAAATTGCCTTTCCGAGGTCAAACACGAAAAGCGTGGCAAAATTACCGATGTCGATCTGTTCGATGTTGACATTCTGATTTTTCAAACAGATAAGCTGGTTGACGTGTCTTCAAGATTTAAAAAAAACAGTATCAATGTTCAAAGCTTCATGAAGTCATTAAAAGGCATACTAAGTAGAATCTCTTGCAAATGTGAAATATGGTCGTACCTTCTTAACCCAAAGATGTATCGAATGATACTATTGAATACTAATGTTTAATTTATTTTTGCTGATGGAATCGCAGTTGAAAAAAATTTCGCATCCATGAGTGAGAACAGGTATTACAAAGGTCCTTGCCAGCATTAGTCTGGTTTTAAATGGAGTGATGTTTTGGGCGGTCCACAGCGTTCTAAGCGTTCCATAAGTTTTACCTACTAATTGGTTGATGTGGTCATTCCAGGTCAATGTTTTATTGAAAATTACTCCTAGATTTTTTCTGGAATTTACGAATTCTAATGGGTTCTGGTTTAGAAATAAATAAGGAAAGTATGTTAAGTCTAATTCTTTTCTTGATATAACCAGGCATTTGCATTTGCTTGCGTTGAGAACCAACCCATTGCACGACGCCCAGTAGGACATCTTTTCTAGTTCTTGGTTCAGGGTGAAAGCGCAGTCGTCAATTAAACCCAAAGGACAGCTTTTGTAAATTTGAATGTCATCGGCATAAAAATGTTTTGATACTTCATTTATAATGAAACCGATTTCATTCACATATAATGAAAATAGAAGGGGGGATAAAATTGATCCTTGGGGAACTCCTTGTTGAACCGGAAGAAAATCGGAGAGATTTCCATTTAAGAAAACGGTTTACTTTCTATCATTCAAAAAGGAAGAAAGTAGTTTAATAGCTTCTGAAGATATGTTGAATCTGTGACGCAGTTTATTCAGAAGTATCGAATGATTCACCATGTCGAATGCTTTTGAAAAGTCTAATAGGACTAAAAAAGTTACATTATCCGTATCGAGTTCAGTCCTTATGTCTTCGATTATTTTAGTTAGTGCCGTTATACAGCTATGGTGCGAACGAAAACCTCATTGAACATCGACTAAAAGGTTTTTGCGACTGATGAAGTTGCTTAATTGTTTTTGCATTATCCTTTCACACACCTTAGACAGAAAAGGAAGTATTGAAATTGGTCTAAATTCATTGCAAAGCAAGTTTTTAGGGATGTGAATTATTTTTGCTTTTTTCCATTGATGTGGGAAAATGCCAGTGGTAAGGATTGAATTTATTACATGTGTAAAAGAGGGTAGAAGCAAAGGAAGGATAGCTTTAATCAAAATAGGATTCAAATCATCAGCACCAGTGGCATTGGACTTTATACTTATGCAACTTTCAACTATGTCTAAGGCGTTCACACAATCGAAATTGAACAAAGTGTCTGTAGCAGGTCTCTTAAAGTTATTATAGGTGTAGAAACAAATTTACTGTTTAGCTCATTAATATTCAATTCAGCTGGAAAATTATTTCTTTGTTTGCCTATTCCTAGCTTGCGGAGGTTGTTCCATATTTTACGACTATCCGATTTTAGATCTAGACGGTTAGAGTAGAACTGTAGTTTTGAGCGTCTTACCTCTTGAACTACTTTATTTCGGAATGATTTATACAACTCATAGAGCTCGTTAACACGGAAACGTTTCCAGCGTCGGTATGCTAGATCACGCTGATTTATAAGTTCTTTAATCCTACTAGTAAACCATTGTTTATTTTCGCGGATTCTAGTTTGTGCTTTTAATGGAACGTGTCGATTAAATAAAATATTAATATTTGAGTTTAGAAACTCGACTTGGTCATTTGGTGAAGGCATTAGGAAGATGTCATTCCATGCTATCATGTTTATATCATTTTCAAGATGTGTTTTATTGATATTCTTAAAATCTCTAAACTGAATATTGGAAATCCCTTGGTAGAGAAATTGGTAAAAAAAGTGTCTACCAAACTCCCAGAAATAGTGTTGGTTAATAAGGTTTGATTTCACTTAAGAAGCAAAGAAAGAAGTAATACATATTAAGGTTGGTCGATTTTGTATATGGGAAAAAATAATAGTTATTTGATAATATTGTAATAGTAATATTATGTTGTGTATAGTCCAAACAAATAATAATTGCCAACAAAAACTGAAATTAAATCATATCTTTAGCCCGCGCATGGGCTTTGAAGTTTCTGAGATTTTTGAAAAAAACATCGTTTTTTTTTTAAATTTAAATATTTTATTAAAAAAATAAAATATTACAAAACAGTAAAAAATTAACTCATTAAATAAGTAACATAGAACACAATTCAAATCACAAAATTGTGTGTAATTCAAATCACAAAATTTAATTTAAAGAAGAAATAGTTTTATTTTATATTTAAGGCAAGAAATCTCGTTTACTCTTAATATCGGGGCATTATGGCTGAACCCAAAACACGCTTCAGCTTTGGCTTCGCCTGACGTTTACGAGTTCAGCCATAAGAATTCAATGCATGCTATACAATGGAGCTTCGACCTCACGTTTCGTTTGACAATCGTAAGGAAAAGAACGTAATGTGACTCCAAACGGAAGCTCTAGTTCAATTTTCTGAACATTTGCTTTGTCTGTCAGACAAGCTGTAAAGAGCTGTAAAAAAATGTCAACAAACAAAATATTTGCTCTTTGGAGGGATACAATAATAGAAATGTCATTCAAAGCAACCCCGAAGCAGGCCCATCGTAACGCAGACGAAGCTGAAGCGTGTTTGTGATTCAGCCATTAGTTTTCTGGACGTAAGTTTCGCTTCTATCGAGCCTTCCCTTAAATTTTTGTGATGATAGACGCTTCAGTTACTATTTTCACAGAGCGTTCGACTGCCTGTGTGTGACATGGTAGTTTTAATAAAATGAGCTTTTCTTTGCACTAAGAACTAATAACATCGTTTTTTTCTTCATTTAGTGATGTGTTGAAGAATTGGTGCATCGTGAAACTCTTGCTGTCAATCTATGAGATCAATATAGCTTTCAGCATCGAAATTAATAAGAGGCACTTCAAAGACACGAGGCTGCTTTTTTGTGTAAGGTGAACTTCATGTTTTTAGTATCCTCCTGGCACCTAGTTCCCTGATTGAATGATTTTGATCAGGCATCATCGATAGCAGCAAATTCTCTGGCTGAGAGAAATAGGCGTTACGTTGAATAACGGGATCAATTATAAGTTTCAATTTTGATGGCAAATAACGAGTACTTTTAATTAACATCCACAAATCCAAGTTGGATTTGTTTATATTTCAAACCAAACCGGAGACACGATATTTAGCTAGTATTTGTAAGTTATTTAATGGAGTTAAAGAAGAAATATAAAGCCGCAATATTCTATTCACTTTTGTCACCATCGGGCATGGGACATCTATCATTTGGACCTATTAGCCAAATCATGAGAACATTGTCCATTTATAACTGACTTTGTTATTTAGTACAGGTATTTCTGATCGGTGTTTAGATCATCACATACATACCTAGGCACGAGTACGATAACTTTGGCGCCAAGATATAATAACGGTTTTTGGTATAGGGTCTTAATACAAGCATTTTTTACTATGGGAGGGGGGTCTATCTCCCCCCGTTTAGGCGGGAGGGGCAATTTAAAAAAGTTATTATTTAAAATGGAAAAAAATAATTAAAAAATAACGGTGATACATACAATTAAGTTGTATACATTTTTTTAAAGCCAACATTCTGTTCTATTAGCCAGTTTTTAAATCAAGTCAAAACTATGCGTAGTTTTTGAAAAATTTAATTTTAAACTCAAAATTTGAGTAAAAAAAGTTAAAAAAGGTTTAAAGTGTAACTTTTTCAATACTTCAAGATTATCTACCATTGTTTTTATTTCAGAATTGATTGCTCTTATTTGTTTTTGATCAAAAACTGAAAACTAGATGATTTTATGTCTTTTAGTTTTTGAGAAAATTGAAAATAAAAATTTAATTTTAAACTCAAAATTTGAGTAAAAAAAATTAAAAAAAGGTTTAAAGTGTAACTTTTTCAACACTTCAAGATTATCTACCATTGTTTTTATTTCAGAATTTATTGCTCTTATTTGTTTTTGATCAAAAACTGAAAACTAGATGATTTTATGTCTTTTAGTTTTTGAGAAAATTGAAAATAAAAAATTAATTTCAAACTCAAAATTTGAGTAAAAAAAGTTAAAAAAAGGTTTAAAGTGTAACTTTTTCAATACTTCAAGATTATCTACCATTGTTTTTATTTCAGAATTTATTGCTCTTATTTGTTTTTGATCAAAAACTGAAAACTAGATGATTTTATGTCTTTTAGTTTTTGAGAAAATTGAAAATAACCACAACTACTATTTTAATTTTTTTTGCTTGAGTAGTCTTATTTTGATAGTAATAATGGTATTTGCGTATGCGTATTGCGTGTTTGGGTGTATGCAACAGTAAGGTGTGCGCGAGTTTAGGTGTATGCAACAGTGGCATCTGTAAGGGGGGCATGCTGCCCCCCTGCAACCCCCCTGCTTGGGCACACTATAGGATTTGGGGTGGGTGCAAGTTGGAGTGCGTGCAAGGTGGGGATGGTGCAAGGTGCGGTGGGTGCAAGATGGGGTGCATGCAAAGTTTCTTTTGCATTTAAATAAGCTGGATTTAAGAAAAATTAATTTACCCTAGGTATATCTTAATCCATATTCGATTATTACTATCAAAATAAGACTACGTTAATACTTAAGCAAGGAAAAAGTAATTTAATTAAAATATTTTGTTTTGGTAATTTTCAATTTTCTCAAGAACTAGAAGACATCAAGTCATCTAGTTTTCAGTTTTTTATCAAAAACAAATAAGAGTAATGAATTATAAAAAAAATAGTAGATAATCTGAAAGTTTTGAAAAATTACACTTTAAACCTTTTTTTTAACTTTTTTTTGCACAAATTTTGACTTTAAAACAATTTTTTTCAAAAACTTTGCATAGTTTTGACTTGATTTAAAAACATGCTAATATACAAAAGTGTTGGCTTTAAAAAAAGGTATAATACTTAATTATAAGTATTACCGTTATTTTTTAATTATTTTTTTTCCATTTAATGTACATATTTTTTAAACTGCCCCTACCGCCTAAACGGGGGGAGATAGACCCCCCCCCCCCCTCCTATAGTAAAAAATGCTTGATTTTAACTGTTCTATACAAATCCGTCATTAAACTTTGTCGCCAAAGTTATCGTACTCTCCCCCATACCTACATACAATATATTTAAGGTCTCTAAGTGAGTAAAATGCTAAAATTTGCTCACGCAAATTAGGTACAATTTTGGATTTCCAGTTAAGGTTGATTTTTGTAGATTATTAGAAAGTTGCTAATTTGCAATTAGTTGAAGATAAAAATAACGATTACAAATGTGTACGCCTTATTGTTTTCTTTTCGGATAAAATAAGATAACTTTACATTAAAAAAAATAATCCGGTGTCCTATTAAATTTATCTGAAAATTACATAAAATAAGAGTAATGTTAAAGTTAGATATGGTGCTTAGTAAATTATTTCGAAACAAAATGATTCTTTATACATATTTTAAAACAACTCCGAAATGCGAATTAAAAAAATGGAAATTTAAAACTATGACTTTTAACAAAGAGATATTCAATTACTTACACATCATCTTTATAAATTTTATAAAATAGTCGTTCTTACAAAGTTTTTCTTAAATCTTTTTATATGACCAAAAATATTGATACTGCATGAATTAAATACCCTAATTATTATATCTTTTATACTTTCGTAAAAATAAAACCAAAAACAAAAGTATTTTTTCTCCAAAAATTCTAGAACAAAATTGATAATTTAAAACAAATTTCCACACTTCAAAAAGTAACCTATTTGCGAAAAGAATGTTAAACATTTAACCTTTTTATTTCTTGCAATTTTAAAAATGACCCTCAAAGAAAATACAAAACTGCTGTCTTAAGATCTAGTAAGATGTCTTCATCTGAAAAAATAATTCATTTGTAATTAATCGATTTAAATACAAACAGTAATTGGTGCTAAACAGGGTAAAAAATGCAATAAAATAAAGTGTTTAATTATTTGTTTTATATGTACCTACAGGCAAATTGTTTAAATGTTAAATTGTAGTATTGTATTTATCATAACCATGTAATAAACTTATTATTTAATTTTTTTTCAGGTACCTATAAAACATTTTATTTGAAGTTGAGAACCCGGTTGTAATAATTGAGTTCTGTTTTTATTGAGTGGAAGTTAAAATTCAAATCTATATGTTATAGTATGTTGCCACTGAATTTATCACAAAAAATATAAAATTTAATTTTATAATGTGAACCTGCTAATAAGCAATATTTCTTCTAAAAAATAAAACCGTTTAAAATTAAATTCTTTTATACTTAACTAAATTAATCACCGATTAAAAAAAAAAAAAAACAATTTGGTATGACTATCGCCATTTTATAGGTCAGCGATGACATTTTTATTGTCTAACCAACTTATCTCTTTTTTTCAAAAGAATTATTTAAAAGTATAAATGTTAGTATATTGGTATAAGTATTATTTGTCTTTTTCTTAATATATTGTATTTTTTAAGCCAATATCGAAAAATCATTATGTTCTTCCAATGAATCTTAAATCAGAATATGATTTAAAAAGAGAAATCTTTTTGCCTTTTCAATTGGTTTTTTATTTTTGGTTTTTTAAACTTTGAATATTAAAATCATTATTTATTGAACCTAGGGAGGATCCAAAATTGTGGTTTAAAAAGTTGATTTAATTTGATGGAGTTTTTATTTTTTGAATTGGCAAATTTTATGTGATTTAATCGTTTTAACGAATAGAACATGGAACAAAATGCTCAATTAAAATTCAAATCAAATCATTATACAAAACGTTCTTCTATTTAATTAACATAAAAGGTGTACATAAATCTGCTAAAATGAAAAATATTTGTATTTTCAATTAAATAAAATTGGACTGAAATTTAAAAAAAAAAATTAAAAAGAAAATATTTTAGAAAGAATTGCTCTGCTTTTACAATAATTAAAACGAAATTATAGTAAAGAAGATATATTAAGATAGAATAGGATCGTTTACAAATGAATGTTAGCAAAAACACAGAAATCTAACAATGGATAGTACTAATCTAGAACGAAGCTAAATAAATAAGCGCAGTAAATGGTCTTCCAAGAAAATTTTCATTTTGAATGGGGTGTTATTTGGCATAGACAAAAATGGAGACCCCTCTTTACCACTGGGCCCAGGCCCAGGGCCCCGCAATCACCAGGGGCCCCCAAATTGCTGAAACATCACTTAGCCTCTATTGGTCTATTTTCAAAAAAAAAAAAATATTTCGATACAATTTTAGATGCATAAAGAATGATCAGAATTCGTACTTTCCTTGCTGAACAACAACCTTTGCTGAACAATTTAAATCACATTCAGTGCGAAATTATATTCACATTAAAACAGAAATATGAATAACTAACTGAGTGGCAAAAAAAAAACACACACATTTTGAATATCACTGCATCTGTATGAAAAAATAAAGATAATGGTGTTTCTATACTTGCAACGCGCATAAAAGTAACTCATACATAGGCGATTTAACTATCCGTCGGATGAACGGCACTCAATTTTTTAAGATTTCAAGGTAAAGAGGTAAAGAGTTTTTGTTTTTGGCCATTCAATGAGATAGATGAAAGATTACACTTCTCACTATTTGTTCTATAGCTCAATAGTAAGCGTTGATAGTACACCCGATCTGTCTCATGTTGCCCAATCTACGACAACGCGGCAAATACTCAGGAAGCTTTTCTGGTCTGCAGGCAAGAATAAAAGAAAATTGTAAATTTGCCACTTTAGTACCATGTGCAGGGCACTCATTTAAATTGGTAGGAGTGCATGCCGCTGGGTGTGTTTTAGAAGCAACCAAATTCTTTGACATTATTCAAAAATTTTATAACTTTTTTTCGGTATATTCTCATCGATGGAGTCGGAGTGTGTTGACTGCTCAATTAGGTCCAAAAAAGTTTTAAAAAGTCTTTCTCAAACAAGATGGTCGGCGCGAGCTGATGCACTTCAAGAAATTGAAGAAGCTTTGATGTCTATCGCGAAGGATTTAGGACAGGCACGAAAGGCCAGAGAGGAAGCATTTAGTCTTTGCAAAAAAATGTCCAAGCTTGAATTTACCATACTTACAGAACTTTGGAACTCTGTATTGCAAAGAATTAATAAAACAAGTCCTTTACTTCAAAAACAAAATATTACCCTGGATGTTGGAATAAATTTGCTGAGTGCAATAGATGAATTTATAATTGGGATCAGGGACAATTTTGATAACCTTGATTTATGAGCCAGACAAAAAAACCCGGATTCCGAATATAAGGACCTTTCTGAAAGGATGAGGTGTAGAATCTCACGCCAGACTTTTTTTTGACGGATCTGGACCCTCTTCTGACTGGGAAAGAAAGATTTAAAATTAAAACCTTTCTTCCCATTGTCGACACACTAAGCGTTCATTTAAAACAGCGAAGACTTAAAAGAGAACTGCAAATCGTTTGCTAAATTTTACACCGAAGATGTGAACGGAGATGAACTACATGCTGAATACCTGAATTTAAAAGACTACTTGAAAATTAGTCGACACGAAAATGAAAAAACTGACAACATTCTAGAGCTTTATAATTTTTTAAAAACTAATAAAATTGAAGATGAATTTCCAAATGTTGAAATTGCACTAAGAATTTTCTTAAGTATGATGGTGACCAATTGCAGTGGGGAACGTTCCTTCTCTAAGTTAAAAAGAATCAAAAACGAACTCAGAACTACAATGATTCAAGAAAGATTGACATCCTCAGAGGCATCGATTTTGAAGATGATTGATCAATGATTTTACTATTCTCAAATCAAGAAAAAGACACCTGAAAATATATAGTCTGTGTCACTATATTGTTCTTTAAATTACATTCTCAATAACTTATTTAATTGTCTGTTATTTAAATTTTGTTTATTTTTGAATTTTATATGATATATTTATTTTTTGTTTTTGTTTTTATTTTTACATTGTTTATGTGTATGTTTTAAATGCTGCAATAACTATTTATTTTTTTAATGAATTAAAAAAAAAAATATTTATTTAAAAAATTAAAAGAATAAATATCACTTCAATGTTATGTGATTTTTTCTGTATACCTTTATTACACAAAATAACATTTTTATATAATCATACAGGGCCCCCTTTTTCGAAAATTGCACAGGGCCCCCAAAAGGGTAAAGACGGCCCTGCAAAAATGGATTTACACAACCAAAAGAAGAAAGAAAAGCATATCCCAAACAAACCCAAAAATTGTTTTTCAAACAGTTTAAGCATGACTTATAAAAATCGCATAACAAATTGCAAAGAAAAAATACAATATATGCACGCAATATAATCCCAAAGTAGAATCCAGATCAAATTTCGCCAAAATTATGTAACATAAAACGGGCCCACGTTGGGTGCCACCTGTTATTTTCCGAAGACGTGATTAAATCATACCACGCAGATCTTTTATTTAACACCTTCTGGAGTTTCTTATGCGAATGCTCCACCCAAAGAAAGAATTCGTAAAGCTATCGAGGATGGAATTGGTCACTCACATTGTCGTATATCGTGAATGACAAACGTTCTTCTTTTGAATGAAATAATAACAAAAAACCCTGCGTAATGTGTAATTATTCCTTTCCAATAATACTTAAGTCTTCTAGGTACATATATATACTATAGTATTCAATATCATCCACCACGATAGAAAGAAGAAGTTGAAACTCCTTGGCCATCAAGTATCAAATAAAAAGACAAACAAATTGAAAAAAAAAACAAAAACTCTCCTTAAAACTTCTAATACCTCTGTTTAGGGTTCAAATCGAAATTATTTTTAACTGTACTGCATAACAAATTGATATTTGGTCCGTATATGATAGTTAGGTACATCCTGTTACTCTATAATTCAAATTATGTACATATATTCACTCCTCGAACTAGACCGATTACTCAAGATCAAGTAACATCATAACGCAAACACTAAAAATTTCCATTCATATCCCATTGAGAGCACCTTGCATCGAAAACGCATAAAACCGACAAAATTAAAGCCTCAACCTAAAATGGTATGTTTTTGATGTGCAGTACCTCGAAAAAGAAATCAGATTAATGTTGAATTTTATCGCCAATTGCCGCAGGTTGTTATTATATACATTACGCCACGTATAAAGGAACTTATTTTCGACCTCCAATATTATTCTATATCTACCTGGGTACCTTCTTCTTATTTTTTCTTATTTTTATTGGTAATCCACTTAAGCAAATGACACTTAGAGTCATCATTACAAGCGTTTTTACTGCAGTAATGGCACATCTTGCACATAGTTTTCCCAATTTATTTGTATCCCTTAAATTCTTCAATATCATAAAATCACCTATACTCGTATATATAATCTCTTGTACTTATATAGGTACATACATATGTATAGCTTCAAACGGGATAAGGAACGGGATCTTGTTGTTTGTGTTTGTACGAGCACACGGCAAATCTAAATTTAATCTTTTATTCCGTTTTTTCGTCGTTTTAAGGGGGTATTCTTCATTCAGTAGAGGTGAGGTTGCGTAAATGTTGTACTTTATTTTTCTTCTTCTTATTGAATTTTCTATAGGAAAGAAGTTCAGGACTGGATTTAGTGCGTGCTGCAATACAATGTGAAAACATTTTTAATTTTGGAACACACGTTTTATAGAAAGAAAGATAAAATAAACTTCTTATCAAAAAAAGTTGCCATTTTGATTTCAAAATCTGCTTTTATTAACGAGATTTTTAGCCGAAAACCAATTTTTACTATTTTTAGTAGCATTTCATAAAAATTTGAATTTCTTATTTGATCAAATACAGATTGGATTTTTCTAAGAACAACATCTTACGTTATCAACAGAATTTAGCAAACAATGAAATAATTTTGAAGTCAATACCCTCATTTAATCACGAGATAACGTGAATCCAATATCAATTTTTACCAATTTTTTGTAGATTTTATTTTTTTATGAAAAAACTGAATGTTGGATTTTTTTTTTAAATTAACTGAATGTCGAAAACAATATTTTCTGTGAGATTAAAATAGTTTGGAAACAATATTTTTAAATTTTGAAAAGATATTTGAGTCGAAATTTACTTAAGCCCCAATTTTTCCCAACTTTTAGTAATTTTTTGTTTGAGTTCTTATTTTTTGTAAAAAAACTATCAATTTAATTTTGAGAAAAATTAAATGTTGAAAACAATATTTATTTTTAAAGATAAAATTAGTTTAAAGCCAATATCTCAATGCTTTGAAAAGATATTTGAGTTTTGAGTCGAAAATCAATGTTTACCAACTTTTATTACTTTTTTTTTTGGTTAAAAAAAAAACTGTCAATTCGATTTTTCTCAAAATTCAACTGAATGTTGAAAACAATATTTTTTTAAAGATAAAATTAGTTTAAAGCCAATATCTCAATGCTTTGAAAAGATATTTGAGTAGAAATTTAATTTTTACCACCTTTTATTAATTTTTTTTAGGTTTTTATTTTTTGTAAAAAAAACTGTTAATTCGATTTGTATGAAAATCTTACCGAATATTGAAACTAATATTTCTTATAAGATAAAGTTAATTGGAAGCTATAACACCAAATTTTTGAAAAGATAATTGAGTTGAAAATCAATTTTTACCAACTTTTAGTAATGGTTTATTTAGGTTCTTATTTTTGTAAAAAAAATGTTAATTAGATTTTTTTTTAAAATTATCCTGAATGTTGAAAACAATACTTTTCAAAAGATGAAATTGATTCAAATTCAATATCTTAAATTTAAAAAAAAAATAAATTTGTATCAACTTTTAGTATAGGTTATGTTTATTTTATAAAAAAAAATATTTTTCGTAAATAAAACTGTCAATTCGATTTTTCTTAATATTTTAACAGATATCAAAAACGTTATTTTTCATTGCAAACAATTATTTTGGAGATAAAATCGTTTTTATTCGTAAATTATTCAAAATGACAATTATTGTTTTTTTTTTCAATTTTTTTTATTTATGAAAAAAACAGTTGAATTGAAAATTTTATTAGTTTGGTATCACGTCATTTTATATAATATAAAACTTAATTCAAGTCACTTACGTTATTGGTTCGAGAGATATTTTGGATAAACCAGAATTTTCACTTTTCTTTTATGGTAAAAAAAACACCAACTTAATTTTTTTAGAGCCCTTTTTGCATCTTCCTGCATTATTATCTGTACAACAAAATTTATTTAATGTCGATATCTCCACTATTTCTTGAGATATGGCATAAAAAAAAGCTTCCCGAACTTACGAACGTATGTACGTACACACTCACGCACAGAAATCTCTCTAAACATTTTTTATTCAGATTCTACGCACCTTGAAACGTCGAGACATGTCAAAATTTTCATTTCGACAAATCGGACCGATTACAATAACTCCCTATGGGAAGTTAAAAATGTTATTACATTGCAAAGGTATAATTTAATAAAAATTCAATTGACTAAACTAAAAAACAACACAAAATAGGTACTACTGAAAATTAGTAAAAATTATTTTCATTCTCAATTATTTTGGGAACAAATTAAGACAATGGCCTGTAATTTAAAAACTTACTAATGAAGTTTTGTAAAATAATATCATTTCTCTGCAATTTAAAAAAAAGGGAAACGTTTTGTTGAGCCCGAATATCTCCCATAACGCTAGTAGCTTCAATTAAAATTTATATTATGCATTGTGATGTGATAACAAACTGGTATAAATTCGAAAAAAAATAAATTACCTTTTTTATAAATAAAAAATGCTCGAATATAAAATAAAAACCTACAAAAATACACAAAATGTTGTTATTAATATTTTGTAAAGCTTTTAGAAATATCGGCAGATGGATACGAATTTGAAGTTATCAAGATATTTTTTTTTTTTTTTTTTTTTTTTTTTTTTTTTTTTTCGCAGGAAGGTGAGAAATCTTCAGAGACACTATAAGCCCGATGCTTATAGTAGTGTCAGATTTTTACTGACTAAAACTCACCTCCCTTATCTTCTATATTATTACTACAACTAAGTCCAGCTTAACAAGTAGTTTTAGCGTCATTTTGTTCGCGTTTTGTCAGGAAGCTCCCCAACGAGAGGACCTGAAGATTCCACAAAATTCGAGTGGAGAGATTAATTTGTTTGCGCTAGATCAGAAGGTCTTGTTCGGTGCAGACGCCGAAAAACGAACGCCTCGCTAACAGATTGTTGGATTATGTTATTACTATGATTTCTAAGTCGTGATCTTAGCTCTGTAGCAAATTTTTTAATTTCGTTTTCTACATATTTTATATTTAAATCTCTATGCAAGTCGCTATTTCTTACATACCATGGAGCATTTACTATTATTTTAAGTACTTTGTTTTGGTATGTTTGCAAAATTTGTATATTTCTTTCGTTGGTACAACCCCAAAGTTGTATACCGTACGTCCAAACTGGTTTCAGTACTTGCTTATAAATAAGAAGCTTGTTATAAACGCTTAGATTGGAATATCTTCCAATAAGCCATGTCAATTCGCGGAGTTTATTTTCGAGTTCATCGCGTTTCTTTTTTACATGAACTTTCCATTTAAGTTTCGCGTCTAGAGTCATGCCTAGATACTTCGCTTCATTAGCGTATGGAATTTGCACAGAATTTATATAAATAGGTAAGTTATATACTTTTTTATACGTAAAATTTGTGTGCGTCGATTTCGTTTCATTAAGAGCAATTCGCCATTTCTTTGTCCAATCTGAAATGCTATTTAATGCCTTTTGAAGCTTAGAGGTTGCCGTTTCTATTGAATCCGATATTGCGAGTACAGCTGTATCATCGGCAAAAGTGCCTAAAGTTGTGCCTTCTGTTTGGGGTATATCTCGGGTATAAAGAACAAACAAAATCGGTCCAAGGACGCTACCCTGGGGAACCCCAGCGTTTATTTCTTTAAACTCCGAATACTCCGTTCCTTGCTTAACTCGAAAGAATCTATTTTCTAGGTACGATTCAAGAATGTTATATATTTGCTCTGGAAAGACTTTTAATTTATATTTTAGCCCGTCATGCCAAACTTTGTCAAAAGCTTGAGAAACGTCAAGAAATGCAGTTGAGCAAATCTTTTTTTCTTCAAATGCTTTTTCAATTTCGTTAGTTATTCGGTAAACCTGATCAATTGTCGAGTGATTATTCCGGAAACCGAATTGGTGGTCGGGAATTAAACGTTTTTCTTCAATAATTGGTAGCATTCGTTTAAGAAGCAATTTTTCAAATATTTTAGATATAATTGGTAAGAGAGAAATTGGTCTATAAGATTTTTTCTCATTCGGTGGCTTACCCGGTTTGGGGATCATTATTACTTCGGCGACTTTCCATTGCGTGGGTACGTAAGCAAGTCTTAAAGCAGCGTTAGTGAGCTGTAAGAGCTTAACCATTGCTTTTTTAGGCAACTCTTTGAGGACACGACCGTTAATCAGGTCGTAGCCAGGAGCTTTATTATTTTTCTGCCGTTTTATTTCCTGGACAAGTTCAGTCAAAGTAATATTCCTGATAGAAAAATTGTCCGGCGCTGGTTGGAGCTCTCCGTCATTAGTCAGAAGCTCTTGACCATCGAAAGGTTTGAACGTTTCCTCAAGGTGCTTAGCAAATAAATCCGCCTTTTCCTTATCAGTTTTTGCCCATTCAGAATTATTTTTTCGAATAGGTGCCGACATTATTTGAGGCTTTTTAATACCTTTTATCGTCTTCCAAAGAGAATAATTCGTTTTTTTGTCTGCTGTTAGGCTTTCAAGATAGGCAGAATTCTCGCTGTTTTTAAAATCTCGTAACAAATTTTTAATCTTGTTTGATAAAAAGTTGACAACACTTTTATGCTGAGGAGCACGTGATTGCTGCCATACTTTTCGAGCTTTTCGTTTTTCGCGTATCAATTCTTTTATATCTTCTGGAATTTTTTCTTCGTATTGCCTTGACTTTTTACTACAGATCGGAGTATTATTCCAAGCTGCTTCTTGAACAATATTTATAAATTTTTCTGTTTCATCTTCTAACTCAAACGGAGTTTGCAAAGAGACGTTCAGTATAATTCTATTTTCGCAATCTTCTTTGAATTTATCCCAATTTGTGTTATTATTTGTTAAAATTAGGGGCTTTTCTTTTTCGATTACGTTACTGTTTATTGTTAAGATAACGGCCGAGTGATCCGTAGAAAAATCGAAGTTATCATCTACTGTCATATATTTTCTGTTCATTCCTCTTGCGATGAAAAAGTCAACAAGATCGGGTGTTTTCGCTGTATCGGTTGGCCAATACGTTGGTTTTCCTGACGAGAAAAATTCAACGTTACATTCAATACCCGCTTTGTAGAGTTGTCTACCTTTCGTCGAAATGCAACGTGATCCCCAAAATGAATGTTTCGAATTGAAGTCGCCGCCAATAATAAATTTTGGACCTAAAGCGTTGAAAAGATCTTTAAAATTGTTTTTGTCTATCTTGGACCGAGGAGGACAGTAAATAGACGCAATATTAAAAAATACGTGTCTAACTTTTATGCTAACGGAAGTAACTTGCATTGTATCGAGCTCGATATTTATCTCAAACGAATGATTGATATTTTCTCTGATAAATACGGAAGAACCACCCCTTGCTCTTTCGGATGGATGGCATGCGTGGTAAGCCGAATAACCTTTAATACTTAAATTTGAGTCTTTTTTCAAATGAGTTTCAGAGATCAAACAAATATCTATTCTTTCGTTAAGTAGAACCGTTTCTAGTTCTTCGATTTTTGCGGTAAGTCCGTTCGCGTTCCATGTTATTATTTTGAGTTGTTGGGACAACTGATCCATGTTTACGGTAAATTTGGTGTTTTAAGAGCCGCCGACTCAAATTTGTCCAATTTCTCAAGAATAATTGTGTTAATTCTCCCTTGTTCTTCTAATCGTTCAAGTATAAGGGAAAATACATTTTGAACGGAGTCAGGTTTAATAGTTTTAGGTTTTTCGGGCGCCGTGACTTGAGCGTACGTGTTCGTCTTTTTTGTTTTTATGTTTTCTGAGGGTAAAACGTTTTCATTATTTTTCCCGTCCGTTTTACTCGACGCTTGAGTATAAGTCTTGGTTTTTAATTTTAATTCTTTGTTTTGCTTTGTGGTATTTTTTTTAGTTTTCTTACTAAATTCTTCGCGCCTCTTTAACATTTCCTTTGCGACCTCACAGCCACGGTAATTTGCTGGATGATTACCTTTGCAATTCGCGCATGTAGCCGGAGTTTCTTTTTTAAGACGGCATACATCAGTCATGTGCTTTCCCGCGCATTTAACGCAAACGGGGTCCTTCTGACAATAAGCTGCTGTATGGTTAAAACCTTGACATCGCTTGCACTGAGGAATAAGGCGTTTGTTCTTTCTTAGTGGTTCGATTTTTACAACAATATTCATTATAGTTTTAATATTATAAACATTGTCTACATTTTCATTTTTATCGAAACTTAGAATAAAAAGCGGAAGAGCGCGTTTTATATAAGCGGTTTCGATTCCTTTTTCTCGCTTCAAAAGATTTGTTGCGTCAAGAATCTTAAATCCTTTGGTTTTTAAGTCCGAAAGGATGTCTTCTTTTGAACAAGAGGGATGAAGTCCTCTAGCAACTACACGTAGAGGTCTTTCTTCTTTAATTGAATAACTATACCATTCAATTTTTTCATCGCTGAGTTTTTTCGACAGTTTTCTATAAGAATCTGAATCATTTACGTTAATTTTCCACGTATTATTGTGAGTGGATGTAGCTTTGAAATTCTTTTGCGCCGTTTCTTTTAGAATAGGAAGAATTTTGTTATAATCCGCTTGACCAACGATGTTTATCGGTGGAGGAAGTTTCTTATTCGCAGAAAACTGATCTTTCCGTGTAATTTTATTTGGTTTTAGCTGATTTTGAAACTTAGGCGAATTTTCAGCCTTCCGTTTTTTACTAGGTCTACTTTTTTCAGTTTCCCGAGCAAGTTCATCTTCATCAGTTTCATATTCGTGCCGATCTCGATGTTGTGGACTTAGAGTATTTACTTTCATGTTTTCAGAAGTTTTTAACATCTTGTTCTCTTCACGAAGACTTTCGACTTCTTTTTTAAGCTCTTCGTAGAGTCTTATCATTTCGTTCAGCTTCTTTTGCAGTTCACAATTGTCCTGCTCAAAACTGTTTGTTTTCGGTGAGTCGCTTTTAGTGCCTTTTGGCACAACCGGTGGACTCTTTCTGCCGGTAACTCTCGGTACAGATGGAGGTGATCGAGGGACCTTATGCGCTTTCGCGAAAGGATTTATCAAATGCAATAAATGGCTCTCCCCAGAATCCGTAGAGCCTGCCTCCGAAGAGGATGGATTTGCCAGAGAAACTGGCTTTCCACCTGGGGTAATTAATCTATTTGTTTTTTCCATTGCATATTTTGTATACTTATGTAGTTCTCAGTATACGGAGATTGGATTTTAGTCGCCTTTTACGACAAGCATACCTTACTTCGGGTAAATTCTTAACCCCTACCCGAAGGGGTAGGGGTTAATATTTGATAAGACTTTAAAAAATTTAAAGTTTTGTTTTCCCAAAACATACATTTCTTAAATTTCAAGTCTATCTGCAACTATCTAGATAAAAAATAAAAGTACCTATTGACTTAAGACTGCGTCATTTTATAAAAGTACGGTGGCAATTTATAAAAGTACGGGTGAAATCTTTTGGAGCATATTCGACTAGTTTCCACATACTGTGAGCTAACTAAGTGACACTGTTTTCAACGATTTGATTAAGATAAAATCTATAACAGTGATTAATATTTGGAACCCAAAAACCTGTCTATAGGTTATAACCTATACTTTTGCATAGGGCAATGAATTTTAATTAATTACCTCTATTTTTTTAAATTTCTAATCTACCAAATTGGTATGACCTTGTGACGTAATGATGTCTTTGTTGAAAAGAAGAAGTGATTAAAATAAAATATAAACTATTAATTTAACTAAAAGCTCATATAAAATGACATCACTTGTTCTTTTGCACCACTCCTGTATTTTCTGATTAATGAATGTAAAACATTAAAGTCCGGCCCTGTTATAAGACCCCCTTAGTCTTCGCTTATAAAAGGTGAACAGCTGAAAAATAAAGTAAAACACAGTGTGTATCTATACAGAAAAATTGTTGCCCTTTCAAGAAAAGGGCAGAAAAATTGTAAGTATAATAATAAATATATAGTACCTATACACATACATGTATAGCAACCCATACCCATACAAAACGACACATTCTTGAAGAGATAAGGAAAAGAAGAAAAAATAACTCAGCGTTGATAGCCCTAAAAGGAAAAGAAAACAAAACAAAACCCAAAGAAGGAAGCGAAAAAAATATATGGATATTGCTTTTTCCATCCCTTTTGCAAAAATGAAAAAGAAAAAAACCCAAAGCCACCCCTTCGTCATAGCAGAGCAGAGCAGACAGGATAAGCGAAATAACAAACAACATCACAATAGATAGGTATACAAAACTTCACCATACATTGCCATTATACCCTTCCCGGCTTCAGCTATAGTGTAGATATGGTATAAGAAATAGGGAGCACGAAGTATAAACAGCACCAAGGGTGAATGATTCACAATCCCTGTCACTTGCTTATAGATACATATTGTGTACACAAAGGGATGCTAACGTTATAGGGCTGTTTTTTTTTTTCCTTTGCCATGCCACGTCAGTCCTACTTTATTCCTATAAGGATTTTCCACATTTAATCTAACGAAAACACTGCTCCTGGGGTAATAGCTTTATCTGCTGACAGAATTATGGCCTCCATGGTGATTCATGTGCCCATTTGCGGGAAAGGAATCACCAGCGCAGCGCGCCATTGCCATTGCTGCCATGACGATCGATATTGCAGCAATACAACAACATCATCTATAGTCTATAAGCCTCTGATGCTCTGTACGGAAATGGAGGGCGAAGATGGCGAATATCTTTCCACACATTCCAATCCTAGCTGAGCTCTGCCGCGGCCGCACCGCGCTCTCTATGATGTCAGCCAGAGGAAGATGTTCTTCGAATTATGGTATCATAGTATCGTAAAAAATGACAACATCGTAGGTTTCTATATGTGGAGTTCTATTTTCGTCTTCGTCCCTGCGATGTTTGTCAAACTCTCAACCCTCACAATATCAGTGTCGACGACGACGACGACGCCAACGCAGGAAATCCTTCTATCAATAGACACATTCTCACACATGATGATTGTTCAATTTTTTGTTGTTGTTTTTTTGTTTGTATTATTTTGTTATAAGGCAAAGGGAGAGAAAGGCTGATGTTCATTACTTTAACGCTTTTGGGAATATACTGTGTAATATAAGATGAACCATGCACTGTGGCACTGTGTTGATGGAAAATCTATTGGGTGTGTTGTATATGTTAACCTATCAACATCATCAATATTTGTTCAAAGTGCAATCATGATGATGATGAGGATGATGGGAGAGACCCTTCTGTTAACTACCAGTTACTGTCACTATTTAATGTGCTCTAAATGTTTCAATGATATTTACGATTTCAATAACAATTACTTTACCTTTTATACAAACCATTTCAATGATTATTTTGTTTTTATCATTTTTGGTATAATATAAAGAAAATAACAATTGTAACTCTTTTTGTTGATTTTGTTGACACAGAAGGTTGCGTTTGAGATCATTTTGGGCTTAATGATATTTTTTGTGTTTCTAGTAGATAAATCAATACCAAGAAATATAAGACTATGACAGGGCGATTCTATTTGTTTAGGAAACCCTTTGATTAAAACTTTAACGTTAAGCGAGAGGATATGTCTTTTAAGTGTTTAAAAAATAGGGAGCGTATCGGAATCCCGCTTTTTAAAATCCCGTTTTTAAAAAATCCCGAAACAAAAAAGTTTTATAATCCCGTCTACTAAAATACCGATTTTTTGAAATCCCGTCTTTTAAAATCTCGCTTATTCAAAATCCCGATCAATTACAATCCCGCTTTTTAAAATCCCGTCAAATCCCGACAATCCCGTTTTTTACAAAATACGTGCATTAAACTGAATAACAATAGGAGTCAAAGGTTTGAATGTTAAATTACTTAAATAATATATAATAATTACAAATAAAACTAATATTTGTATAATAATATCGTAATTTGTTTTGTTTTTTCAATAATTTTTGTTTACAATACTAATTCTTCCAAAACAAAATGCATCCCACAGCAAATCTAGCTCTAGATAACGGTCTTACTACTGTCGTTGACTTTGTTAATTTTTAATTTGAGTTTGTTGTTTTGTTTTTAAAGAATACTGCTTTACTTTATATTTTTATTTTTTGATATGTTATATTTGTTATAGGTTACAATCAAATGAATCAAGAAAAATACCTCATTTTTTAATTTGTTTTAATTTTTATAATTTCGATTTTGCAATCAAAACTAGTTGTTTAAATTTGAAAAATCGCGCGATTTTTGAAAAATTAAACAACTAGTTTTGATTGCAAAATCGGGATAATAAAAAACGGGATAATAAGAAACGGGATAACAAAAAGCGGGATTATAAAAAATCGGGATTATAAAAAGCAGGATTATAAAAGACGGGATTTTAAGAAACGGGAATATAAAAACCGGGATATCGAACCCAACCATAAAAAATAACTATTAAATTACATTTTTCACTGCACAATATTTTCCATTTTCTTGGCTCCTTAGTTTTATATAAAATCACTCAAACAATGCTTCTTGAAAACATTTATGCTATATAATATAACTCATAAAATTATTACAAGAACCCCAAATCAAATTTAAATTAAATGAATACGATCAAGGAAAATTTAAAAAAAACTTTTTCATGTTTTAAACAAAAACATTTTAGTTGAAATATTAATAAATAAAGAAAAATAAATGTAATTGTACATTTAAAAGTTATATTAACCAACTAATTCCTAGCAATTTTTTAAAACTAAAACTAAAAGCTTCAAGCCTATTTGGGATTGTCAAAAAGTCATAAAAACATAATTTTCTTGTTTTTTTTTTTTGAGGTTTGAACCACTTTTCGCCAATGGAATTTGATCTTTTTTAGAGCTCTAAGCCACAGCATTCTCAACTGGTATTGGGTATGGATATGTACAATATACATCTTATGAACCCAGTTAACAATAATAAATTAATATTCCATTGTAGTTCTAACTTTTGAAATTCACGACGAGGAAGTAATTCAAGATTTTAAAGTCTAGCCGGCAGCTGTTTCAGAAAAACTTTTCAAAAGAAGAAAAAAAAATATCAAAAACATATAAAATAAAAACTAAATTTTTAACGCAATTTTTGCGTTAAAAATTGTATTGCAATTGCAATACAAAAAATAGATATTGTTATAATAGTTTTTTTTTTAATTATTCGTTGGTTATAAATTTATTAAGGTCTAAGAGTAACAATCAAACATGAAAAAATTGGTACCATGCGACAGATGAGTTCTCGGGTTTTTAAGTGATTATTTAATAAATTTCGCATTGATTATTAGTTTTTAACAGTCGAGGTTATTAATATTATATCAAAACTCAAAGGAAATTACAAAGCTAGGCAAAAAAACAATTTTGAATGCATCGATTTTTTAAAAATAACAATAACTTTAAATAATGTTACAAGACCTCCGAAGTGCTATAGGTTTCACACGGCCACCCACCATAGCGAAATCCCTAGAAAAGGAAAAAAACCTTCCAAGGGTACCAGCCACAAACCTAAGCCTGTAAAGACGATCAGGGGAACATCGTAATTAAACCGCGGTCTATGCTGAAAATATGGACAGATCACTTCTAAATTTATAATGGCGATGATGAATCGAGTTCCGCTGTAAGGAAGATAGCACCACTCAACCTAGGTGACGTAGAACAACCATTCCGCCTATACCCGACCTCGGCGAAGTGAAGATAGCTATATCAAAACTGAAGTCCAAAAAAGTTGCTGGAGCTGACGGCATCGCTGCCTAATTATACAAAGCAGCAGGCAATGACTTACAAAAAAGGAGACCCTCTGAATTGCGCCAACTACAAAGGCCTCAGTCTCTTGAACATTGCATATAAGATCCTTTCTGCCGTATTATGTGAACGTTTGAAGGCGTTCGTCAACAAATTTTGAGGTCCTTATCAGTGTGGCTTCAGACCAGAAAAAACCACCATTGACCAAATATATTCACATTACCGCGCATATCTTGCAAAAAACTCAGAAACTTCAAATTGATATCCACCATCTCTTTATCGATTTTAAAGCCTAGTATAACAGGATCTATAGGCAAGAGCTTTACAGAGCAATGTTTAGCTTTGGCATCCCTGTCAAACTTATCTATTTGTGCAGAATGACGATGGAGAATGAAGATCTCACCGATGCACAGTCATGCGACTTATTCAAGGACATTCAACGACGACGCGACATCTTGAACAAAACGTCACCATGGCAGCTATAACTTTGAGGTACATAGTGAAGGACTTAGTCTACTAGGCACCGGCGTAAATTCAGACAACGACACCAGCGCTAAAATCAAACGATAAATAACTCTTTCAAATCGCTAGTTTTTTGGACTTAGAAGATAATTGAGTAGCAAGGTCTTCTCTCGAGCATCTAAAATCACCGTCTATAAGACACTTATCATTCTGGTTCTCATTTTTGGCGCTGAGGCCTGGGCCCTGTCAAAGAAAGAGCGTCTTAGGATGCTTCGAGGGAAACATTATTCGGGTGAGTTTTGGTCCCATCTGCATAGAAGAAGAATGGAGGAGAACATATATCGACGAACTGTACGGGTCTGTACAGTGACACTGACCTGGTTAAAAAGATAAAAGTCCAACGACTTAGATGTCTGGGTCATGTAGATCAATTCAGTCCTGAGGTACGGCGGCGCAGTAGAAAAAGACGCAGGTGGGAGACGACCTCAACCAACTTGGCTTGAGAATATGGAGACAGCTAGCTAGGGACCAAGCTGTCTGGAGACGCATTCAGTCTAATTTTGCTAAACTTTTTTCAATAAATCTGATTAAACGATGTAAATGGGGGCTTCAATATTACATTGTGATGCTTCCAGAGTTACTGGCTTGTCGGTTTCGATCATTGACTTAAAATAGTAACATAAAAAGAAATAGAGAGGTAGTAAGTAGCACGAATTAGGGGACTAGTTAACAGAACAACTTCTGTATAATTAAAGTTGTCACAAAATTGATTTAGCAATATATTGATGACCGCGCGTGTTATTTGAAACAAAAGTAATATAAAGGTTTAAATATTTTAAGCATGGTTCGATAGCACTCACTATTCAAGGTTTCTGACCGACGGCTGAAATGAGGACCAATGCAGCTCACGTCTAATACGTAGTCCTTAAAAAAAACTAGTAAATCAAAATTTCTTCACATCACTAGTACTAGATCTAACTTTACAAACCAGTACCAGAAATTAATATATTAAATAAATTAGGTGGCGCAACAGTCCTTAGAGAACTAGGGCTTGGTGACTTACAACTCCCACCATACCAGTGTGCATATAATGTTATCAGGGATGAAGGGGACTTACTTTTTTAAGTCAAATCCGAACGGCTTATTTGAGAAAGAACTTTTCATGAGAAGAATTATTACTCTTGGAGGATTTGTAAATTCCTCGCAAGAGACAGTATAACCGTACAAATCTTTAGATGGCACAGGCAGGGATTGAACCCAAGGCCTCTGGCATGACATTCTACGCACGAACCATCACGCCACGAGTACGAGATATTAATACATAGGTCAAATATTATTTGTATAATATACTCGTATATTTGATATTTGCAACTTCAAAAAGATACACAAACTTTTCAAAAAAACACAAAGTTTTACTTTTGTGAATAAATCAATTGGTTCCAATTCGAGTGCTAAAAAACTTGTATTATAACCAGGTCCTAGTTTGTTTTGAAGAGTTACTTAGGAACAATGCGATTTAAAATTGATAGGACTAGGGCCTAGCAATTTCGTAAGGAAATTAGTATTTGTCCTAACGTTGATATACAAAATTTTCTTTGAAATTAAATTAAATCCTTTTCTGTAAAATTGAATTAAAGCAAAGACAAAATATTGTTTGTATTATGTAAGAAATCACTGACAACAAAATTGAACATAAAATCGACATAAATTTCAATGTGCGCATGAAACTATTTTGTACCTTTTTTACAAATGGTTAAAAATTACATTTTCTACAAAAATTTAAGAAAATTACTCATAGTTAAATTTGAAGTTTAACGTCAAATATAAGCAGATAATAGGTCCGTTCGCGTACCCTCCTAAAACAGTCAAATTTTACTAAAAAATACGAAATTTAACCAAATCCTGTTCGCGTACTCAAAAATTTCGTAGTTTTTCGTAAAAGAGAGCGCTCACGAGAGAGTAAAATATTTCCCCAACCTACGAATTTTAGCCCAAGAAATTTCTTTGGGCTGATTTGTGAAAATTTCAAATTTGATAGAAATTCAAAAAAATTAAATAAATTGCTCGCTTTTGCTGTCAGTTATAAAATTTAAAAAAAAATCAAAGCACAGCAACAAGACAGTAATATTGTGTGAAACATTTGTTGTTTTCCCGTTAGCTTAATTTTTGTAGTTTTCTTTTTGGTGAGAGAATTTTACCCCCACTCTTTAAAATATTTCTTTTTACGAATTTTAGTGCAGAAAGTACGCGAACGGACCTAATATTATTAAAAACTTTATTTCAATACATTTAATTCTAAATAAATAAAGATTCTTTGTCCCATATTTCATGATTTTTTTTTCAAAAAAAATGTTTCGATTATAGTATTTAATAGGGCCCATACACTACGCAAACACGTTTGTTCAAACTTAAGTTTGAGCAAACATAGTTTCGCCACACACTACACAAACATGTTTGACCGATATTAGTTGCGTGACGTTTTTCATCTTAATCAGACCTACCTACGGACACGGACCAATGAGTGATTTGCTAAGTGATTGCAATATTCGTTACTTTTTACACATCACAATACCGGTAAACTTTTATAAAGTTCAATGTAAACTTTTATAAAGTTCAATGAATTCAGTCCAAAAAATTTGTTTCTCTTGTTTATTCATGTTAACTCTATGAAAATTGGCATCGGTTTGAGCAAAATTCAATACGGCACGGAAAATTTAAAATTTTTTGATTTTGTTCAAACCGCTTGCTCAAACAAGCATCATCGCTACACACTACTCAAACAGTTTGCACAAATATTTTTACAACAACAAAATACATTCGTTTGCTCAAACAGTTTGTGTAGTGTATGGGCCCTAAGGCTAATTAAATAATTTTCCTTAAAAATTATATTTGAAATTTAACTAATATGTAATAGAGTAGGTACATATAGAAAATTTAGTACATAGAAGAAAATCTATTGTGAAGAAAAAGCGAGAAACAGCAGACTTTTGGAATGTAGTGCGTAACATTAATGGAACAAGACTCACCATAAGCAAAAATTTAAATGCATCTTCATTGTGCTCTCATTTCAAAACGCTGTTAAATCCACAAAGCTGTATAAACTCCATTCAATTTGCTTCTCCCTGCTTTGAAGACGACATACTGGTTGCACAAATAACAGCGACAGAAAGATCTGCAAAATGGCAAAGCACCAGGGTTGGATCGCATTCCGGGGGAATTCTATAAGTTTGGCTCTGTAGAGCTCATACAAACAGTAACAAACTTAAGCAATGACATCCTTGAGAAGGGTAATATGCTTCGAGAAGAAAGCTTTGATATTCCCAATCTATAAAAAAGGCTCCAAATCCGATCCAAACAACTATAGGGGAATATCCTTTTTAAACGTATCTTACAAAATTTTTACGACTATTTTACAACGGTGCCTTACATCTTGGATCAACCACAACAATATGCTTAAAGAGTACTAAGCGGGATTTAGAGCGGGATACTCAACTGTCGACCACATTTTTGTACTTCGCAATGTAGCTGAATCTTTTACAGCGCAGGGAAAGAAATTATACGCGTTCTTTGTGGATTTTAAGGCTGCATTCGACACAGTCGATAGAAGATCGTTGATGTACAAATTGTACTGCAAGGGAATGTCTCACAAATTTGTAAGAGTCATAGAAAATCTGCTGGAAGATACATGGGCTGCTGTCTGGGATGGTGAAGTAGTTTCAGAATAGTTTGAAACGAAAATTGGAGTAAGGTAAGGTTGTACTCTAAGCCCTTTGCTGTTTGCGCTATTTATCGACGATGTTATGGACATCCTGCCTGGTGGAATTGAAGTCAGCAGTACTACTATCAAAGCACTTCTGTTTGCAGATGATATAGTGATTCTAGCTCATTCACCGGAAACGCTACAACTGATGATCAACCGATTATGCGAATACTGTGCCAAATGGAACCTAGTGGTCAACCAAGAGATCGAAGATCATGATCTTCAATAGGGGGAGAGGCAGACTACGAACAAATGAGAAGTTGCACTACAATAACGAAAGACTTGAAGTTGTCAGCGAATACAAGTACCTTGGAGTGATCTTCACCTGCAATTTAAAAATGGAAAAGCACTTGAAAGATAAGCTTGCAAAGGCAAAAACTGCAATAAACTCAACTTGAAAGATGTGTTTCTCCAACAAATATCTAAACCATAGCACGAAATTTAAAGTTTTTGAATCTGTTGCAGAATCAATCAAGTTTTACGCAGCGCAAGTTTGGGGAGGTCAGCAATATGATGAAGTTGAAAGACTTTTACGCTTCTACTTAAAACGCATTTTCAGAATACCATCGAACACACCAAACTATGCGTTGAACCTGGAAACTGGATTATCACCGTTATACATAAAAACACTAAAATTACATTCTGATTACATTATAAAGGTCTTAAACATGGATGAAGGTCGACTTCCGAAGAAGATCATGATGTTAACAGTGAGCAGAAAAGGTGGATGGTATGATGAGTGGCTGGATCATGCACGTTTGCGTAATTTCGATCTAGGTAAGCCTAGACCAAGAGCCTCCCAATAACTGGAAACAAAGACTCTACAAGATCATTTCGAACACAGATATAAACTGCAGGAATGAGTATGAAAGTAAAGCAAGAGGATCCCTTTAAAGATCGGTGTACAGTACACTCAACTATAACCTTTAACATGCAAACTACTTCAGAGACGAACTAGGCGTAGAATCCATCTCAATGATGCTAAGGGCGAGGGTAGACCTTCTTCCGCTTAATTATAGGCCACACCGAGATGACCTTCCAATATTGTGCAATATATGTAACACAGCAGAAAGAGAAGACATATTTCATTTTATGGGTAGATATCCGACTCTTCGTGAAACAAGGCGACATTTCTTCGGTTAAGATACGCTTTCAACGGAACAAATTCGGGATATATTGAACGAATTGTCAGAAAAGCTATTACTTTTTTGTAAAACAGCTCTAAGTTATAGAGATAGAATATTTAATGCTAGCTTCTAATATTTCAAGTAAATCATTAGTCATTCATTTTATTTCTCTTTAAAAATATTTCTTATTTAAATTTAAAAATTGTTTGTTAATTTCATAAAACAGTATACCAATTGGCAGACGGCAAAGCCACGCACTAAGGATTTTGTAAATGTAAATTTTTATATTCTTATGTTGTTAATAAATAAAATCATTTTAATCTTAAAATCTTAATCTATAGAAAATTTGTAAAAAAGAGATCATTTAAAGTTCAAAATTAATAACCATACAATTTGTCCTGTTAAATATTTTAAGCAGTTTTTGAAACTTAACTCTTTTTTTGTCGAGAAATCAATTGGTATAATTAATAAACCACTGAGAAGTTCAAAATCGCTTTTGAATTTTATCAAATATCTTTGTAATAAAATTCCATTGGAAGGTATCGTTTTTTTTTCTCTACCGCTTGACTGTCGTGATATTCATACATACATAACATACATACATTTATATAAATTATTCTAAGAACAAGCTGTTTGACTCTAAGCTCTCGTTCCTAGATTTCTATAATGAATTCTATTTGCTTTCTTGTCACAAATACGACATCAACCACATAGGAAAAGTTCTTCCATGGATAAAGTCCTTCCAATTCCAACTTTTATATTGCATGCATGGCTTTCTTTTTATTTTAAATCTTTGTATTAAAATTGGTTTTGGAAGAAATTTAAAACAATGTATAGGTATGCAAAGATGTATAGATTCCCAAGTGGAGCATATGGTTCTTCTGCAGATGCTGCACATGCCATTGTATCTTCCAGCTCTCATATAACCTATACCTCCTTATACACCATCCGTAATCTTATTTTTGTCATGTATTTTCTCCATTACTTATATTAAAATTCTAGCAAAGTTGTTGTCTTTGAAACGAGGTTTTCTTATACTAAGTACTTATGTCGTCTTCGTCATTGTATAGATACGAGTATATACGAGTACGAGTAAGTATAAACTTCCGATTCGAACCCTCGGAGTTTGTCGCGATCATATGCACAAAGAACAGAGGCATCAGAGGTACACACGTCCGCCATTTATTTTAATGGACGCCATCGGGGGATGCGATTATACCAACCTACGTTGTCGTTGTGTTATTGATATGTTGCTCGGTGTGGATGTGCACAAGGGTGCATTAATAATTTGTTCTTATGATTTTTTAGTACCCTCTATACTAGATTGCTAAATTATTGTTTCTATATAATGTTGAATATTGCAAAAGATGGGTGACAGTCAATTGGAAGTCGTTACGCAAGTCATTACAAGCAATTGAGAGTTTGTTGTAGAACATAATACAGTTAGGTACGTTTTAAGGGTTTTCAAACATTATCTGTCTGATGGTATTATAGGCATGGGGTAATTTATATTTTGCTGAGCGATTTTTTTTTTACATATCTGATCAAGTAGGTATATCAGTTTAGAGCACTTAACAATAAAAAATACGTAGGTATATAGTTTAAAATGTTCGCATACAAAAATCAGTCTTTTAAGGATGAGTATATGAATTTGATTGAATTTGAAAACATGGAATTTTTAAATGAATTGGGTGAATTTAAATTTGCTTTCATGGATATTAATTTGCGCGATTTATAAAATAACTTAGTTGTCACCATTAAGTTCTTAGCTAATTTTGAAAATTAAGTAAATAACATCTGACTTGTATAGTGTGGGCAGTGTTATTTAGTTACACGAGGTTTACAAACAAATTGAATTATTTACATAACTAATGTATAACTAATTTATTATTAAATAGGTGGTTATGTGAAAAATGTTTAATTAACAATTGCAACAATTAAAAAGATATAGGCTCTTAATCGACAAACGTAATAAATTCTTTCATTAATGCATCTATTGTAGTCCTTGGAATACTTTTGTTATATCTTTAGTAAGTTCCGAGTGCAATGCTGAAGAAATATAAATGGCTCAAAATCACCAAAGTTGCAAATTTCAAAATTGGTTTTGTGACAAAAAAAAATTCCAAGCTATAATGATGACTTTGAGTTTATGCTGTTCCAAAATTTGTATATTAATAAACTATGACAGCGCAAAGAATTCTATACATTTTTAGTAATATTGCTTAGTAGTAAATATCTTACAGAAACCATCAATTTGGGAACGTTTTTCTAAATTTGATAAAATCAACAAGAACAAAACAAAGCACATAATTTAAGCTTTATTTAATAACATGGGTATATTATGTATCTATATTAAATAAGCAATAATGAAAACAAAACATATACAAAATCTTCTACAAGGAAAATACGTCAAATCATGGGGTTGGGTTCGAAATCCTGTATGGATCAAAATACTGTATTTAAAATACTGTATCTAAAAATATTGTATTTTAAAATACTGTATGTACAAAATACTGTAGCTCAAAATTCTATATCTTAAAATTCTGTATATCAAAATTCTGTATTTCAAAATGCTGTAAATAGGCTTACAAATAAAAATCGTTTTGATAATGTAAAAAAGTGCATGTTGAAATACAAAATTTTAAAAACAGATTACTTTTATAAAGAATACATCATAATATTTTTTCATTGGCATAATGTTCTAACATACTTCCCTTGAACAATAACATATGATAATTCATAAGTCTTTGAATTAATAAAAACAAAACCAAATAAATGGTATCTTCTTCTTATTTTCTCTTCCCATTTTCTTCTCATTAATTGTTATTTCTCTCACAGTTGTATATGAATTGTTGTTATTCACAATCAACAATTGCATAAACAATTACACCGAACTTATTGATCTGTCAAAACTTCCACGTGTTCGTTCATTTTGTTGATATTTAAAAGCTAATGCAAATTTAAGAATTAAGTGAAATTTAGTTTTAAAATTAATGTGAAGTCAAATAAAGGAAAAGATAAATATTATTAGTTGATGGATATGCATTTTGTTTGGAAAGGGTGACGAAAGTAGGAACATACAATTGGCCTTGTTCACAGAGAATAAAATATAAATGCAAATCGCGGGTAGTGGCAAGTGTAGCAGAAGACGTGCACAACATATCAAAATACTCCAGTTGCCATACGCATGAACCAACAGCCAGTGAAAAAAATGTAATAGCAACTAATAATTCATTGAAAAATTGTGCTAAAAATGGTGCGATGAGAATAAGTCAGATTGTTCAACAATCTGTAGTCAATACTCCATCTTGCAGTCGGGATTATCTACGATCAAAACATGCCCAAAAACAAAAAATTCAAAGAGTGAGGAATTCGGTTCCAATGGTAAAAGAACCTGACAGTTTGGAAGATATAGACATCCCTCTAAGTCTATACTTTCTTGAAGGGGAATTATTTTTTCAGGTGGAGAAATTTGTTTACGATGAGGAAATTTTAATTTTTGCAACAAAATCGTCATTGCAGTTATTGTATGACAGCGATTGTTGGATCATGGATGGAACCTTTGACGTAGTACCAACCATAATGAGGCAGCTTTTTTCGATCCATGGCAGAATTGAAGGAGAAATTGTACCTCTTGTTTTCTGCTTAATGATGAAAAAAACGTTGAAGCTCTATGAAGCATTTTTTATAGAGCTACTCAAAAAAGCTTTAAATTACTCCATTCATTTAAAGCCACAAAGGATCATATGTGACTTTAAAAATGGAATAATAAAAGCTGCGAAAAAATGTTTCCCGGAAGCTGATGTCAGAGGTTGCTTTTTCCACTTTGGGCAAATCATTTGGAGAAGAATTTAGAAAGAAAGGTTTGTTTTAGAAGTAAAATAGAATTTTATTTGATATGAATAAATATTTTTTACTGTTTTTTTTAGATTAGTATACAGAAGTATGGGAACAATGAAAACTTTGCTCTTCAGGTTCGCATGATCAAAGGTTTGGCTTTTGTTCCAGCTGATGAGTTCACGCAATACTACGGTTCGTTACGTAGTCAGTTTGCTGATGACAACATTTTGAAACTTTCCAACTGGTTTGAAAAAAATTACATAAAAGGGAGGCATCTACCAGAGTTTTGGTCCATTTTTGACAGCGAAAAAACGAATAAAATAAATAAATAGTAAATTGGGTGGCGCAACAGTCCATTGAGAACTAGGGCCTAGTGACTTACAACTCTCAACCATTCCTGTGTGCGAGTACTCTTGTCAGGGATGGAGGGGACCTACAGTTTTAAGCCGAATCCGAACGGCCAATTTGAGAAAGCACTTTTCATGACAAGAATTACTCTTGGAGAATTTGTCAATTCCTCGCAAGAGGCAATACCCGTGAAAAAAACTTTAGATGACATAGGCAAGGATCGAACCCAAGACCTCTGGCATAACAGTCCAACGCACTAACCATCATGCCACGGAAAAAACGAATACGGTAGTATTTCCGATGACCCAGAACAGTGTCGAGTCCTGGCATCGACGCGCAGGTTGAAAAGTTTGGTGGGAAAAAAAAGCAGGATTATACAAACTTATTACTGCTTTGAAAAATGAGCTTTTATTTGCAAAGCGCAAGTGGAACGGGTTCGAAATGGTGAACATATTCGGAAAAAAAAAGAAAACTCTTCTTAGAAACAAAAAAAATGGACGTGTAATAAAAAGATTAATTATTTAAGCCATATTGGCTACTTAAAAAGAATATCAAAAAATCTGGTTTTATATTAAGTTTATCTGTTCGCTATTATTAATATGCACACAAGGAAGTTTGTGATTTTGTTTTTTTTTTATTTTTCATTAGTTTTTTTGTTGTTATAAATACATTTGTATATACAATTCATAGATTGTTACTTATAAATATTATTGCCTATTGTTATTTACTTATTTATGATTGACTTATTAATGTATTCCGTTTTTTACTTGTTTGGAGTTTCAACAAATGATATTATGTACACACAATACATACATACATGTAATAAATACGTTCACGAATTGACAGACTATTGATGATGATTAGTATCCTTTCTAAAACTACATTTTGTATAAAAAATACGGTGTATTGAGTAATGACCGGGGTTTAATACCTTAAATTTTTCAATTATATTTTGGACTTGTTGTTGAAGATTGTAAATAAGGACGCGTTCCCGAAATGATTTTCTATGCGTGTATATTGATTTCATTTAAAATTCACCTTATTAATAAATTGTATTGTTTGATGGACACACAAAACAGGTTAGTTTTTTTTTTCAATTAAGTCAAGATTTAAGACATTAAATTGCTAGCAAAGCCATTTCTGCACCTTGATGATTTTAGGCCAAATATGTTTAAATTGATGGAGATGAATCAGTAAGTATGATATCAAACTAATAAAAGGGAAGGTATGCGTAACTATATAGCTAACTTACTCGGAGTAACTTGCGTTGCGAACACTGAGTGTGGGGTAATGTTGAACGCTTGAATTTTATACGGCCCAAAGATAACAAAAGTATGGGTTTGACAAGTTAACGGTGTTTTTTTTAAACTATAAAAAAGGTTATTTTATTGAATTGCCATCAAATTTGCTTTATTCAAAAGATAATATTTGAGCATCATAATTTAAATAATGATTTTTGGCATATCGTCGGTATGCTGCAAAAAGAGCTCAAGTCCACTTTTGTGTGATTTTGACTTAATGATGCAAAAATGTCCCAAAGTTCATAGTATATGCTGTGTAAAAAATGCCATGTCTATTTACATTAGTTTTGTAGTTATTGTATAAAAACAATTCGGTCTATGTCCCAAACTTCCCAAACTTCCCAAACGTGTGGTGCAAAAAGATCTCAAGTGGACCTGGGTTTTTCTTACACAATTTTTTTTCTTTTATCTATATTTTTACTGCAAAAAAAAGCTCATGTCCCCAAATTCAAATATTCCAGCAGAAAATATGTCATAGCCTACTTCAAAAATAGTTATGAGGGGGTTTCCCAAATGCCTTTTAAATGATTTCCTTTGAATTTACATGCAAGGAAATGTTCATTATTGAATGTTCTCAGTGTGAAAAGGTTTAACTTTTAACTTTACGTACAAAAAAATTAATTCTTTAAGTCGAAGAGCTGTTCTACTACAGCTTGCATTAAAAAGGTGGTAATTTTTTGTTCAGACTAGAATTTTTTTTAAATTTAAAGCCAAAATACCTTTGGGACATTCTGATGAAAACCGTGATATAAATTTGTGCATTCCCGGTACTTCAAAAGCTTCAAAAGCAAATTCCACAGAATCAAATGTTATACTTCTTGACCTTTTAAAACCTTTGATGATGAAGATCTTAATTTCACACTATTCAAGACTGGCTTACTATATTCCGACTTGCACGCTCCAAGAGGCTTAAGAGCAAAGGAAGTTCGTATAATATAACCCAAATAAATTATACTGATTTTCTGGACTCATCAAAACTATCGGAGATTATACCAAATACAAATTTTACCGAAGGTGGAGAAAAAGTTAATTGGTTGAAGGTAAAATCTTTTAGGTACCAAAAGATTAAACCTGGCGTGATTGTATACAGGTACGATCACAATGAAACCTATAAGCAAATTAGGATTTTCGATAAAGGTAGGCCCATAAATCTTAAAGAAGTTAACATAAAAGCAGCCTTCCTATAAGCATTCAAAAGAAAAAAGACTTAATTAATTTGTGTAAATCAGGTGCCATCCCAGATGAGTTCATCACTGGTATAAAAGCTTCAAAACAAGCAAAGCTATCAAAAATCGAGCTCCGGAACCCGATATTAATGATGATACTGAATCAGATCAAGATTAATAAATTAAAAAAAAAAATTATGAAAAAACCCATGTCCATAAATAAATACTTTTTAATGCAAAAATAGCCTATGTACAAGACTTATTTTTCTTTTATATGAAACAAATTTAAATAAACTAAATTAAATACAACTTTTTGGTTTCATCTTATTCATACTCGTAACTACCGGATTGCAATATCTATTTTCGAATTTAACGATTTAATGATTTTTCCAGCGGCCATAAACTTTGAAATGTCAATAACTCAGAAACACAATTATGGGACTTGAGTGGTATATGCCTATTTAAGATGACTTTCGGGCTTGTCGGCGTAGACTATACCGACTTCGCATATACATATCTCCACAGAAAATAGTAAAGCGGCGTTGGAGGCCAATTCGAGGGTCCGTAACGTAGGTTCGTAACGTTAAACTATGCATTTATCTATTGTGTGACGTGAGGAGGTGTGAAATGTTGTGTCGTCTTGATGTAACTCACCATACACTCTTTAATTTTAATTTAACGGCAGTCATGTGTTGGGAACAAAATCATGATTTTAAAAATAAAGTTGAACAATTTGGAAGGGTTGTTTAGGCATCAATCTGTTAATATAGAAATGCCAAACCAAAACTAAAAATAAATCAGTTGACAGCTGCGGAAAAAATGGCCCCCAGGTAAAATAGTGTTGCAACCTTAAAGTTTTATACCACTAAAACAAAACTCCCGGTTCTCTAAATGGTAACTTTGAGTACAATCAATTGTCACTCTTTCACTAAACTACGTGAAATTAAAGCATTATAAAAATCATTATCAATTATGCAATGTCTTAACTTATGTCTACAAACATTTTTCAAAACATTTAAAATTTTTGACTTCGAAATCATTGAAAATCACCCCAAGTATCCTGAAGTGTTCGAAGATCAGACGGGATTGACCGTTGAAACAATTGTGACTTCCGTTTATCAAATTAATCCGGTAATAACACTTAATTCCAAGCAAACTAAAGGTAGAGTCTATGTATTCGAGAAAGCAAATACTAGTCACATATTAGGAAAAAACAGCTTTTGACGCCATATGAAGCATTTAGCCGATTTAACGAACATTCTACAAATGGCTGTCTTGTAAAAGGAAAGAACTTTTCACTACTGCCCAATTGAATTGCTTTGGTTAACATTTTTGATTTTAACACATAGATAAAGTATACGTCAAAGGTTTGCCGAAACTGTCAAAAACTCCCAAATTAGTTTATTCAATTTTGCTATTATTAAAAGCAAATACTTTTTTCTTAAAATATGATTTTTGTTAGAATTTCAGCTGTGATGTGAGACCACATTTCAGGTTGTGTGACTTTATTCTCAGAAAAAATAACAAAACATTCTATAAAATTTCATTGATCCCAAGTTGACAACATGAAACACAACAATTTCGAGTTTAAACATTCTATGATATCCAAATGGATTCAAAGACGCAAAATTAACTTAATCATCACTCAAATATCGGTCTAAAAGAGGTCAAGCTTTAAGTGTAAAAAGGCACTATTTTATAATGTTAAAATGGGCGCAGACTTACGATTGAAGACAGCGTGGCAGAACTTGTTTGCGCTACATAGGAATTACTTAAATGGATTTTCGTCTCATATTTTTGAGTACAAAGAATGATATTGACTTAAAACTTGTTTATCTTCCACACAATTTTTAACTTCTCATAGGAAACTATTGTAATCGGCCCGTTTTGTCGAATTGAAAATTTTGACATTTCAAAGTCTCTAAAATCTAAACAAAAGATTTTTAGAGATATGTCTGGGTACGTACATTCGTACGTCCGTAAGTTCGGGAAGCTTTTTCCGTCGTCCATCTCAAGAATTACATATATCGACTTGAAAAAAATTTTGTAAACCAATAATAATGCAAAAATATACAGAAAGGACTTTCAAGAAAATTAAGTGGCTGGTTTTTTAACATAGCAATTTAAAAAAAGTGAAAATGTTGGTAAGCCCAAAAAATTTCACGAAGTAACAGTTTTTTTTATAAATCCAATAAACTGAAAAAAATAATTGTCACCTCAAAAATTTTACGAACAAAAAAGGATTTTATTTCCAAAATAATTGTATGCAACGAAGAATGATGTTTTTGACATCTGGTAAAATTTTGAGAAAAATCGAATTCAGAGTTTCTTACAAAAAATATAAACCTAAAAATGGGCATTACTAAAAGCTGGTAAAAATTGATTTTCAACTCAAATATATTTTCAAAAATTTAAGATATTAACTTCAAACTTACTTCATTTTATAAAAAAAATATTGTTTTCAACATTTAGTCAAATTATGAGAAAATATAAGTTCTAAGAAAAATTGATCGAATCGGGTTTCTTGAGATGTTTTTTGGGATTTGTGCTTTTATAGCCTTCATGGTTTCAAGATTTTATTCATTTATTAAAAAAATTAAATTCTAAATATTTTACGACTTATTTTCTTCTTTTAGATTTAGAATTTTAGTACCTAGGGCTTGTTTCGAAAACTATAACTTTTCTACAACATCCATTTTAATTTCTATTACCATTAACTCTGTCCACTTTCATTTCGAGCCTACTGTTCTGCTTGAATGCGTGACTCAAAACCCATAAATGAAACGTTTATATCCATATGTGATATACTCACCCAACTTGGCTTAAACGACGAGTGAGTTTTTAATCCCGCAGTAAAAAGAATCTACTCCCTATATAACGGTGTAAGTTATATCTACCAACAAAACAAACACAAAAAGAACCCAAAAAACCTTAAAGTAAAACAAGTTTCTTCTTCGTGTTGCTGTCTCTACGCTACTCAAACCTCCGCCCGTCCCCTCGATCCCTTTGGTAGCTCCAAAAACTATAAGCTTCACAAATGACTTCGTCGTCGTCGTCGATGTCGTCGTCGCCATCATAAGCACCAGAACGAAAACGAAGCAACATTGTTGGTAAGGCAAAGGTTTCGACGTCGCGTCGCGTCGTTCGGCATCGGAATCCCATGCTCCTCCAATCGAAATGAAAAAAATTGTTGAATTTCCGCTAGTGCCGGTTAGATGGTGCTGGGGGTTAATCTAGTGGAATTAATGGAAAGGAAATTCATGGAGCAGAAACTTAGATGGGGAATTTATTATTGTCGCTCGCTAGGGCTCTGGGAAGTTTGCCGTTGCCGTTGTCGTTGATGCTTGATTCCATTGCATTGACTTTGCCTTTGTGTGATGTTGGCCTGGCCGTGGAACGTGATGGTAAATTGATCCCTCGCTTTTGCTGCTGGTTACTGGTAGCTGTTATATATACATTCTTGGATGCTTGGTGATGGTATGGCGGTGACGGTGACGTAGTCCTGGTAATTGCCGTTTTTGTTTTCGCAAGCGTATTGAAAGTTGCTTCGTAGGCAGTTTTAAGGGCGAACAATCGATGAGCGTTTTTGTATATAGCAATATCATAGCATAGCCATCCATTTGCCGTCATAGTGATGGAGTTGGGGCATGGCATAAAATATTGTTTTTCATTGTTTGCTTTTTAAGTCAATTATTGACTTTTGCTTTTAGATGGTATAATATTTTACGTAGTTGATGCAGGAATAGAAGAGGACATGGTAAAGGTATATGGTAGATATATCAAGACTCAGTCTAGAATTCCAAATAGTTGTTATAAGTGGTGATTACAGTTAGAGAAATGTTGATCCTTTTAAAAGGAAGTTCATTATTTTTAGCATTAGAAACCTATTTGCTACGATACAAAAGTTTTAAGAATGTTTTACAGACGTCGCTTTACCCATCAATAGAAATTGTTCAAGGAACTCTTACGAAATTGTCCTAACTTAGAAGATTTATAACTTTTAAGTTTGGATTCTCAGTTTGAACGCCACAAAATGTTTATCAGTTCAGTGGAAGGAGCGTTATTAACTTTACTTGAATCGGTAGATTTATGTGTAGGTTTTTGATGGAAATACATTTAAAAAAAGATAAATGAAGATGAAGACATATTCCAAGATTTGGTGTATCAGCTTCATCCTGATGCATTGTTAAGTAAAAATCATTTTTATGAAAAAAATGTATGTTTTCGGATATAAAAATGGCTTTTTCAGTTATAAAGTGGTATTATAGTTCCATATTATTTTTTCTTTAAGTGAAAATACATACATCCCATAATCGACAAAGCTAACTTGTAAACGGAAAAAATCCAAGGAAAGGTTTTTAAATGAAGTTGTTTTTATTTTGGCCTAATAAATAGGAGCTGAAATGTCCGCGAAATATGTGACGAAAGTTTTTTCAAATAGTTTTACCTTTTAAAATATAGAAATTATTAAAAAGTCACAAAACTCTGAGACTCGAGAACATATATTTCTATACAGAAAATTGAATGACACTTTTCATTCTCAAACTTACTGCTATATTGCTACTTTTAAATAATATAAAACTTGTGTACATAGTTTGTTTGTATCTGCATAAGAATGCATACAATCACTTTCTTTAAATAAATAGTTAAGATATTAAAAATACTCGTAGATATTGTATAAATTGTAAATAAATACAAATAAAATATTTTGTATTTCAAATGATAAATGGTCCGCCAAATAACGGTGTCAAATCGCAGCTCCGAGGTGGTCAAACGACATCAGCTCTGCGGATGATAATGCAATCTTCAAAAACAGAGCGCAAAACATCGAGAGTAGCTTCGGCTGTGTGGTACGTAGCGCCATCCTGTTGAAACCAAATGTTGCCAATATCCTCTTCCTCCTTTTGTGAACAAAAATTCGTTCAACATGGCCCGATAACGATCGCCACGGACCAAAATCCGCACCAAACAGTGAATCGTTTTGGGTGTATCGGCTTTTCAATGTATAAGTGATGCGGGTTTTCTGTGCCCAAATGTGACAATTTTGATTGTTTACATGCCGGCCAAGATCAAATTGAGCTTCATCTGAAAAGATGATTTTTTTTTGGCAAAATCGGCATCTTCTTTAAGTCAATCGCAGGCTCACTTAGCGAAGCGAAAATGCATTGGATATGGTCAATTGGCTTCAACTCTTGAACCAATTGGACTTTGTATGGCGTCATACCAAGGTCTTTATGCAAAATTGGTCTCAATAATGTCTCTGAAATGTTCACTTATTGAGAACTAATGACGGTGAATTGATGTTGATGGCGCTTCACGCACACTTTCTACTACAGAAGCAATATTCTCGGGAGGATGCTAGTTTCTTTAACTTTTTTTCACAATATAGCGAACAAACGGAGCTGACGATGTTTCTCTTCTTCAAAAATCCGTACGCAATTTTCGCACACATTCTGCAACATTACCATGATTTTCAAAGTAATGTCGCAATATTTCCCAGCGTTGTTCAAGCGTATACACAACCATATTCGTTTAGCGGAAGGATAAAACTAATTATCTGTCGAATCAGACATGAGTTAAGTGTTACCATTCACGAAATAAGCACTAGTTGAAAAAAAAAGTTAGATAGCGGACCCTTTAGTTAATCTTACTTTATTATATTCCGTCAAAATTTAAATCAAAATTTGTTTAATTAAGCGATCTTCTTGCTTTGGGCGACCAAAACTAGGCTATATTTAATAATTTCTAAATTACCTCTGTGACAGATAACCCTATGAAACCTTTTGGTATATTTTGTGAAAAAAAATCCAAAAAAAAAATTAAAAGAAATTAAGTCGTCAAATTTTTAGACGGTTTTACTAAAATCACGTTTAAATTTTATTTTTGAAAAATCTAAAAAAAATAACAAAATCTATTTTCTTCTTCTTACTTTCCGCGTATATTTAAATAAAATTATATTATTAAAGATACTTTTGCGCTCCACAAATACTTGACTTTCAATTTCATAGAAAGAGAAATGCAATCAAAACCAACTTTTGAGCCAAGCAGCTTGTGTGTATGAGTATCATTATTACCTCAAAATATTTAATACTACAAAATATATTGAAATATACTCGTAGCATCATCCGCAGTCAAATATAGATTGTCAGCGTTAGCATTTAATTAATATAAAAAGGGATATTCGATCATATAACTTCACTATCTCACGACATGTTTAAGAAGTAAGGTCTTCATATAAATACATAGCCTAAGATTTCTCCCCACCGTAAATAATTCAAAATAAAGATTATATGAAACAAACGGAAATTGGTTTTGTTTTTTAAACTAATATTTTAAACCCATTTTTTACTATAAGAAGTGCATTCTATTATTGGTATCAAAATTAAAAGTCGAGAACACCGAGAATAACTACGAGTTCATATTCGAAATAAAATAAATGCTTAGAATGCTTAGACCTTAAGCTTTAACTGAGTGTTTTGTCAACATATAATTCTATTAACATGAAACTACTTCGTTTTGGCAGAGTTGATGTAACTACTTTTCGTTTTTTGTACTACTATCAAATATCTTTAATTTAGTCTAACAATTAAATTGTAATTTTTTTTATAAAAATGCGTACTCTTTTACGTAAACCAACAACACGCTTAGGTCAAGTGTGAACTGATGAAAATATCGGTCATTAATGTATAGTAATGAACGTAAATTATCGATTTGGGCCGATCGGTGATTGGACTCTTGAAAATTTAGCCAAGCATCCACTGTTTTTATGTTTATTTCTGGTTGAAGTGATGCCTGAACAAGCAAAGTTGTCGAATAGTGAATAGCGACAACCGCCCTTTGATTGTTGCACTGAGAGCCAACAAGCATTTATTCGTGAGAAACTGACCGAAATTGAAAAAAAGTATGTCTGAAGTTAAGCTTCATTAAAATACAATCGAACTAACTATCGATTTAAATTAAGATTAAATTCCTTTTTCTGAATTGTATGTTTTTTTTTTAATTTTCGATCAGTCATTTTATTCTGTTCAAAGCATTTAAATCATAACTCAAACCAACTTAAGCTGCTCTTTAAAACTGCAGCGTTTTATCACATATAATCTTTGTATATGAAAACTTTATATACAAAGATATAATTATAGTTCGCCAAAATGTCACTCGAGTACTTGTAGATTGTTTTGTGTACTTCGAATACCTATGCAAGTCAAGAAACCAAACTGATATGTAGAAGTTTACTTATTAAAAACGAGAGCTCGTTGATTTAAATTGAAACAATACTAATTTTAAATGTGAAAGAAAAAATCATTTTTAAGAAAATCAATGAATTAAAAAGTGCGTATACGCCCAAGTGTGCAATTTTTTTTGTTCGAATTTAATTATGACTTCGAAATGTTAATATATTTAAAGATAGATAGAGAGGTACTGATTTTGTTTACATTAAAATATACATAATATCACAAATTTTTTTACAAACATTATTATAACATGGCGATTGCCATCTGCCAGATTGACAACAAAACACAACGAACTTAAAACGCCCTCTATACAATTACTTTTCAATATTAAAAAAATGGATTTATGATTTTCCTTGATGGGTATATATGTATGTATGTATAAAATAATTTGACATTCCCCACCAAAATCGTGCCACTCTCGGTACCAACTATTTCGATCTTGGCTTTTATGGCACTCTTTTCACGACTTGTTCTTTCATTTTAAAAAAACGTTAAGCAAGAAGTCCGATTGTACTCGTAATTTCAATGTTTTTATAAAAAAAGAGATGCAACAAAGAGAGACCGTTTCCAGCATGATGACGTAGTTCGGCGTATTGTGTGGCAAATGAAGTTTTCATTTTATAAAGTGGGTTAGGAGTTTTTCAACCGAATTGTACTTTTAACTTCCCCATGCCAGCGAAACTTGAAGCATTTTTTCTATGTCATATTAATTAATAATAACCACTTTCTCCTTCAAGTGTTTCTCCATATTAAAATTATATGTAACAGTAATGCTAATTAAAGCTCTATTTTGCATTCGATGCATTACGTCCACCATTAATTTTAATAATCAGAATCTTCAATTTATCAATTTTAAATATTAAACTATTAACTTTTAACTATTGCTGGCAGTACTGGTAAACCCTGTTAATCATGAACTGTAGAGTTTCCGGAGAATTCTGAAATATGACAGCAGTGCCTTAATCCACATTCCTGCGAAATCCACACCACCCGGCAGGTAATCTAAAAAAAAACACATACAGCTTTGTCTTTTATTTAGAGAAATTCTCTGTTTAGCTCCAGAATATACAAATTTTATCGATTGCTGAATATCCTGGTCTCAATCTAGCCTGAAACTCACTCCGTATTTTTCCGGTCTCAATGCCACTAACAAAACGCTTATGCATCATCGTTGAAAATAGCTTGTAATATGCATTTAAAACGGAAATCCTTATGTAGTTCACTGCATCAAATAACGACCCTTTCTTAAAGATCAGGAATAAAATGTCATCTCGAAATTCATCTATAGAAAGTTCTCCATCCAAAACTTTATTAAAATCTTTGAGCATGACAAAATCCCACTGGAATACTATTATAACCGGCTGCTTTTCCATCTTTAAGCATCTCAAGGGTTTCTTCCAATTCGCTAGCTGTAAATGCACAGTCTAGAGAATCGAATATGAATCCAGGTGGTGCGAAGTGCTACTTAGTTGGTGTTGTTTAAGAATTTAAAAGATCCTTGAAATGGGAATGCATAACATTTGAAGACAGTTTTGTGCGGAAGCTAATCGGACTGCTTGCGTTTCAGCGTATAACTTTTTTTAGTCATAAACAGCTCCTAAAACTTCTTACTGGCCTCTATTATATGAACCCTTAAATAATCCTTGAGTGGAGTTACGGAAAATCCCAAAAGATGTTTTTCGAGTTTGTTAACATTGTTCGTCAAACCAAGGTTCAAGGTCAAGGTTCTTTTATTATATATAAATACATATGTATACTAAAAGGTAAAAATATGGCATGTTTCATTTTATAAGATTTTGAAGTTTTAAATAAAACCGAGATATCAAATCAATATCAAATATCGTATAAAGGAAGGCAAGACAATCATCAAAAAAGAAACAAATTTGAAAAAGCTCATCATACTCTATACATGAAAAATGTTAAATATTTAAATATATTAATATTAAAAAAAAGAAGATATCGAAATAAATTTAAATTATTAAGACGTGAAAAGTATTTTCAGATGCCGTTTTAGTTTTTTGAACAAAAGTGTAGTGTACGATTTTATTAGAGATTTCAGTTGTGTTCATACAATTTGTATTAAAAAAATTTACATGTATGATAAAAGAGTTCAGGGGTGAAATAGTGTAAGCTGATTTTTGATATTTGACTAACAAAATCAAGAAAATACGTCTGTGTAAGGTGATAGTCATAGTTGACTGTTAAATTTTTGTTGATTTTTTTAAAGTGACAATTTGATTAAATTCTGTATTGTTTATTTCGTTTCCTTTGTGTGTTTAGCTTTTCGATTGAATCCGAAACGGAATAAAGGATGATCTTTGGGCAAATCATCTTAGGCGATAAATAAAAAAGCAATTAAAAATACTTTGAATTCAATTACAAAAATAAAACTAGATTTATTAAAGGAACTTCATTTTTTTATTTTAAGAATATTGATTACAAAAAAAAAATAATAAAATGAAAACCAAACAAACAAATGCTAACATGCATTATGTACTTTTAACAAAAAAAAAATAAATAAATCATAAGTCACAGATTTGTACCTATTTATATATGTTTATGTTCATATCACTTTTGGTATTAGCCAAAAATAAAGTTTTTTCAAACCACAACTCTTCAGCTATTAGAGACAGCGAACACTACCTTTACTTGCAATGACCGTGTGCATTGCTTTTAAAGTCTCATTGACTTCATTTATTGACTTATTCATGGAGTTATGTAGATGAAAGGGCTTGAATTTCTTCATCTAAATCTAAGAATGCTCAAAAGAAATATAAATTACTATTTTATTTAAACTAAAACTAACTTACTTTCGTCTTCACCACCATAGCTGGAAACACAACTTATCCCCGCTATTGCTGCCTCAAGTCCACAAACTTGAACAATAGTTTCTTCATTTGTGTCCAATGGTAACTCCATAAACGGGCCTCCTCCAATTTTTTGTAAGGAATTTTGGTTCTGTATATAAGTTTTTTTTTACGGAATAATTTCGCGTTGTTCAAATATTTGCAAATTAATTCGAATTAGAAATATATTTTTGTTGGTGGCTAATTTACAGTTATTTACTCTTTTCCACTCTCGTGTGGCTTAAGTTGGTGGTCCCGTTGCATTTAAGTTCTTTGAAAGTTTTTCCCACAACATTTTGTGGGATTCCTTATAGTTATTTCACTTTGGAGAGAAGGATTTGACCAAGTCCGTATGCTGCTCCATGAAAGCCGTCAAAATTTGTGCCTTACTTGCGTGCGCCCTTAATATTAATTAATGCATTCAAATTGTTTTTAGGGTCTTAAACAATGTTTACTTACATTTTTGCCGATTTTCTTGTAATACAAAAGTTCTTCCGTTTTTTATTTTTAAATAAATAAGAATTTGACACAAGATTCAAGATTGAAGTATATATTTTTTTGAAGTGATACTCAGTTTTGAGAAAAAAATATGATTTCAAAACAACCATCTTACACAGACGTAAAAGTATAAACGATCAAATTTGATATACTCAAAAAAAATGATAGTCAAACATCGCTTAGCCGATTTCACCCCAGGATGGAAATTGACTATCATTTTCATTCCGTCTGTGTAAGATGATTCAACTCAATTCAATTCAATTGAACAATTTCAGATTAGAATTCTCGCAATTCATTGTTGCTATGGTGAAATTTTAAAATGATTCCTATAAAATATCTAAATAAAAGTATTAAATTGGCTGTGTTTTAATAACATTCTTTCTTTTCTTGTGTTTTTTTCAAATGTCGTAAGCTTTGTCCGTCACAAGAATGTGTTTTCGTACCTTAAAAAGGTAACTGACAAAATTTTCCATTCGTTTTTAGTAAGCGTCTGATAGCTCTATTCAGAAACGACATATTTGTAGGAAAATGACTATCAACTTTTTCTTGTGACAGCTTTTTAGGTATCAATTTGACTATCACCTTACACAGATCAAATTCGATAATTTTGACTGTCATTTATCAACAATCACCTTAGCCGATTCCATCCGGTTTATTTGGAAAAGATGAGAAGTTTATAAAAACATCAACATAATAAGGATTCTAAAGGGTGGTTTTAAAAGTAGGTTTATTTTCCAATTCCCATTATCAATTTCAATTAATTAAATTATTTTAAAATCTAGTTTTCATAGAAAAATCTGCCAAGCTTCAAATTTAAATTTATTGTTCAATAACCTTTTCCTCAAGAGTTTATTATTATATTTTTTAACTAAAATTCAATACATTATCAGTCTTATTTAATAGAATTCGCTAAACAGATGAATAGTTATACAGTGCATAAAGATTTATGTAGGCTCTATGTAACGTTGCGAAAATTCCCATTTATAAAAAATTCTACTATAAATTTTAGTTATACAATGCTTATGCCAAAAAAAGTACCAAAATGGAGCAATCTATTCATTTATCTGTCTATGAAATAAGTTGTTTGTCATAACAAATAAATTATAGAAATCTGTGTTGTGCTTTTGTTTGTTTTGTTGTGACAAAAATGGAAACTAAACGAAAAGGTCTCGTACCGCGAATTGCGATTCGTCCGCTAAAGTAAGTAATATCAGCTATAAAAAGTTTTGAATTAAATCAATAAAACTTCTAACATTTCTTTTAGATACTCCTTCGACAGCTTATAGAAGACAAAGTTCAAATAATTGAAAATAAAAATGTTGACTACACATCCCGTATGAAAAGAGACGCCTGGCGTAAAATAACCGATGGGTATGTACAAATACATGTATAGATAATCTTTATTTTTTACTAATTTGTTTGCAATGATTTTCAGTTTCAACAGTTTAAGCGCAACGATTTCAAATTCAGTCTCAATGGCGAGGCACTAAAATGAAGGCCAAAGCAGAGATGTCCTCCTGCAAAACCTGAGAGCAACAGGTGGTAGACCACCTCCAAAATCACCTGACCCTGAGCACAGAAAATTGATGGCACTCATCCCCCATGTATTTGAGGTGGATAAAAATGAATTTGATTGCGATACTGAGGTTTGTAACACACGATACGTGCTTATGCTTTATATAATTAGAACAAATCATTTTTTTCTATAGGAGTAGATACACTGGTAATATTAAAAATCTTATAGTGATGATTAAAATCAAAAATACTCCATTTACCAAGATCGGAATCTTTCGTACGTTTCACTCTCCAAAAACCGTTTGTTTACATTGTTGTATTTGTAATTTTGACAATTAGTCCTATTCATGTTTTCATGTAAAAACTGTTGCGTTATAATTGAACGCAACAAGTTCTTTTACTTTTTAATTTTAATTTTTAATAAAAAAACGATGCATCTTGCATCCACTTTTACACTTTTGTTTTGTTTATTTTATTCAATTTGACAAATGTCACAATTCCTTCTACACGAGGATGAGAGAGAGCGGGACGGCCATAGTCCTTCTGACCATGGTTCTCTCTGTCATTTTCGTGAGGAAAAATAATACCAAGTTTAGTTTCAGATTCCGATAGAAGGATGGTTTCCATGGAAGTGAAACCAAACCAGATGGACGGTCTGGTCGATACGTAAAGTTTCATGAGAAGTCACTCCAAAGGGAGAATGGCCTACGGCCCAACTTAAAGTTTTATGAAAATTGTAAATTTATATTTTTTGGTTAAAATTCATTTTGTACATATTTAATTTCTTTTGTTTACATTGCTAATTTTGTTTGTTTAACGTTTATACTATTGAATTATTAATTATTTGTAAAACTCTAAACAAATTGTATGGACTGATGGACGGTTAAGTTTCGGGTAACTTAGTTCGGGGTTTAGTTAACAGATCCAAAATTGTTACTTGTTTGTTTTTCTTTCCTTTCGCGCGATTGTTTTAAAGTTAAAGTAAAAGTTAAGTTAAAGATTTTTCTCAATCTTAAATTTCTTAGTCTTTGTTCGATATCAAGTAGTCAGTGGGGGTGGCTGAATGCAGCTCCTGGAATCGTCGTGACCTGGAAGAGAATCCAGCGGGCGGCGAATTCCAGGATGACTTGCATTTAGCTGTGAGAGGAAATGGCGAGTAAGCAGGATCGCGAGTATTTCATCACAAGTTGAGATCAACAAGCCGATCTCCGATTGGCTGTTGATGATGTGATTGAAATCCGCCACTCCATATTGGCTGAAAGCTAAAATGGCGGGAGATGAAAAGAAGAGACAGGACAGATCGTGGAATCTGGCCGTCAATTCTTTACTAGCATTCATAGTGTTTAGAGACAAGAAATTTTTGGGTGATATAAAACAAAGATTGTGAAAGAAATAAAAAAAAAGATTGAGAAAAATTAGAAAAAAAAAGGTGAATAGTGTCGTGAAAAAAAAAATAAGGAAGAGAAACTAAATTAGAAAAAAAAAGGAAAGGAAAGGAAAAAAGGATCAAGTTGGGGATCATAGAGGAAAAACTGGAAAAGAAAAGATAAGTAGAAAATTTATTTTTGGTGTTAATTGGTTTAATTCTTTGTTTCAATCCCGAAATTTTATTTCTGGGGATTAAGACCTTAACGGTCCATTGTCCATACAGTTTTATTTAATGTTGAAAAGATCCTGAGTTTTAGTCCTACTCTTGTAAGGTTTCTCAGGCATTCTTAAATAAATAACTTTAATCAAAAAGGTATCCATTTTGATCTTTTTATTTCTATAGTGGTTTTCTTGTTGTGTTGGTGTTTCTTTTCGTGGTTCTTGTTAAAAAGGTTTGCAATTTCCTTTTGTTGTACATTTCAGAAAAAAAATTGCTGGCGCCCTTTTTTTTGCTTACTGAACGTAAGAACGCCCCTGTGGCAATTTTCAATTAAAACAATACTTTTGATATCAAGTGATATCAAACCAATCCTCACGCAACTTAAATTAATCGAATCGTTGATTAAATTTATAATGGCTGAACCCACCCCATTCTGAGCTCGTCGTGGTGGCAGCACTTTATTTGCTGCCTGTTGCAATTTGCCTCTCGCTTCTTCGCCGCTGTCATTTGACAGATCGGCACATTTACTCATTTCATTTCCGATATCGCGATTGAATTTGATTTAGATAGTTGTTTTGTTTTCTTTTTGTTTGTTTTAATTTCATTTTGATTTCTTTTTTTTTTTCTCTAAATTGATAAATATAAAAATTAATTACGGGCAAATAAAATTGCAACAAATTGGCGCCCAACGTGGGGCTTGTGAAAATTAACTTCTTGTTGTTTTTGGGAAATTTTGTGCTGTGTCGTGGTGTCTGTTTTTTTTTAGATAAGTTGTGATTTCGTTGTTCTTTTGTTTGCTATTGGTACTGCTAATTTTTCTTTTGCTTTTTATACAGGATATTTGTAAAATTGAATCCCGGATATCTGTGAGGATAAACCAAGGAAAAGCTTTTGACACAACAATTTGGTTGGCAGGTTGGAGTTTTCCAATATTGTACAAAGACTCAGTGTGGATAAGAAAAATCTTGAAACAGTGGTGGAAATTGTCCAGTTGATTGGCACTATAATTATCGAAGATTTTTGGGATTTGAGTGAGTGTTTTTTTTTATTTTTTTTTAATTTGGAAAATTTGTTCGTTCAAATATACATACAGATATACATACATATATAAATATTTCTACATATATAGATTGAGTTATAGTTCAGATTTGCGGGTTGATTTTAGAGGTGACCTTCTATATACCCATATAAGTATATATATATTCAAGTCAATAGCAATTCGGTTATAATTGTGCTGCATTAATAATTTGAAGTTTTTTTCATTGACGGTTCTTTTCGTGCGGTTTTAATTTGATTTAATTTTAATATAATTTTTAGTGGTTACCATCCTACTTTTATTTCGTTTTCGTAAAATTAATTTTAAAATAATTTTAAAAATTAATTTTAAAATAATTTTAACTGATTTTACTAAATTGATTTTCTTTTAGTTTTTTTTTTAAATTTATTTAATATATTTTTACTGGGGTTACCATATTACCTTTTTTTTTTGATCATCTTAGAATTTAAATTTGAAAATTTAAACCTTATTGGTGTTACCATACAAACCTTTTTTTTGATTGCTTAACATTAATTTAAATATTTTCCTTTGGGTGTTACCATATTGTTTTTTTTTATTTTCTTAGAATTTGTTTTATTTGAATATTAATATTCATTTTCTCCACTGGTGTTAACATATTGATTTGCTTTTAGGTTTTCTTAGGTGATTTTTTTTAGCGGTGTGACCATAGTAATTCTTTTTTTTGTTGACTTCTTAAAATTGATTTGAATATTATTATTTTTTTTCTGGTGTTACTATATTCATATTTGTTTTAGGTTTTCTTAAAATCTATTCAATTTTTAGTGGTATTACCATATCACTTTATTTTTGATTTCCATTAATTTTAATATATTTTTTTTTTACTGGGGTTACCATATTAACTTTTACTGGTCTTCTTAAAATTAATTTTAAAATAATTTTAGCTGATTCTTTTATATTGATTCTCTTTTAGTTTTGTTTTAATATATTTGATTCTTTTTCTTTACTGGGGTTACCATTTTAACTTTTGTTTCGTTTTCTTGAAATTTTGAAATAATTTTCGCTATTGTTACCATATCGATTTTCTTTTAGGCCTCCTTAAAATTTATTGGATATTGGTGTTACCATATTGTTTTTTTTCTATTGTTAATTTGTTTGTTAGATTGGTTGAGATTTTCCTTAAGATTTTCTTTTTTTTTAAATCGATCGTTTTGGAATTTTTTTTTAATTTGATTGGACATAGTAGTCATCGTTGTTTTTGATTCAGTTAAAGGGTGTTTTGTTTTTTTCAACGTTTTTTCAAGTTTTGGAGATTAGGGATTTGCTTCCGAACGTATCAAAAAATCCGAAGTCGTCGGATTACCAGAAGGTGTTGACAAAAATCGAGTGGTCGTTAGGTAGGATCTCTAGGGCTAAGGCCGAATCGTCGGATGAGGTTAACGAGGTAGCGGACTTAAGGGGGGAAATTTTACTTTTGATGGCTAAATTGTCCGAGGTAGAGGAGGTGATGGAACCTCCTAAAAATGTTAATGATAATAATAATAATCAATCTAACCAAGCAACAATGTCGACAGCAGATTTGGATGCGCCAGCTGCGTCAGTCGGCCAACGAACGAGCTCTTGTGGGTTCCAAATACAGGGTGATACACCCCGTGACCGGAACCCCGAGCGACCATATAAGTGGAACGTGCAGTTCTCTGGTGAACGGTGTGGTTCATCAGTGAACTCTTTCATCGAACGAATTGAAGAATTGAGGGAGGCTCGCGGTGTATCTGAGGAAGCAATTTATAGGTCAGCGGTGGATTTATTTACTGGGAAGGCGCTTCTTTGGTTTAGGGCGATTAGGGACACGGCTTCAACATGGAAAGAGTTGGTTAGGGAATTGAAGTTGGAGTTTTTGCCCTCCAACTATGATGATCTCTTGTTGGATGAGGTCAGGCGTCGAACCCAGGGTAAGGAAGAGTCAATAGGCATGTACGTTGCGCTCATGCAGACTCTTTTTAAACGTTTTTCGGAGCCTCTGAGTGAGAATAGAAAGTTGGCTATTCTCATGAAGAATATAGCTCCATTTTACCAGACACAGCTAGGTTTAGCTGACATTAAGTCAGTCAATGATTTGGTGGCCTTGGGCAGAAGGCTGGAAACCATTAGGGCAAATGTCGAGTCTTTCGTTCCTCCACCCTCTTATCGCAACAGGTCGGCTTTGGAGCCGGATGTTGCTTATATCGCCTCGGTATCGGATACTCGAGCTGCGGTTAATCTTGATCCCCCACCCAATAGAAACAATCGTTGTTTTAAGTGTAACAGGGAAGGCCATTTCGCTAATACCTGTTCCGCTCCTAGGCGCTGTTTTGGTTGTGGTACTGTAGGGACCACAAGGCAAAATTGTAGACGCTGCTCGTCGGGAAACGGGCAACGGACTCTTGGGCCAGCAGGACAAGAGCGCCGGCGTCAGAGTTAGGAAGGTTGCCTGCTGGCGACCAGTTGGCTTGCAAAGTTCGGTTAGGTTTCACATTAGATTCAAGCGGTATAGATAGACGTCCATTTTTAGGAGTTAATATTTATGGTTTTAGGTTTTTAGGATTATTAGATTCTGGAGCATCGCGAACGATTATTTGTAGGGACGCATGGCAGGTGTTAAAAGATTTAGGGTTACAATTAGATAGTTCAAATGTTAGGGAAGTTCATTTAGCAGATGGTGCAAGTATAGGAGTGTTAGGAATAGTTAAAGTACCCATTGTTGTAGAGAGTAGGTCAATTTTGATTGAATGCTTAGTCATTCCCAACCTACCGCATGCTTTGATTTTAGGTGCCGATTTTTGGGCATTATCGGGTATAGTCCCGGATTTACGTTCGAACATGTGGAGTTTTTCGAGCCAGGAGATAGTGGCTTCGATAGATACTACGTCTATCACAGAGGAGTCTGAATTAGACGAGGATCAGAAAGGGAAACTTAAACATTTAGTCGAGAATGCTTTTAAGAATATGCCAGAAGGTTTAGGAGTAACAACAATGGTAGAACATGTCATCAAAACTTCGTCTGAGCCTATTAAGCAAAGGTATTACCCGGTTTCACCGGCAATGCAGGAACATATAGAAAGATCACTTCAGGAGATGTTGGAAGAGGACGTGATTGAGAAATCAAACAGTCCATGGGCTTCCCCAATTGTTCTCATTAGGAAAAAAGATGATAGTTTTAGGTTTTGTGTCGACTTTAGGAAGGTTAACCAGGTTACAGAAAGGGATGCGTATCCGTTGCCGATAATTTCGGCTATTTTAGATAAGCTTAGGAATGCCAAATTTTTAACATCGTTGGACATTAAGTCCGCTTACTGGCAGATTCCAATGGCATTGGAATCGCGAAAGTACACTGCCTTTACGGTACCTGGTAGGGGTCTCTTTCAATTCAAAAGAATGCCTTTTGGATTACACAACGCGCCTGTAACATGGCAGCGTTTCATCGATAGTGTTCTAGGGCCTGAGTTGGAACCATTCGTCTTCGTGTATCTGGATGATATTATTATCGTCACAGATACATTTGAAAAACACTTAGAGATTTTAGGTGAGGTTCTTAGGAGATTACGAGAGGCAGGGTTGAAAGTAGGCCGCGACAAATGTAATTTTTGTAGACCTTCACTCACATTCTTAGGTTATGTAGACGACAAAAACGGGTTACACGTGGACCCAGAAAAAGTAGATAGTATGGTGAAAATACCTGCACCTAAAAATGTAAAACAAGTTAGGAGTTTCATAGGGACAGTTTCATGGTACAGACGCTTCGTACCGAATTTCGCAACACTAGTTAGGCCTTTAACAGATTTGTTGAAAAAGAGTAGGAAATTCGTTTGGTCACAGGAATGTGAAGATAGTTTCAGGAAAGCAAAGGAATGCTTAATCACGGCTCCAATTTTGACATGTCCAGACTTCAAGCTTCCATTTGTCGTTCAGACAGATGCATCCGACTACGGCATCGGGGCCGTACTCACCCAAACATTTGAAGAGGGGGAAAAAGTCATTTGTTATTTAAGTAGGTCACTTAATAGATGTGAAAGAAATTATTCCACTACGGAAAAGGAATGTCTGGCAGTTTTATGGGCGATCGAGAAGTTACGGCCTTATATCGAAGGAGTTCGATTTACGGTCGTAACGGATCACTATTCTTTAATTTGGTTGAGCAATCTCAAAGATCCACAAGGTAGACTTGCACGTTGGGCAGTTCGGCTCCAACAGTTTGATTTTGAAATCATTCATAGGAAAGGGAAAGAACATGTAGTACCAGACATGTTATCTCGGGGAGTTCCAGAGTTAGCTGGGATTTCAGATGAGGATAAGGACCCTTGGGTGATGGTTTCGTCAGTTGAGTCTAATTCGTTAGCTTTTCCGAATTGGAGAGTAGACAATGGCAGGTTGTACAAATTTGTAAAGTCAAATCATGTGATCGTGCATGACAATAACGAAGAGTGGAAGTTAGTAGTAGGAAAGAAAGATAGGATAGGAGTTTTGAAAGAGTGTCACGATAGTCCACTAGCGGTACACATGGGGGTTAGAAAAACGTTCGCGAGAGTAGGAGGTAAATATTATTGGCCTAAGATGACAGCAGATGTCATTAAATATGTTAGGAAATGTAGTATATGCCAACAAGTGAAACCGATTAATGACAAGCCAGCCGGTCTTATGACTGAGAGAGTAGGAGCATCATCTCCCTGGGAGATGATTAGCGTAGATTTAGTAGGGCCCTTACCTAAGTCCAACAGAGGATTTATGTACATTTTAACAGTAGTAGATTACCTTACCAAATTTACTTTATTGTTTGCACTTAGGACAGCCACCGCAAAGGCGGTATGTAAAGAATTAGAAGATAATGTTTTTCTGTTATTTGGAGTTCCAAAAATTGTCATTTGTGACAATGGTCCACAGTTCAAGAGTAGGGAGTTAAGGACACTTTGTGAGGGTTATTCGTCGAAAATTAGGTTTACTCCGCATTACCATCCACAGGCTAATCCTGCCGAAAGGATTAATCAAATCATTAAGACAACCTTGAGAGCGTATGTTTCAGAGAATCACCGAGGCTGGGATTCTCAGTTAGCTAAGGTAGCTTGTGCTATACGCACATCCCAACATGAAGTTCTAGGTGTTAGCCCGTATTATGCAAATTTTGGAAAAGAGATGTCAACGAGTGGGAATTACGAAGGTATTAGGAGTAAGAGTATTGAAGGGAATAGGAGAGTCGAAGGAGGAACCATTGAAGAACGGTTCAGGAAGTTAAGAATAGAGATAGCAACAAAATTAAGAGTAGCGGTTAAGAAGTCCGCCGAGACATACAATCTCAGGAGGAGAGATACTCAATATCTCCCGAATGATCTGGTATGGCGAAGAAATTTTGTTTTGTCCGATGCTGCAAATTACTACGCGGCTAAATTGGCACCAAAGTTTGTGGGCCCTTTTAAAATCTCAAAAAGGTTATCTCCCTGGACTTATGTTCTGGAAGATGACAACGGCAAAGATCGTGGCACTTGGCACATAAAAGATCTGAAGCCATTTACGTCATTAGCGGAAAACGAATAAATATTGGAAGTCCCTTTTTAAGTAATCTTGTTTGTAAAGGGTGTCCCAAAATTAACGCAAGATTTGAATTTGGCGCCATTTGTACAGTGAAGTGTTGGCAACCCTGAAAAAAAAGCAATTTGACAGCTAACAGTATAGGGTTATTAAAAATAGAGCGTTACACGAGAGAACAACGTGTCTTCATTATTAAAGAATATTTCAAAAATAGTGAAAGCTTGGCGGCTGCAGTTCGAAAATTTCATACAAAATATGGTCGGAATAGTGTTTTAACTTCGTCAACTGTGAAGAGATTAATTGAAAAATTCATGGAGACTGGATCCGTTGGAGACGCCAAACACACTGGTCGTCCAAAAACAAGCCGTTAAAATGTGAATGTCGAAGCAGTACGTGAGAGTGTTGCTGACAATCCAGGAACCTCAATTTGACGTCGTCAAGAATTGCAAATTTCAAGAACCTCTCTACAGCGTATACTCACCAAAGATCTGTGTGACTGTTACTGGTGCTCGATATCGCGACATGATTACACAGTTCTTTCTGCCAAAATTGGATGATATTGATGTGTCCAATATGTGGTTTCAACAAGACGGTGCCACATGTCATACAGCCCGTGAAACAATTCAATTACTGCATGAGACATTTCCAGGTCGTGTACTCTCTCGTTTCGGTGATCAAAATTGGCCTCCTAGATCGTGCGATTTAACACCATTAAACTTCTTTTTATGGGGTTATTTGAAATCACAAGTCTATGTCAACAAGCCCACAACCACCCGTGCATTAAAGGAGGAGATTCAACGCTGCATCAACGAAATTCAGCCACATTTATGCAGAATGGTCATGGAAAATTTCAACAAAAGAGTGCGCATGTGCATGCAAAGCCGTGGAGGCCATTTGTCCGATGTGTTATTCCATACATAACCCTATCCTATGTACTTTACGAGTCAATAAAAATATAACTATCAAAAGACTAAAAACGGCGTTTTCTATTTAATTCAAATCTTGCGTTAATTTTGGGACACCCTTTATTATGAACAAACACCTTTTCAAGGAGGAAAGGGTGGGATTTGTTGCGTTATAATTGAACGCAACAAGTTCTTTTACTTTTTAATTTTAATTTTTAATAAAAAAACGATGCATCTTGCATCCACTTTTACACTTTTGTTTTGTTTATTTTATTCAATTTGACAAATGTCACAATTCCTTCTACACGAGGATGAGAGAGAGCGGGACGGCCATAGTCCTTCTGACCATGGTTCTCTCTGTCATTTTCGTGAGGAAAAATAATACCAAGTTTAGTTTCAGATTCCGATAGAAGGATGGTTTCCATGGAAGTGAAACCAAACCAGATGGACGGTCTGGTCGATACGTAAAGTTTCATGAGAAGTCACTCCAAAGGGAGAATGGCCTACGGCCCAACTTAAAGTTTTATGAAAATTGTAAATTTATATTTTTTGGTTAAAATTCATTTTGTACATATTTAATTTCTTTTGTTTACATTGCTAATTTTGTTTGTTTAACGTTTATACTATTGAATTATTAATTATTTGTAAAACTCTAAACAAATTGTATGGACTGATGGACGGTTAAGTTTCGGGTAACTTAGTTCGGGGTTTAGTTAACAGATCCAAAATTGTTACTTGTTTGTTTTTCTTTCCTTTCGCGCGATTGTTTTAAAGTTAAAGTAAAAGTTAAGTTAAAGATTTTTCTCAATCTTAAATTTCTTAGTCTTTGTTCGATATCAAGTAGTCAGTGGGGGTGGCTGAATGCAGCTCCTGGAATCGTCGTGACCTGGAAGAGAATCCAGCGGGCGGCGAATTCCAGGATGACTTGCATTTAGCTGTGAGAGGAAATGGCGAGTAAGCAGGATCGCGAGTATTTGATGATGTTGATGTTGATGATGTGATTGAAATCCGCCACTCCATATTGGCTGAAAGCTAAAATGGCGGGAGATGAAAAGAAGAGACAGGACAGATCGTGGAATCTGGCCGTCAATTCTTTACTAGCATTCATAGTGTTTAGAGACAAGAAATTTTTGGGTGATATAAAACAAAGATTGTGAAAGAAATAAAAAAAAAAGATTGAGAAAAATTAGAAAAAAAAGGTGAATAGTGTCGTGAAAAAAAAAATAAGGAAGAGAAACTAAATTAGAAAAAAAAAGGAAAGGAAAGGAAAAAAGGATCAAGTTGGGGATCATAGAGGAAAAACTGGAAAAGAAAAGATAAGTAGAAAATTTATTTTTGGTGTTAATTGGTTTAATTCTTTGTTTCAATCCCGAAATTTTATTTCTGGGGATTAAGACCTTAACGGTCCATTATCCATACAGTTTTATTTAATGTTGAAAAGATCCTGAGTTTTAGTCCTACTCTTGTAAGGTTTCTCAGGCATTCTTAAATAAATAACTTTAATCAAAAAGGTATCCATTTTGATCTTTTTATTTCTATAGTGGTTTTCTTGTTGTGTTGGTGTTTTTTTTCGTGGTTCTTGTTAAAAAGGTTTGCAATTTTCTTTTGTTGTACATTTCAGAAAAAAAATTGCTGGCGCCCTTTTTTTTGCTTACTGAACGTAAGAACGCCCCTGTGGCAATTTTCAATTAAAACAATACTTTTGATATCAAGTGATATCAAACCAATCCTCACGCAACTTAAATTAATCGAATCGTTGATTAAATTTATAATGGCTGAACCCACCCCATTCTGAGCTCGTCGTGGTGGCAGCACTTTATTTGCTGCCTGTTGCAATTTGCCTCTCGCTTCTTCGCCGCTGTCATTTGACAGATCGGCACATTTACTCATTTCATTTCCGATATCGCGATTGAATTTGATTTAGATAGTTGTTTTGTTTTCTTTTTGTTTGTTTTAATTTCATTTTGATTTCTTTTTTTTTTCTCTAAATTGATAAATATAAAAATTAATTACGGGCAAATAAAATTGCAACAAAACAAACAAAAAAAAACGATGCCGTGGGCTAGCGGCACTTTGCAAAGCAAAAACAAAATGGTGAGGTTAATAAGTTTTTTTTTAGGTTTTTCTTTTTACTTTTTTCGATGAAAAAGTCAGTTTTAACCTTTAATATTGCAGTCATTTTGTTTATAGCGAACCAATGTACATTTTTGCCTTGAAACAAGCATGTTCAACATCAGTTTATTATAATTAATTCACTAATTTACAGTAATCATTACGAAATTCTTTAAATTTCATAATTAACCTCGAATTATTGTATCAAAGAAGCGTTCGAAGAACCATGAAGCTAAGGGTGCGAGCGCAATTTTTTTTATTGAATTCTAATAAATTTTCGTTAACGAACGGCCTATAATTATCTTGTTTGCAATTAATTAAAATCTGTATCAATTTAACTAATCCAAGTATATTTATAGTTTGTTTTTAATGATTTAAGCTTTGAGTAATAAATATTAAATTTAAAAAAGAGTTATAATCGAAAAATACCTTATCCATAACATTCTTGATTGATGGAAGCATACATGTATTTGCTATCAAAAAAAAACTATGCACCAAAGGAACACCAATGTTTTAAAAAACTAATCAGAACGATTATAGCGAACCTGTTGAATAAATGCAGAGCAAATAAAATGAAAATTTTGACATATATCACAAAATGAAAACGTCTTAAAATCGTTCTGAATTCATGCACAACTCAATCAATAGATCAAGTAATCAACATTAACATTTATTGTTGACGTACAGAAGTTTTTTTTTTGTGAATTCCCACAGTTTAACGCAAAATATAATTTTCATTCATTCCTTAAAAATGTTTAGTTACCAAAGTTCAAGTTTACTTATTATTGTTTGAAGGGTATGTTTGGTAAAAATGCTGCTAATAATGAAAAAAATTAATGAGTTTTACGTATGTACATATTTTTGTTTTTTTTTTTTTAATATAATAAATACTTCCATAGATTACATTTTATAAATGCAGAACATAGAAGAAAATATACAGAAAGAATAGTTTTCAGATATAAAGCAGAGGTTAGTGTAGAAAAATATTTTTGAGAAAGCCAATAATATTTTGGGTATGTTTATTAAAGAAATTTTCGCTTCAGCTAACCTTCATCAACTTTTTAGAAAAAAAAATAGAATTAATAGCAGCCAATTATTTCATAGCATATTTAATTGTTCACATTGTAAAATGTCTAGAAATGTTCATATGCTAAAAAATTGCCTATTTCTATTCCTTAAAGATGCTTTACACAAAGCAAGTTATTTTTAAAACATGGTTCCCTCAAATTTTTATTCCAAAATCTAACTACAAACAAAATTCTAACTCTAACATAGTCCCTCAAAAAGAAATTTTCAGGAATATTTATGCAACAAACAAAACTAAAATTTGGTCTTGCGATTATCGAACTGCTTACATAAATGATGAAAATACTAATCTAATTGAGGAATCTGAACTAGCTAAAGTTAGCAATGGAACTTCCGTAGAATTGTCTGTACAAAAAAAATACGGAGCCACCCGCCTATTGTTTCCACCTTTTAAGGTCGCCAAAAAAAAAATGCTCTAAGCAAACTACACCTGAAAAAATTGTCTGTTTTGTTGTTTTACAAAGTATTGAGTTACACTTTTGTTCATTCCCAATTTTACTTAACCAGTTGCAGCGCAAATTGCGTTCGCAAATAATTTAAGTAAACAAAATACAGCACTAATAAATCATTAAATATGTATTTTTTTCAATTTTATTTAATTTAATATACATTTACAACATTTATTTGGATTGAAATTAAAAAGCTATACAAATCTTCCAATTTAAGACCATGTAAGCACTTCAAATTCTGTTGGTTAGGATTGATTAGTTTTTGAACGAGGCCATGAAACATTCAAAATAAAGCATTTAGATGGGGCTGATTACTATAATGAGGCATTTTGATGGGCCGTAAGACTAAATGTGAGAATGTGTTTGGTTTTTTGCATCATTTCACGCACACTTTCTAACATTTAGTCCTAAGAAGCTTGTAGGAAAACCGAAAAGTCAGTCTGAGATTCCGATTTGGTAATGGAGTATTTTTGATTAAAATAAACTTAGCCATATGCATTTTAGTATAGGTTGTAGACGATGATTTTGTAAAGGTTGTTTTCCTGGAGGATGAATCGTTAAGAAAATATGAATCATCATCTTATTCTTCAGCAAAAATACATGCACCATCACCATCACCACCAATACCATCACCAATACCATCACCAAAACCACCACCACCTTCACCTCTACCTTTGGATACTTTTTCTAAACAGAAGTCGGCATCATTCAAACTGAAGGTAGCATAATACATGCATTCCTCTTCGTCATTGAATATTCTTGTTTTTTTTTTCTTTATTAGATTAACTGCAAAGACGGCGAACTCTTCAAAAAGGAATTGTTTGATTTTGCTATGGCAAATCGGAGAGCCGAAAAATCGTTTATGCAGCATGAACACAAAGAAAAAATGAAAAGCATAATAATGGAGCGAGACGTTAAATTAAAAACATTGAATATGGAACATTTGAAAAGGGAGAAAATGCTTGAAATTTCAAAAAAGGCACAAGGAGGAAATACACCAGCTCAAAATAAGAAAATTAAAAGAAGAGCACTTTTTTCTTTAGTGATGTTTTTGGTGATTGTTTGTTATTTTTAGCTATTAGTTAGTTTTAGTTTTAGTTAGTTTATATGAGTGTTCTTTTTGTTTCATGTTTTTCTTTAGTTTTGTAAGTGTTTACGTTAATGTTTTTGAACAGTTTTAATGAATCAATTTAAGTTTCTTTTTATGTTTTCCAATAAAAATATATTTAAAAGATAGGTACATAAGAAAATTTATTTTTTATTAATTGCGGATGGAAAAGTATTGTTTAATAAATACACGCCGTGTGAGATTTTGGTTGCTTCCTTCCTGTTGCGATATTTCTTGATTTTCATAGGAATCTGCTTGATTGTCATCGTTCACATCATCATCTATTTAAACAAAAAACATTATTAAGGTTTCTAACCTGTGGGTGGAAGAACATCCTGGAAATCAATTGCCATCAAGTTATGAAGAACTGCTTAGGCTATAATAGTTGTTTTGGCATTTTCTAAGGAGCACCTCATACCTGATAACAAAATGCGGAATCTTTGCTTCCAGACGCCAAAGCATCTTTTCACCTTGTTACGAGTATCTATATGAGATATATTGCATCTTATTTCAGCAACCGTTCGAGAATTCAAAACGGGGGTAAAGAGGATATTAGTACAAGGGTACCGAGCTGACGGCAATGCCATAGCTGCAAAATTCATAAAAATTATAAACAATGTACCAAAAGCAAAACGAAACAATAAATGAATGAAAATTACTTACAAGGGTACCCACCATCCCCAAGCAGACGACCATTGAACTCCCCATCATCAAATCTTTGTTCTGCTTTCCCTAAAAATTCGTGAGTCATGAGTGCTGCCTCTCTAGCGGCAAACAATGTCATTCGTTTTTAGGGATGCGTCGCGTAGTACCCTTTTCTGTTTATATAGTACTGCCCTAATGGGCCACCTACTTTTGTAATCCTTATGTGGGTACAGTCAATGGCCCCAACCACCTTTGGAAACTCCCGTATTTGAAAGAACTTGTTCATAGTTCTTAGCTGGTCCGAAAAAGAAGGTGGCATTTTAATGAAAAAAGTTCTTTTGGTAGCTAATGCTCTTGCCACTCGCTTACAAATTTGGCAAAGCGTAGGTTGGCTAAATCCGTAAATGTCTGCTCCATAGTCTTGAATCTATAAACAAATCATAAAAGGCTCGAATTTCGAATTGGTGTGAACATTTAGTTCAAACTTACCTCGTTCGGTCCCCAATATCTTATTGCAGCCATTACTTTGATATCTATGGGGATGTGGCCTCCGCTATTGTCGCTGCTGAGGTCCGAACGGATAATTACCATTATTTTTATGATATTATTTTTTGAAAATCTATATTTTTTTTTTTAAATTCTTCGTTTCTTAAGCTCATTGGGTTGAACCTTTTTTTATAAACTTTCCGCATTCTCGGAGTGGGTAAAACGCGATTTAAATTTATAAAATCATTAATAAACGAGCTAAACTGGAAAGGTATCTATTATTGTTTTCTTTTTAATTTAATAAATATAAATATAAATATATTTCCTTATGTAGGCTCTATTCAACCTCAAAACGCGGTTAGCTTATTATGGGGCTATGCAACCTTACATAAGTTTTATAAATAGCATTTTTGCGTTTAGAGGCATTATAGAGATTACATAACTTTATGTAGGCCTTATACAGCGTTTTTAAATAAGACTCAATGTCTTTTCCTTAAGTCCTTTGAATTTATTAACAAACTATTTAAAAGAAAGAGGATATAAAATATCATCGGTCGGTAAATACATTTATGATATTTGTATTGTATTTACATATGTACTAAAGAAAACAACAAAACTGTCTTTTTATTTGTCTGAACTAAATATACAAAATTAACCAAATATATGCATGTAGATACATACTCGTATGTACGTATATAATATATATTATATAAACCTCAAAGCAATGCCTTAATAAGTGACTATCATTTACGACCAAAACACACAAATGTAGGAAGGTGTATTATATGCGGTATCCATTTGTACATATAGACCGCGATATGGCATATACGAAAGCAGTTGTATCAGAAGAATAAAACATGCGAAAATCCCATAAACATGCAAGTCCTTATACTACACCACAAAATTACTTCATAATCTTTGTGTAAATCACCGCCACTCTCTGCCAATCCGACCACCCTTGTCGCACACCTAATAATTTCGTTTTTCGTAAGTATACAGCAACCCACTATATGCGCAAAAGCTGGATATGCGACTATGACTATATACAAGTTAAGGTATAATATCTCAAGGATCACATTCAAACAATGGGTGCTTATAGTTTAGCTGACTGTAAATCCACATATCTTTATATTTCAAGTATACTCAAAACAGAGCGCTTCGAATTCGAAACAGCGATTTTATTATTATTATTATTATAACTTCTTTTATCCTTCTACCCACATACATAGCCCAATAATGTTTACGAATGTGGCATGGCCGACCTTTTAAGTTCACCTTCCCAATATAAATAAATATATGTATATGTATGTTTGCTAGCCTTCTTTTTTAATTAAATTATCCCACAGAGTTATTGCGAGACCTATGGCAAATTTATTGCACTTTCAGACTGAAATATCGAAATGGTTTGTTGATGATGATGATGCGAGAGCCCCTTCTGACCATACAAGGTCTTGATCATTTGACTCATTCTGTAGCCAGAAAAGAAAAAAGAAATAAATACAACCCCACAGACCCCAAGTTCATAAAGTACGCAGCCATTATGTATTGTACCTGAGCAGAAATATAAAGACGGTGGCTATAGGGCTAAGAGTCGCACAATCGAAACCAAGACCATTTGAGTGTCCTTTGCATATCCACAAATTGTGACACGGACACAGGGAAAACGCGAATATTGAATGGATATGCGAAGTCCTTAAAATATGCAAATGAAGAAATAAATATTGGTCCTGTTTTAGACGCACATATTTCTTTTTTTTTTATAAATACAACTAAGCAAAACTCGTGGTTGTTGCATCTAAGGGCCTTGTAAAATTGTCTCTGCCGCATAAATAGTTGTGGATATACCATTCACAGAGAACGACACTAGCAGCAGCAAGATTAAGATGCAAAATTCTTTATATGCAATACTGAAAATAACATTAAATTAAAAACAGGCATCGTGCGCTGCGTCGTTGGCCGTCGCTCCTCGCATCGCCTTTAAAAACCTGCAAGTTTCATCGCATCAGCCCAGCAGCGAGGCCAGGATGGCTGTCCCGGTCGCTATCCTGCAAGCTGACTTAGCGGTTGTAGATAGCGTAATTGGACGCGGTTAAGGTAAAAGTATAATCATGCATATGGGTAGATTTAGGGTTGCCAAGGAAAAAGTATTTGTTTTGTGTAACATAAAATATATGGATAAAAAGGCTAATTTGATTTTGTTATTAAGGCTCCAACTGGGGCCCTACTATATGTAACTCGATTCTACAATAAAAATGATCGAATTCGCAAAATCGCTACTCTGTAACTCTATAGCAAATTCTAATAAACGAAAATCGAACAGCTCTGGAAATGCCAACTATTTTTTGCTATTTTCGAAAATTCGGTACTATACCTAATTCTAAATTAAATGTCAAATTCATCAAATGTGTTTGCGAGCGGTCGAAACAAGAAGTTTTCTTTAAAAATGTAAGTAAACGGAAATTATACATTGTTGATATTTAGTTGAATTATTTAATAAACATACTATTATTATGTTTCCGGCTCAGAAGGCCGAGTAGTTCGAAATTCTCGTCCACTATATGACGAAACATCCGGATTTGTCAAAAGGCTACGTGAAAACACCGGAACCAAGACAAAAATCCAACCATTTATGGACAAATTTATCGAATCATTTGAATGCGGAAGGTCCACCTCAACTTGATAGCGTGCGTCGGGTGGAAAAAGGTACATCAAAATGTCAACTAAGCCGAATTTCTTTAATTTGTTTTATCTATGTATGTATGTACATGTACATAGCTTTGGTCCGACTTCAAAGTGCACACAAAAGCCAAGCTGAGAAAGAACAAAATTAGTTTGCCTTTAACTAGTAGTGGTCCGCCAAAATATCATTCATTAACTCCACTAGAAGAGAAGGTCGCTGAACTTTTGGACTTAGGTCAAGCGATTAAGGAAATGACCGGTTCATTAAGTTTTGGAGTGAATAATAATGACAGTGTCCTTTTGGTAGAACAAAATAACGAAAACCCTTCGCCAGTGATCTCATTGATGAAAATGAAGTAGGAGGTATAGAAAATCTGAGTGGTGAAGAATAAAACATTCCGCACCCCCACGATTAATCGGCAGATTACCCTCTTAGAAAAACAAGTTCAAAATCAAACATCCAACCAGAACAATTCCTTATTTGGAAGTGATGAAGGAAATGAATCAAAATCTGAAAGGAATTTTGAAATATAAAAGAACAGACTTTGAATTAAAGGAAAGAATATACATACATACAAACTTAAAAAAGAAAAACTGGAACTTAAAAAAGAAAAGTTTGAATTCAAAAAAAAAGTTATATTGAAAAAAACCAATATGCTGTGACTAAATTGAAACTCAATTCCGATAGATTCTAACATATCGCCAATCACTAAACACTTCCTATTGATTGTGTTTGAAGTTTCATTCCTTATGTAAATATTTTTTTTTTAGTTTATGAATTTAATTAATTTTTGCTTCCATAATGTGATTTTTTTAGTTTTATGAAGTACGTATATTTAATATTTAAATAACATAATAATATGTGCTAATTTAAAAAGACTGAAGTTATTTTTTTGTTTTGTTCTTTTTATTTATTTTTTAGTCTTAAGAGTTACTTTTCAAAAATAAAAACTTTATAAATTTGTTAAATCATCTCTTATTTTATTTCTTATTCTTTTATTAAAATTTGTGTTTTCTTCGTTTTTCAGAGAATGTCCTTCGAAGTTGAAATGTATTGCATCTTCCAACAATGTTGTGTTGATTCAAGCAATTCGACTTTGTACTTGAAACAAATATTATGGAGAGCACAACAAACATTCAAAATCTGAGCGGCATTCTCGGGCGGATAGTAAAGTTCCCTTGCTGATAAGAGACATCGGAATCTTGCCTCTAGAATTCCAAAGACTTCTTCTATGATTGATCTGGCAATCGAAAATTTTTCAATAAATTTCGACTCAATAGTTCCTTCAGCTGCTGTTCTATATGGTGTCATAATCCACGGCTCTAAAGGATATCCAGAGTCTCCTGCAAAAGATTTATGGATTTTATTTTCAGTTTGAAATGTGTTATCTACTAGTCTAAGATCCAGGACGACTTGCCTCCATTTTCGAAACACTGTTTTATGTAAGCTCTTTCAGCACTAAGGCCCCAAACATGAGAATCATGTGATGCGCCTACATATCGACCATTTATTGATCTTATAGTCATTTTTTAGTCACATAATGTATCTGTTTGAAAAAAACTATATTTTCATCTCAATATTTATTTTGTAATTTATTCAGACTTACCACCATTGTATTAATGCTGTGTTTGAGGTGTCTTTTAAAAAATAGTTGCTCACTCGAAGCCGGTCGAATTATTTGGATATGCGTCCCATCGACCACTTCAATTACGCCAGGAATTCTAGATCCAATTTGATGTAATGAGGACAGATTTTTTTTTTCCATAGCACTTAAAACCTCTGATATAATTTTGGACATTGTCTGTTGAGCAAGCCCCGCATACTTGTCTCCACAAATTTGGCTTTGGTAACCTCCAGTGGCTAAAAACTTCAAGGTTGCTGATATCTTTATCATGTTTGGAACAGAAGTTTGTCTTCTGCGAATATTAATATCGCTTGACACACTGTCTAGCAAATCTATGAAAGCTTGTTTTGAAAGTCGGTAATTTTTAAAAAAAGCTAAAATAAAGTTAATCCAATAAGGTTTAAAAATGCTTTTAAATACATTTTTATTGGGTGAAACTTTTTTCGCTGAGTTCTATTATGTTACATTTATCTCGGATTCGTTTTCGTTGAATTTGTTCAACTCGTTCGGGATTTTCTTCGGAATTGAACCAAATTGCGATACTGTCCATATTTATTGTTATTATACTTGTACTCGTATTGTTATTTTCTTAAATTTTCAGATATATTCTTCAGTTTCCACAGATGCTAATAATTTTTTTTTCAATTGACTTATGTCAAAAAATATGCCAGACTCGTTCGAAATTTGGAAATTTTGTAGAAAATAATTGGCATATCACTGGCATCCGATTTTATTTTCATAAATAGTACCAACTGAAAGTAGAATCGAATTTAAGTTTCTAATTCTAATAGAACACAAAGTAGAATCGAGTTACATAGTAGGGCCCGAGGGTTTGTTTTAAGTTTAAATGTGACTTAAATTGGAGACCTTTTCAATCTTTATTTAACAGTAAAAGGATTAAGATTAATAAATAAGTCATTTGAGCTTCTAAAGAACATATAATTTGAGGTTTTCTAAAATTACGTAAAACAGAATTTTTTTGAAAAACTTTTTTTAAAACCTCAAGGAACTTACCAAACACATTTAAATCGATCAGTAGAATTGTTGACAAAAGACAAACTTAGAGATAGTTGAACTATTTTTGATAAAATAAGCATGGCAACTCTACAACTTATATCACTTACTCACTCAGCACTTCCTCAGAAAAAGCCATTTTAGTCGGATTCTCATCCCATCAATAAGATGAAACAACACAAAGCCCATTAAAATGAAAATCATACAAAAGGCCCAGAATGCCGGTAAAGATGAACTCAAAAAACAAGACAACAAAAACTCACAGAAAAAAAGGTTATGCAAACAAAAAGCTAAAAGAACAATAAGAAAAAGAAGCTAGCTAGTAAGTAAGTATAGAAGCAGCAAAATGAAAGAGTGGAACTTAAAATAAAGCCAAGAGGGCAAAAACAAAAATTAAATTAATGTCAACGATAAAATGTCGTCGTATCCATCGTACTCATCGTTATCGCCTTCTTCACCTCCTTGGTCATCGTTTGCAAAGACACCGTCACCATCATCACCGTGTCTTGATGATCTTCGTCTTTGTCGTCATTGTCGTTGTCGTCAACGTGGAGCAAACCTCTCTCACTCTCGAGCCGAACAATGCGAGATTTATTTGCAAATTTATCACACAGAGGATTGGCAGCGCGAACCACATGCCCTGCATGAGAAGGATAGCCTTTTGGCGTATAATTTTTGCTATGGAGATCCTTTCCTTTGGTGATATGTCCAAGCCAATGCGCAAATATGGTAAGGTTGCCATGGCTATATCGACTGTGGGCACTTCCATTAAAGGGCAGCCGAACGGGCTCGTAAATGTGTGTATAGAGGTATCCACAACAAAAAAAAATTCAAATAAGCCTATGACATCTTCAGCTGTGCTGGTTAAGGAAACAATCTCAGCATTAAAATTCTTTGAATCATCTGCGATACCAAAGCATACGACAAGCAGAGGTTTTAATAGTAAGGTATTCTATACAGGTCACAGTCCCATCATAAGAGCGGTCAGAGAATTTTAAGTAGAAAGATCTTGCTGAACCAGTCTGCTAAGAATTTTACGGAATATAATTTGATGAGCAAAAAAATAAACAAATACTCTTGGGTTTATACAGAGACGCTCCATTTAAAGATACAAATACCTAACTTAGTAAACTTTTTGTCAGTTGAAAGATTTGGCGAAACGTCTGAAATGTGTCAACTTAGAATGGCCAGTGACAATCAGAGTGCTTGATGTCCATGCGAAAACCATATTTTTCATCAAATATCAAAGCATTACCAACATACAATCTTGGGATACGGTCTTATTGGTTGTTCTCAGGTATTTTTTTAATTTTATGAATTTTAATATTATTCTGAAAAGTCCAAGGTTTTATTTTATACAAACCGTCGTAAAAGGTGTTGTTTCTAAAAAAAATTCCTGTTCGCATGTTTTGAGCTAAAGGTGTCATGAGTACAAAAAAATGACTTTTCTTGACTTAAGTTAACACGTTTTCATACCCAAATTGACTTATTATACTTTCAAAATTAAATGATTTTTGTGAACAATTTTTCATGTCAAAAAACTAACTTGGAAAAACAAAGAAAACACGATTTTTATAAAGTTTGATAAATATTACAAATCAAACTTTTTTATAAATCAAATAATAAAGCAAATAAGTAAATAATAAAAAATTTAAATACAGCATCAAATTTCAACACCAGTAAACATGTAATGCAAATATGAATGTGTTGTATTAAAATAAAAAAAAAATTGAAAAAGAAATATGTATCTTGCTTTATGAAACATACGAACTAAAAAAAAAAATTTTTTTTCGAAAAAATTGAACCATTTAAGTACGAAAATTGTATAAATGCAAGAAATTTTCTAATTTTTGTAAGGCAACAATATTCATGTTTCGATAGCATTTTTTGGTAATTGCATTTATTGTTTTATTGTTGTGAATGTTTAGATTTAAATTGAAATTGTTTGCAGGAAATATTATGTTTTTTAAATATTCACATTTTTCCAGATTTTTGTTTGATAGTTTATGCAAGCCCGTGGCGTGATGGTTAGTGCGTGGGACTATATCATGTCAGAGGTCTTAGGTTCAAACTCTGCATGTGCCATCTAAAGTTTTTTCACCGGTGCTGCCTCTTGCGATGAATTGACTAATCCTCTAAGAGTAACTCTTGTAATGAAAAGTTCCTTTTTAAATTATCCGTTCGGAATCGGCTTGAAATTGTTGGTCCACTCCATCCCTAGACAACATTACTCGCACATAGGAATGGTTAAGAGTTGTAAGTCACTAGGCCCTAGTTTTCAAAGAACTGTTGCGCAACCTAATTTATTTATTTATTTTATAGATTATGTAAGCTTAAAGTGCACTGAAAAATGTTTTTTTTTTTTTAAATCCTGCTCTTTTTGACTAAAAAAAAGAGGCTGGGATGCGGCCCACACTTATATCTTGCCATTAGTCGTCGATATTTCTAAAAGTCTTTTAAAATATTATTGACAACATTTTATTATCTTACATAAACAAATTTAAAGTCAATACTTTTCATTTTTACTCAAGATACTAGTTTTAAGTTGTTTTTGTGGTTTTAGTTTTTTGTAAAAAAAAGTTTTCAATTCTATAATAATAAAATAACTTAAAGTTAACAACAATGGGGCATATTCATAAATGTTTGCTAAACTCTTGCTAAGTTGTTACTTAGCAAATCCAGAGTTTAGGCCTGTGCGGTTTAACTATAAACATAGGAATTGCTGTGTTTAAGTAGTTATTATCACAGCCAAATGTCATATTTGATTCTTGTTTGTGAATTGAAAAGCTGAAAAGCTAAATCATAGCAAATAAGTTGTACGTAAACTTCCTGGTGTACCCCTTCTTTTTGACAAAGTTCTTTGTCTGACTGCGATAAGTTTTCCTGCCGTTAGCGTTTTATATTTTCTTTGTTGTTTATCTACATAAATATTATTGAACGTTGTTAGTTCTTTTGTTTTTATTTTCTATCAAATAGTTTTGTTTTACTTACTTTTTTCGACATCCAATTCGAGGAATGACAGCACAAAATAACGAGTTTGAAAAAATATAACAATATTTTTTTGCTTTTACCTGTCATTTGAAGTATAATTGTAGTAGAATACAACCTTAAACTAGGGTTTTACTAAACACATCAGGAAAATTGACTATGAATAAGAGCTGTGTATATTAAATCAAAAAGCCTTAAACTATAGATCAAGAAAACACGCCTTTAGTAATTCTCTATGAATACGCGCCAATATATTTTATTATGATTAAATAACTTTGATTTCAATATCTGTTTTTATATTCGATATATTTTAGTCGTAAACCAATTTTTGACAATTTTTAAATTGTTTTTACTCTAAGTTAACAACAGTATTTTGTGTAGAATGAAATGATTTTAAAGTCAATCCCTCCATTTATTCTCGAAATATTCCAGTCGAAACTAAGGTATTACCAAATTTGATAAAAATCCTTTGATTTAGATTCTAGAACTTGAAAACCAGAAAAATGTCAACATTTTCAATTTGACAAATCGGACCGATTACAATAACTCTCTATAGGAGGTTTAAAAACATTTTTGAAAGTTATACACAATTCTGATTGCATCCACACCACTCCAATTTTGCGGACGCTTTAAATTAGATGCTTAAAGTTAACAAAGTTCAAGGTTTTTGGAAATAGATAATCTAAAAAAGAGCTTTGAAAATTAGAGACGATAGAACTGTAACCCAAACTTTTACAATGCCGCACTGTTTCATGTCTTGCGTTGCAATGGCGGATCCAAAGAATGGGAGGGGATTGGTTTTGTAGTGTTCATGATCCCCTCATTATAATTTTTTTTTAATTTTCGTAGGAATTCATTTGAATTCAAAATTTTTCATATGGCGTTAATGGATATAACCGCCCTTATTTAAAATTAATTATTTTGTATATATTTATGTATACTAAAATAAATAAATAAATAAGTAGCTAGTCGGCCCAATAGTCCATTGTGAACTAGGGCCTACTCCTACGCACTAACCATCACGCCACGAGTACTACATAAAAAATAAAATTTGTATTTTAGTGCTTTTCACTTTGTGGTTAAAAGTGCTACTTTTAACTTAGGCCTGGACCAAGAGCACAACATTAATCGAAAATCCAGCCGTAATTCAATCTATCAGCCATAATTCATCGCAGTGTAAGGCTTTTCTAAAGTTTTTTTTTTCTTTCAAAATGTATTATCTATTAAATACAAAAACTTTTAACATCTTAATAAATTGAAACAAATCTAATTTTTGAGGTGAATTTGCATTTAATGCAAAAAAATATTGACCAGTTTTTGAAATAAGGAATTTTAAAAAAATAAAATTTGACAGTTTCGATCATCAAATATTAGACGGCATAAGAACTTGTGCAGATAAAAACTCATTGAAGTCGGTTCATTAGTTCTTGAGATAACTTATTAACAAAATAATGGTTATATGGGGTGTACCTTTTTGAAGCAGTTCAAAAATATTTTTTTTTATTGAAAGAAGCCAAGTCAACAAACAATATTTTATAGAAAATTTAATAAAAATGTTTCCGTTCGTTTTTGTGAAAATTAGAATATTCGATAATGTGGCAACAAATTGGTTTGGAGACTACTATTGTTTTTGGAGAAAAAACGCCTAACGCGATTTGGTTTAAAACCTAAATTTCCAAGTATGAACTCAATCTACTCAATGGTTTGGTCTGTAGTTGCGTGGGTAGACAGACAGACAGACGGAGGGAATCGGGGGAATCACTTTTTTCGACTTATCTATACCATCCAAATGTCATGTTTGATTAAAAGCTCGAGTTCAAATTTTTGTATAAATGCAATACTTACCATATGTGTAGTTCCTTTGTGTCGCAAGTAAAAATCTAATAACCAAAATTGTCACTTTAAAATTTGAAATATTTAAATGTATAAGTTTAACGTACACAATATGATGTTATTTTAATTTTGTCGGCCCCCTTTAAGGGACACTAAAGAACTTTTTAAAGCAGTTCCCAAAAACTCTTCTATATGTTAAATGGGTGACCCCTCTTGATTGAAAGTCTGTATCCGCCCTATTCGTTATTATACCGACATTATTACAAATAATGTTCTGCCGAATTATCCAGTGCCTACCATCGCCCCTCAAAAAATTCAGCTGTAATATGACATGTGGCACGAGTACGATAACTTTGGCGCCAAGATATAATAACGGTTTTTGGTAGAGGGTCTTACTACAAGCATTTTTTACTATGGGAGGGGGGTATATCTCCCCCCATTTAGGCGGGAGGGGCAATTTAAAAAAGTTATTATTTAAAATGGAAAAAAATAATTAAAAAATAACGGTGATGCTTACAATTAAGTTGTATACATTTTTTTAAAGCCAACATTCTGTTCTATCAGCCAGTTTTTAAATCAAGTCAAAACTATGCGTAGTTTTTGAAAAATTTAATTTTAAACTCAAAATTTGAGTAAAAAAAGTTAAAAAAAGGTTTAAAGTGTAACTTTTTCAATACTTCAAGATTAACTATCATTGTTTTTATTTCAGAATTTATTGCTCTTATTTGTTTTCAATCAAAAACTGAAAACTAGATGATTTTATGTCTTTTAGTTTTTGAGAAAATTGAAAATAAAAATTTAATTTTAAACTCAAAATTTGAGTAAACAAAGTTAAGAAAAGGTTTAAAGTGTAACTTTTTCAATACATCAAGATTATCTACCATTGTTTTTATTTCAGAATTTATTGCTCTTATTTGTTTTTGATCAAATACTGAAAACTAGATGATTTTATGTCTTTTAGTTTTTGAGAAAATTGAAAATAAAAATTTAATTTTAAACTCAAAATTTGAGTAAAAAAAGTTAAAAAAAGGTTTAAAGTGTAACTTTTTCAATACTTCAAGATTATCTACCATTGTTTTTATTTCATAATTTATTGCTCTTATTTGTTTTTGATCAAAAACTGAAAACTAGATGATTTTATGTCTTTTAGTTTTTGAGAAAATTGAAAATAACTACTATTTTAATTTAATTCTTTTTTTTTTGCTTGAGTGGTCTTATTTTGATAGTAATAATGGTATTTGCGTATGCGTAATGCGTGTTTGGGTGTATGCAACAGTAAGGTGTGTGCGAGTTTGGGTGTGTCCAACAGTGGGATTGGTAAGGGGGGGCATGCTGCCCCCCTTGCAACCCCCCTGCTTGCGAACACTATAGGATTTGGGGTGGGTGCAAGTTGGAGTGCGTGCAAGGTGGCGATGGTGCAAGGTGCGGTGGGTGCAAGATGGGGTGCATGCAAATTTTCTTTTGCATTTAAATAAGCTGGATTTAAGAAAAATTAATTTACCTCTTAATCCATATTCGATTATTACTATCAAAATAAGACTACGTTAATACTTAAGCAAGGAAAAAGTAATTTAATTAAAATATTTTGTTTTGGTAATTTTCAATTTTCTCAAGAACTAGAAGACATCAAGTCATCTAGTTTTCAGTTTTTGATCAAAACCAAATAAGAGCAATGAATTATAAAAAAAAAAATAGTAGATAATCTGAAAGTTTTAAAAAATTACACTTTAAACCTTTTTTTTTAACTTTTTTTATCACAAATTTTGACTTTAAAACAATTTTTTTCAAAAACTATGCATAGTTTTGACTTGATTTAAAAACAATCTAATAGACAAAAGTGTTGGCTTTAAAAAAAGGTATAATACTTAATTATAAGTATTACCGTTATTTTTTAATTATTTTTTTTCCATTTAATGTTCATATTTTTTAAACTGCCCCTACCGCCTAAACGGGTGGAGATAGACCCCCCTCCCGTAGTAAAAAATGCTTGTTTTTAACTGTTCTATACAAATCCGTCATTAAACTTTGTCGCCAAAGTTATCGTACTCTCCCCCGACATGTGGTTTCAACAGGAGAGTCATTGAAAATTGGACCACTCGGATCCGTGCCTCGGAGAAGCCGAGGCGGGCATTTGAATGATGTCATATTCCACAATTAATGAAATACATGCGCCTTTTAAATAAAAAAATAATGTTGTTATTACCTCATACACAGCTTGTTTTATTCCATTTCAACATCTACCCGCCTGTATTGAAAAACCCTTTAGTAGTTTGTAGGATTATTATTATTATTATTATTATTATTTATTAACACGTAATTTAAATTACAAGCTAATACAAAAGGTAAGAGCCTAGCTGCGGAGACTATTGGCTCTTTATTTTAATAATATTTATAGAGTTAATCTTAGAGTTTCAATAAATTTATTTACATTTTCGATGTTCTTAGAATTAGGATTTTTTAGTATTTCATAAATTGATAGATTTTTAAAAACGGAGTCCATAATTGGTTTTGAGATTTGGCAATTTTCGAGGATGTGTGAGATATTCAAAGTTGTGTTGCATGTTGCACACATCGGGTGGCTGTTTCTGGTGAGTAGGTGTTGGTGGGTTGTTGAGGTGTGACCGAGTCTGAGGCGTACAAAGTTTGTGATTTTGCGTTTTGGTAGGTTCGTAGGGTATTTAGGTGGAGATTTCGTTGGGTTTACTTTTTTATAATGATGGTGGTAAAGGCTCCATTCAGTTTGTTGCAAAGTTTTTAAGTTTTTATTAATCCGAGTTTTAAGGTCTTGTTTAGTGAATGCATTGAATTGAAATACTGGCGCTTTTTTCGCCGAATTTGCTGCTTTGTCGGCTTCCTCATTGCCACGGATATTTACATGACCAGGGGTCCACATCAGTTTTATTTTCTTTGGCATCGTTGCAATCTTGTTTCTTATGGAGGAAATTAGGTCAGAGTTGTTGTTTGGATTGTTTATAGCTTTTAAGACAGATATACTGTCTGAGCATATAATAAATTTGCCACTGTTTTCCATAGTTATCTTTAGTGCATGTAGAATTGCAAATGCTTCTGCCGTGAAAATTGATGTGGATTCCGGTAAGGAACCAATGCGCAGAATAAAACCATTTTCTGATGTGACGGCAAACGACGTATGGCTTAGTGATTTGGAACCATCTGTAAAGATGAATTCCCAACCGTCTTTTTTGAGTTCAGATGAGATATCGGAGAACAAAGAGCGGTAAACTGCGTTGCTGGTATTTGACTTATTGTAGTGGGCCAAATTCATCAGGATGGAATCAGGTTTTATATGCCATGGCGGGTAAGTTACCAGTATCTTTCTTGGTTTTTTAAACTGGAGTTCCATTTCATGAGCTTTATCTATGATTTTGCTTATTGAGGATTGGATACGTTTCTTAGATTTATGTCTAATGGATTGATGGATGTCTTTGTCAATAACTGAGTTTTTTGAAAATATTAACTTCACAACTAACTTTGATATCAATTCTCTATGACGTTCCTCGATTGTTGGTAGTCCTGCTTCCGCAAGTATATTTTTTATAGGTGAAGTAGGGAAAGCGCAAATACTTCTCCTGGCTGCCTGGTGATATGGTGATTTCAAATATTTCAGGGTAGTTTTTGGTGAATTGCCATAAATATATATACCATAATCAATTTTACTTAAAACTATCATTTTTGTTATGTATGACAATGTATTGATATGTACATGACTTTTATTACTTGATAAATACTTAATTATAGCGAGCCTCGCAGCTAGGGATTTTTTTAGGTTTAAACAATGTCTTTCCAATTAAACTTATTATTAAACGTTAATCCTAGGATACTTAGTGTTTTAACATTTGCAATCTGAACATTATTTATACTTAGGCTAAGCTCAGGGCAATTGAGTTTTCTGCAAATATGAAGTATTCTACATTTTTGTAATGATAGTTTTGCTCCTGAAGCAGAAGACCATTCTAAAATATCATTTACAGCGTTATTGAATTGGTCTTTACATATGCTTAAATTATTTGTTTTACTTAATATATAAATGTCGTCTGCGTACAAACAGCTGTCAAGAAGTTTGTAGTTACTTAACATGATTGAAATATGATCAAAAGCAATTGTAAATAATACTACAGATAATGGAGATCCTTGTGGGATACCATTATCCAACGAGTATGCGTTAGAAAAAAAATCGTTAACTCTTGTGAAGAATTTTCTATTTGTTAAAAATGATCTAACATAGCCAAAGATTTTCTTTCCAACGTTCCATGTTTTTAACTTATTAAGAACTACATGTAAACCGATTCGGTCAAAGGCTTTCTCAAAGTCGAGTGAAAGAACTGAGACATGATTTTTTGAAGATATCGCATTAGAGATGTAATAATCTAAGTGAAGATGTGCATCGATGCATCCTCTGTTTGTTCTAAATGCAACTTGGTTGGGTGATATTAATTTTTTTTCTTCAATAAGCCACATGAGGCGTTTTGCTACTATTTTTTCTAAAACCTTTGAGACACAGGATATTAGGGAAATTGGGCGATAGCCATCAATTGAAAATTTGTCTTTGTTGGGCTTATGTATGGGAAGTAGGGTAGCAGTTTTCCAAATTTGTGGTATTACTGAGGTTTCCAGAATATTGTTGTAAAGTAAGATGAGTCTTTGTTTCACATCTGTAGGTAAATTTTTTAGCATAGGATAACTTATCCTGTCTCTACCAGGTGTTGTGCCTTTGGTTTTGCTAAGACATGCCTCAAATTCAATTACTGAGATAGGGAGTTCTATACGTTCAGCAAAGATGTTTTTGTTTGGAATGTAGGGGAGATTTAAGGTAAATTCATCCTTTTTTGTTTTAAAAAGAGTAGAATAATTTGTATCTTTTGAATAATCAGACCAGGATTTGGAGAATAAGTTACATATTTCTGCTCGGTCTGTTAAAACTGTATTATCTGAATGGATGGACGATATTGAAAGTGAGCTGAGATTACCAGTTAGTCGTCGGATGTTTTGCCAAATTTGTGTGGTGGTAGAATTGGGATTTATGCTGGATGTAAATTCTGTGAACTTTTTTGACTTACTTTGTTTAAGTTCACGTCTGAATTTAGCATTCGCCTTTTTATATACAATTAAATTAGATTGAGAAGGTGACTTTTGGAAGTCTTTCAATGCTTTCATTTTGTCTTTGCGTAATGTAGAGAGAGTTTGATTCCACCATGGGACAGTTCGTTTGAAATTCGGGTTAAATGTTGGTGTTGTTTGGGGTATCGAAACGTTTGCTGCAGTTCTAATTGCTTTTTGGATTAATGCTGCTTCTTTATTAGTGTTAGTAGATGGGGGATTTTGAAAGAGATATTCTTTTACAATTTTTTTAAAATTTGTCCAATTAGAAAAATTAGTTTTAAATTTTGCTATCGGTTTTGATTTCAAGAGATTTATTCCGGGATTGAAATTTGAAATTATTGGAAAATGATCACTGTTATGTAGATCACTTAAGGTTTTCCAGGTGGTATTAAGAAAGAGCCCAGGAGAGCAGCATGTTATATCAATGTGGGTCAAAGTGTTATGTGTTGATAAATGAGTTGGTGAGCCGTCATTTAAAAGAATTAGAAAATGAAGAAAATCTTCAAAGATTTCACCCCTTTTGTTTGTGACTGGTGAGCCCCAGAGTGTACTCCATGAATTTATGTCACCTCCAAGAATTACAGGAGACTCTGTTTGACTTATAATATTGTCGAGATCATTTTTACAAAAGTTTTGTTTTGGGTGGATGTACAAACAAATATAAGTGAATTTGGATTGAAATTCTATATCTACTGCCAAGGTTAGAATATTTGAATTTATGTGTCGAATTTTGTGTGGAATGTTTTGTCTTACTAATAAAGATATACCTTGCTTAGAAGTTGTATTTGTTGGAAGGTTTTTGAAATAGGCAGCATAATTTTTAGGGACAATGGGGGTTGAATTTGAAGGACAATGTGTCTCTTGTAACGAAATTATACCTGGATTATGGTCCTTTATTAAAATACTTAGCTCATCAAAGTTATTTAAAAGACCTTTCATGTTCCATTGAAGTATAATTAACGTTATATTATTTTTTTCATTTTGAAAACACACATTTTTTCTACGTGCAGCAGAAAAAGGGTGTTTTCTTCTATACGGATTTGGTTTTAGTGTGTGTGATTGAGTTTGATGTACAAAATTAGTGTTTTGTCGGTTTGGGTTGTTAAAATATGGACCCCGCGATCCGGAAGCTGGATCATTAGTGCTCCCATTGGAGCCCAAATGATTCAGCCTTCGAATCGCAGAGTCTGAGGTTTGGTTAAAGAGTTTGTTTTTATATGTCATCATCGTTATCAGAAATATTTTCGGTTTGGTTTATGATTTTATTGGAAATATGGGGTTGCGGGGGTAAATTGGGAGTTAGCTGAGGGTTTTTAGAAAAGTTATTGTATGTGTTTGAGTTTGAAGATTGTGGTTTTGATGCGGTTTTTTTTTGTAATAGAAGAGATTGAGATTCAGTTAACTGAGATAAAGAGAAATTATTTGAAGGTAATATAGCTTCAGTGTATGATCGTGATGTAAGTGGAAGAGAGGAGGGTTCAGTGATGTTTTCAGAGTTGATTTGGTTTAAGAGAGCTTCTGTATTCTGTTGTGATTTGAGTGCATTTTGTGGAGAGATTTTTTTTATTGTTTCTAGAGGTTGAGTGGGTTTTTGTGGAGGAATATTATGTTTCAGCTTTTCAGCGTATAATATATTTGATTGGTTTAATAAGACAGAGCGAGACGACTCTATGGGGTTTCTTTCCTTATACAAGCGTTTAGCTTCACCCATGGTGCATTTATTGCTTGTCTTGATTGCTAAGATTTCTTTAGCTTGTCTATATTTTGGACATTCTCTTGATGAGGACGGGTGATCAAGAGAACAATTTGCACACATTGTTCGGGTGCATACTTCGGGGGTGTGTGGTGGGAGGCTACATACGTCACATTTGGTTATGCCATTGCAACGTTTTGTTGTGTGGCCTAACAATTGGCAATTTTTTGGGACGTATTCCGTGATGCGTGCGTTATAGAAACCAATTTCAATAGATTTAGGTGGGTTAAATAAGTTAAATGTAAACAGCATTAAACCCGATGGTGTGGACTTACCATTAATATCAGTTTTCATGAATTTATAAATTTCAATGACCCCTTGATTTTTCATCTCATTAATGATTTCTGACTCAGAAACATTGATAAGGCATGGCGCAAAAGCAATGCCTTTTGAGGAATTTAGGCGGTCATGTAATTTAACTTCCACTGTACAGACATTTGCTAGGTTATTCGTTTTAAGAAATTTATCCGCACTTGTTTGAGATTTGGCCATGATAAGTAGGCTATTATCACGAAGCAGAGATATTTTTTCATATTCTGTTGTGATATTATCTATTGCTTTTTTTAAGAGGAAGGGACTTAGTGAAGAGAGTGGTTTATTTAGCGTTGTAGAGGTCATCACAACAAATTTTGGGTTATTTTTATTGGACACTGTTGGGAGAGTAGGGAAGTTTTTATTATCGAGAGGGATTTGGTTTGTTTTTTTCTTTTTACTTGGCTGGGTGTCTAAATCAGGGTCAAGAGGCCTGAAACGACACCCGTCAGGCCTGTCAGGGCCTGGGGCCATTTAATGTTAAATTTGTTTCACTTATAGAGCAAGGAAAAGGGAGATTAATCGAATGAAGAGGGGAAAAAAATATTATTGATACTGGGAGAGCGGTAAAAACGGAAGATACCTGTTTGCGCAAAGCGACAGAGAGAGAAAGGCACACGACAGATGGAGAACGATGTGATCAGTTCGAGAGCTAGTCGGTGACTGTAGGATTATTGTATGTGTTCATAGTACTGAATGATTCACTTAATCGAAGTTTACTATATTGAACGTCTACTGTATCTACCTTCCAAATTTGCTTTTTATTCTGTTTAAAACAAAGCATTTTTAATATTAAACATGAAGTAAAATCAATTAAATGATTTGGTAAAAATAGTCTCACATGAAATTATAATGTAGAAAAACATTAATTTTACTTACTCAAGTATTATTTTTAATAAGTTTATTTTTTACTTACCGTGCTCATATATTCCGAATTTCACAAAGTTTTACCAAAACAAAGTTTAAAATCCGCGTCCCGCATTAATTTTTTAAGAAAAAAACTAAATTTTAATTGCCATGCATTCCCCATATGGCATCCTTAATATATTATAATGTCATCCAAATTAAACATAAATTTCTTCTTCAAATATTTACAACATCAATGAACTTAGTAACAACCCTTTTGCTGGTTTGGTTTTGCGTTCAAATTATTTCAATGTCACTATGAAAACCAATTTAAACTCTAAAACCTAAACATATACTCGTATTTCGTACAACCTAAGTCGCACATATTTACGAGTATACGAGTATGTAGGTATATCCTTTCATCCTAACATATCTCTATTCGTTGTTGCTTAAAAGCTTTTAGAATAAACAATGTTTAATTATATTCCACCACACACTCGGAATAACCATATACCACCATCACAAGCACCAACCCCACCCTCATCCTTTGGTATATTATTCCAGGTTGCGTTTGTTGCTGCTACGCTACCATATATCGACATAGGAAGGTACACGCTACACACTAGTATAGCTTTAAAATTACGCATTCATTCCCATTGTTATCTATATTAAGGGCGGAATCCATTTTTAAAGGGGTTAGTGTTGGGGGATGATATGATGCTGCTCGGCTCGGTTCGACTCGACTTGGCTGAGCTCTTACGGCTCTTGGATCCTTTTGCCATTTTATAATGTGCGTATGAGTTTATCATGCCCCGGAGATACAATGACAAGCTTTATCATCACATCTCGTCCGTAGGATTAAAAAGGATCAACGGTATTCGTCTCTCGGGTAACAAAAGGTAGGTGAGGTATAAATATCTTGCTATAATGATTTCGTCCGTTGCCGTTCATCCTTTTAATCGCTGCAGGGGTTTTAGGTGAAATAAAACACGAACCATCTTAATGGCAGTTCTGCTACACTCCTCCCTTTTATGTTAGGTCGAAAATATTTCTCTATGATGCCTGTTTTCTGTTTTCCATGTTTGGAACTAGGACTGAATAGGATATGACTTTGTAGATTTTCTACTCCAGAGGGTACACATCACGTCAGGAACTCACAGCCGAATAGCTAAATAACCGGTTAGGTCCAGCACCAGCCCAATGTACACAAGCTTTTCACATACATAGCCTATAGTAAGTACTTTTCACATACGTGGATTGTATTCGTATTCGTATAACTAGAGATATCCTTGCTCGTTTTAATGTGTTATTGTCTAATTATCAGGTAATGCCGGAGGACTTGCAAGTATCACTCTGAAAATTTATATATTCGCACAACCCTTTTGCCTTTTCTATTATATGATGGCTTAGGCAAGGCATTCATATGACACACGTAAAATTTTAAATGAATTTTCCGTGCAAAGTCCTAAGGGATATAATAAAGTATTTAAATTGTGAATTATAAATAAACAAGGATAAGGTTGTTGGCAAAATAGCATTGGGCGAGATTATATTTTCGTATCGAAAGGATTTAGGGCAATAATTTGATACGATTTCTATGTACACCTTCCTAGGTCCAAGGTGTAGGTTTCTAAATGTAAGGGTAAGATAGTCATTGTTGGTAGGTATGAATATATTTGTGATATGCACTAGAATTTTTTGAAGAAGTTGTTAAGATTCTGATGAGCAAACAATGCATTTATATTAAGTAATAATGACCAACTATCGGAGTTGTTAAAATAACTTAAACACATGAAATTACTGTCAAAAACTAGGTATTATATTTCAAAGACTCAAACGATAGTCAAAATTTTCCAATTTCTTAAGTGTCTTAAAATTTTAAAAATATCCGGTATTTTTTATCTGAATTGAAGCTAACAAAATATGAAATGAAGCTGACTGGGTGTTTTTTTTTATCAAATTTGTAATTTTCTTCGAATCTAAATCTTTTTTTTAATTAAAAAAGCCGGTGTCACGATTTTTGTATCGGTTCTTCTCTTTAGTTGGTATAGGAATATGTTGTAAAGTAAATGAAAACCATCTAAAAATTAAAAATTTAGATTTTAGTGACTTTCGTAACCGTGATTAACGAAATCACGGAGTTAGATCTGAAGATAGTCAACAGCTGCGCCACGAGCAGTTAACTACCTAGGTGTTAATTAAAGCAAAACTTTACTGATGCTCTTTTCGACCAAAACTAAATTACTAGTCCTTACCCTACCTAGTCTCGAATCCTGTCTTTATCCTCCAGCGCAAAATACCTAGTAGTCATTAAAGATCCCAAACTAAACATCGAACAACAGGTTAAAAAGGCTTGCATTGCCTTTCACGCCTGTAGAAAAACGTTTGCTAAAAAGTGGGGCATTCAATCGAAAATGATTTTGTGGACGTACACAGCCGTTGTACGTCCTAACACGGCTTTTATGGCGATCAATTCGACCACAACATTTTCTATACTGGGCCAACAATGTCGGGATGAACTATCCAGGCTCAACATCAACATTCGTGTCAATATTATTTGGGTTTCAGGTCATAGTCCAGGTCATAGTCCAGGTATAGCATTGGGGAAATGTACGAGCTGATGAGTTGGCCCAGCAAGAATCGACCCTTCATAACTCACTTGCGGAAAGGGTAAATATTCCTTTTGGAGCTATGAAGGGCAAAATATTCTCAATTTTCCTTACAGAATCCAACCCCAGGGTTAGCAGTTTTACGGACTCTGCCATATCCAAAAAGATAAGGCCTACCTATATCACTCTGCTTATGGACTCTGCCATATCCAAAAAGATAAGGCCTACCTATATCAAAAACCGTTCTAAGGAACCCAGGCATGATACAACCAGGGTCACTGCAATATGCAGTAAAGCTGGCTATCCCTCATTATACTTACTGCCGTAGCTGCACTTTTTCTGTAAATTTTCTTCCCTGCCCGGTTCCAGAATGTTTAGGAAGATCTTAAAGATCTTGATGAACTTTCCGAGATGAAAGTCAAAGGAGCGCTTATTTTGTCAATATAAATGATAACATAGGTAAATCGAGTTTATGCTACTAAAATGGCGCTTTTCAGCGCTAATTGAGTCGCCAGCGAGGGTTTCTTGTGACTGCTATCTCGTGCCTACATATAGACTTTGAAAAGTGCGTCGTCAAAATGTTCGATAAATAAATAAATAAATTCCTTTTCTTTTCTTTTGAAATTGATGTATTTTTAAATTAAGACTTGAAAGCACTTTATCGTTCATATGTTACAGAAATTTCAGTTCGAAAATGTTTGTTTGCTTAGGAAAAAATTGCCTACAGCCACCAAATAATCAAAAAATTTCAGAACTTCCAACCCAAAAACTAATAATTTTAATAAAAGGTTTAAATAATACCTAGTTTCCGATATTATCGCGCAGTTAATAGGATGACGTATTTATAACAAACTAGCGGCCCGTCCCGGCTTCGCACGGGTAGACATAAATAGGTACAGATAATATAGCTTTCTAATGAAAAAAGAATTATTAAAATCGGTCCAGTACTTTTTGAGTTTATTCGTTACATAAAAAGATACAAATCTTTCCTCTTTATGATATTAGTGTAGATGAAGATATTGACGAACATTTTTTGTCCTATCATTAATATTCTTCGCAGCGTATGCGATGAAAGTAATTTTATGGCTAATTTTTTTACACCTTCGGTTGGTTTTAATAGGAATTTCAAAAGATTTCTGTAGTAATGTAGTACTTAATATAGCCTATGTTACTTAGTGATAATGTAGCTTTCTAATGAAAAAAGATTTATTAAAATCGGTCCAGTACTTTTTGAGTTTATTCGTTACATACAAAAATACAAATCTTTCCTCTTTATAATATTAGTATAGATAAATATTCGTTATGAACTTAAAAAAACCTAAATCGTAGAACTATACGTTTTCAAAAACGAAAACTATTTTATTATATTAAAAGTCAGTTGCTGTGTTTATTATTATTTTATGTCACATTTTTCAATATATGTATCTAATATAAAATTTCCTTGAAACATCCAAGCTTACATAAAATTAAATTTTTGATGCAAATTAGTATATCCCCAACACACATAAAGCTAAACTGTATTTAATTCAATTTTAACACACAAAAGATGAACGATGCAACTTTGTATGCTGATGGTCTTTTGCAGCGGACTTGGCCCAAAACTATGCATCATCATATTATACAACTCCACCCTCTTGGCCTTTGGGCCCAGATAAAAAGCTTAATTATATCTCTGGCAGGGACGTTACTCTTTGTCAGAAAGTTAAACTGCTGCTTTTAAGTACATATTCCTCACAATATAGAACAGAATACCGCATGGCCGCATGCAACGACTATACCCATCGTCATACAAAATGCACGACTCAAAGGGTCATTTATAACTTTTTGTAATATTTATGATTATAATTTGGCAAAGGCTCTCTTTTGCATCACATTAAGGAATTTTGGAAAATGTCCAACAAACCATTAGTTAATGTTCAGTATTAAAATTTTCCCTCAAGGGTAATGTATCTGGGTGTGTAGTGTGTGTATATGCATAGTGAACTTTTAAATTTCCTTAAAAACGATGGATCATCAAAGTTAAACATCAAGGACATTTTGGTGAAGTTTAAGATTTCCTATGTTTTGATCAAAAGGAACAAAACTAATTAACATTAAAATTAATTAAAATGGGGAAAAAATAATCTTTTGTATTAAAAAATAACAAGTCAACTTCTACAAAAACTTTTAATCATCTTCTCATCATAAAACAAGTTTCCCTTTCATGCAACAATCTTCAGACTTAACTACTTTACTCTCTTTTCCGATCACTGGCCGTCGCGTCGTCTTTTTCTTCGACTTTTATCAGGAACATCTCACATTTTATAACTAAATTATAAAAAAATAATATTCATGTTTTGTAAAGTGCGAAACTATAAACTAAATTTTACGACTGCCACACTGCCCCGTCTACAGAAGCACGTTTTTATGCCATAAAGATCCTTTTCAGCGTTGCCTCGATTTCAACTAAAAAGACTTCATAGCTTAGTGCTGCCCGGCAGCGGCGGCGCGGCGGTTCGGTGTAAGAAAAACAAAAAATCGTGAACTGATAAAGCGATTCGATTAAAAAATATTATATATACCCGCCCGCCCCATCATCATATTCCGAGCCGCCACCGAGTCGCTGATGTTGATAATGCGATGGTCTGATATTTTTCAAGACTTCGACCACCATCACTTTATTCGACTAGGTTTTTATATAGCTTGCTATGGAACTTGTTTTTTTTTTTTTCCAAAGTCAAAGTCCAGAACTCCAGAACACCAGAACCTAGCATGTGCGAAAAAATTCTTTACACTTAATTTTCTTCTGTGCCATAATTGCATATTACTCTATTCCTCCTGGAGCAGCATATATTTCTCTCCTTTCCGCCCACATGTTCATTATTTACGACACAAAAATCCTTGTTGGGAAATGCTATATAGGAATATATAGTATGGTGAAGGCACTCGTATCCAGAGTGTATGATGCCAAGCAAAACATACTTAACTTAGTTCCATTCCTTGTTGCTGGAATGTTTTTCTTTAGACTTTTTTGTTTTGCACTTGATGTTGTTTATACCTATTAGTTATTGTGGAACGCTTTTCCTTGTTGCTTCTCGGTGCTTTCCATTAATTCGTGGCAGCTCCGTATTGTTCATACAGGGCTGCATTTGAGGGTCTACAATCGAGCAGGTATGTAGAAATATGGAAAAAGTCAAAAGAAAAGTGATTGGAAAATTAATAGATATATACAATATAGTACTTATAATGCCAGATTTGAAAACATATGTAGCTGAAAAATAAGTTTATCTTTAAAAATTGAAATGTCACTTAATTTAAAAAAAAAAAAAACTTAATTTAATGATTTTTTTTTGTCAAAAATCATAAGTTTGCAGATATTTAGTGCTTAAAATAAATGTTTTGCTTTTACACTTAGTCAAAAATGTTGACCCGTTTCTTGAGATATAAAATTTGTCATCATCATATTAAGACCACGCAAGACCTTGTAAGTAAATAAAATTATTTATATCTGTTCAAAATTTAATAACAAAATAACGGTTTTATATGTGAGGTACCCTCCTGGAGCAATACAACGAAGAAGAAAAGAGTTAAAACAACTAATTTAGAAAATATTTAAAGTTGACAACATTATTTTAACTGGCAGCCATTTTCTCAGTTGTCAAATGAATCATTTTAATTTGGTATGAAACAACATGAATAGATTGATGTTGAAACAACGATTTCAAATTCTGCAAATTTATTTTAAGAATCATGGTTCTGGTTCCCAAAACCAAACTGGCGTTTTTGTTTAGCTTTTTTTTATTAAATGCGGATGTGTCAATAATCTAAACTGTTGTATTTAGATTAATCATAATCCTCAAGAGTTTGTTAAGACACTGTTACATCTACAAAAACTGACTTTTTGATATGCTTTATGGGTTTGTGGAATAATATATGTAGGTCCGTACATCGCTAAAAAAAGATTCTGGCCAGAACGTAGAAGTCAATGAGGGCCGCTATAGAGCTGTGATTACTGACTTTTTGTACAGAGCTGTGGTTTCAACATGACAACGCAGCATGTCACACAATTCATTCCACTTCATATTATTTATTGAAGGAAACATTTGGTGGCCGAATAGTTTAACATTACGGAACCGTGAATTGACCTCAAGGATCGTGTGATTTAACGGCCATTTGACTATTTTCTGTGGGGATATGTGAAATCAGTAGTTAATTCGAATAAGCCCGAAATGATTGACTATTTAGACAAAAATCGCTGTCGACATTATTGCCGATACATTACAGCCACAAATGTTGGAAAAAGTAATTAAAAACGTTACCTCCAGATTAGACAACTTCTGAGGCAGTCGTGGCAGTCAAATTGCAGAAGTTATACTTAAATTATTATGCCAGAAGATTATTCCTTGAATAAGGTAAATTTCATGTCATCACAAAATTCACAAATTACTTGACTCTCTTATCTTATCTTATAAAAAATATTGTTTTCAACATTCAGTAAAATTTTGAGAAAAATCAAACTGACAGTTTTTTTTTACAAAAAATGTAAACCTTAAAAATACATTACTTAAAGTAGGTAAAAATTGATTTTCGACTCAAATATCTTTTCAAAAATTTGAGATATTATTGGCTTCAAAATTATTTTATATAATAAAAAATATTGTAAAAAATAAAAACCTAAACATAACATTACTAAAAGTTGGTAAAAATTTACTTTCGATCTTTTCAAAAAATTAAAATATTGGCTTCAAAATTATTTTATCTCACAGAAAATATTGTTTTCGACATTCATTAATTTTTTTTATAAAAATTCAACAAAAATTAAAATCTACAAAAAGTAGTACGCAAATTTGGTAAAAATTGATGTTCTGTTCTCGATATCTCGTGAGCAACAGTAGATATTGACTTCAAATTAATTTAATTCATCCAATTTGTATTTGTTTGTATAAGAAATAAAAACTTTAAACAAATGCTACTAAAATTGGAAAAAATTGGTTTTCGATTAAAAATCTCGTTTACAAAAATAGATTTTGAAAACAAACTTTTTTATCATATGCAAAATATTGTTGGTAATTTTTAATTTCTTTAGAATAATATTCAACTAACAACTTCTTTAAGAAAAGCCGATCACCTACATTCCTTTTAATCAAGACGAATCGATAGACGGGATGGGAAGTTATCAGTGTGGGTCGCATCACAGCCTCTTTTTTATATTGTTATGGCAAAAAAATCACCCACGCAATTTTTTTGAGAGTCCTTTCTGCATCTTTCTGCATTATTATCTGTATAACAAAATGTATTTAAAGTCAATATCTCTACTAGTTCTTGAGCTATGGACGACGAAAAAAATTTCCCGAACGTACGGACGTACGAACTTACACACGCACGCCAAGACATCTCTCTAAAAATCTTTTATTTCGACTCTAGGGACCTTGAAACGTCGAGAAATGTCAAAATTTCCAATTCGACAAATCGGACAGATTTACAATAAATTCTTATTTGAATTTAAAAATAAGGCGGTTTTGCTTTTTAAGGATACCATCGAAAATTCTTATTTAGGCACTGAAACGAGATTTCTGAGACTTCTTTGTTACATTTGGTCAGTATACGGTGCGGTTTTTTTTTCATCATTTGACAAGAATTTCAGAATTCACTCAACTAAAATCTTTTATTGGTGCTACAAATTTTCCCCAAAGTGAAGTTATGCATTGTGACCCCTTACCTTGCGGATTTGGTATAGTATTTTGTAACAATCTTGATATACGTAAGTTTGAAATTATGCATGAGCAAAATATCCAACTTTACTAAATATTTGAGAGCCAAATTTTAAAGCTCTTGGAACACAAGAAATGGAGTAATAGTATAATTTCAATCTGGTAACCCTACATAAGAGGTCGTTAAAATTGTATTGCATTCAGCAACAAGTATAAACATTATGAAACTTCTTTATCCAATTTTGTGTCCATTTAAGTCTACCGATTCAATATCAACTAATGCTTCTACGTTTAGGAATAAGCAGGAGAACGAAGGCAGTCGATATCCGGAAAGACGGTGCTTCAATAGCTTAGAAAATTTTACGTAGTTAATTATACCTATTCCTAGACAAAATTGCTGATAATTTCAATCTGTCGAATTTTTAATGATTAAAATGGTTAAAATGTTATAAAATAGTGTTTCAAAGGTAAGTTTCGAGCTTATCTCAAATAGTAGATATTAAGAGATTTAACGCATTCCAAAGAAAACAATAGAGTGGTGTATTGTATTGTATGTATTAATGAATGCATTTTGATAAACGCTGCGATGACCCACAATTTAAAGCTTATGGATTGTATTCGTTAATATTATAGACATTTTGAATATTAACATTGATAGAAAAACTTAATCGTCAACGGGAAAGAGGGGAACTATATCTCGCTAATTCAACTAACTAATTAATTACAATTATACAATCAAAGTTAATTATAATTATATAATTAAAGTTAAGAAATTAAGTTCGAAATACGATAAAGCCTACAATAATCACATAATATATTGAAATCCTAAAAATGCAAGGCCTCTTTTTCATAAAACCTATTAACTGCGGACCTGCTTATATGTCACTAATCCGCACAAATATGGTCCAGGATTTATGTGACAACATGATTTCGGGATACATCGTCATACCTAATATATACGTAACGTAGGTACATATGTATATAGTCGCCTTGGGTCTGCTCCAACAACATCTCTGCTGATATTTTTTCCATCCACGCTACATCTGAACCTCTTTCAACTTTCCATCTACGGGTATTTGAGGAGCGAGGTAAAAGTATGTGTATAGTAATGCCTTCCTACTTTTTTTAAGGCAGGGCCCAAAAGCCCAACATCAGTTACATGTTTACATCGTTAACAGTTCATGTTTCTCTTTTGGGCCCATACAGCGCGTAAAAGAAACGCGTATCATGTTGATTTGCACGTTCAGATAGAAAAAATAACAAACGCTCCTTGTGAGAGCTCCAGCGAAAAAACACGTCTTACGTAAATGTATCTTTTTTACAAGGAAAATATATTTTAAGTTGTAAGTTAGTTGGTCTTGGTAGGTAAGGTATATGTACGTAGGCTGGCATGGAGGTAGAATCTATATTTATACATAGTCATCGTGTCGTCGTCGTCATCATCATCGTCGTAAGTTGCGTCGTTAAGTCGTCCGACTAGGTATAGGAGAAACAATCTTTCTAGGTATACCTGGAACGCGTATACACAGATACTATAGTATCTAGGAGGTGCGATTATCATAAATTTCACTCAACAGCATAAAGGTGAGTAATGTCGGTTGGCAAAAAACAGCTCCTCCACACTCGATAAAATTTATGTTAACGAATCGAACAACGCATGGCTGCAATCAAAATTCATATACCTTAGGTACCCTTCATGTGAAGTACTTTCCAAGAGGTAGGTACGCGCAAATCTTTGTGTATACATACAGCGATGGCGATGTGTGTAATTGTACCTTAGCGTGTGCTAGGTCAACACGAGCGACGCGGCCGACACGCGGCATCGTATCTAAATGCATTTTAGCAATAATTTTCATTTGTTAGAAAAGTTAGTTAGTGTACGCGAGAGAATGAGTGACGAAGGTTAATTAAATTAGTATATACCTACTTTAATGTACATATAGGTACCTCCCCGTATACTATGTTTAAAGTGACTAAGTGATGGTAGGCTTTGTGTGCTGCTGCCTACTTGCAACAAGCTTACACACATCAAGACTAACTTGTAAACGCAAATTATATTTATACGATGTGATTGCGTGATATAAGATATTACTCTGGATAGTGTTTCAAATTGATAATTATACAAGCTTTTTAATTGATGTTGTTGAGCGTTAATTGCATGTGATGCAATTAGTATTTCAATTTCATGCACATACGAGACGCATTCACAGTGAAATCAAGACTTGTTTTCACATCTAAAATATAAAAATATTACATTTTTTAATAGAATTATGTATGAAAATAAAGGAACGATAAGAAGTCACGATCTTGATTAAAGAATTAAAATAATTGTATGCATTCAAAACTAACTCTGCTTTTATGATACATTAAGGCAACTTTGTAACAAGATGTGTCTTAAATTAAATTAAAAAACAAAACTAATACATGTTTGCGTAGTTAAACAATTAAAAATGTATGTATGTATGTATCATATACTAGATTCCAGGAATGTTCAAATTTAATTGTTTTAAGCAATTTTGTTACAAAAATTTCTCAAAGTTTTACTTTATTCATTGTACCAAAAAATTGAGCTTGAAATTAGTTCAGGGAAGGTGTTGCAGTGGAAAACCGTATAGGTTACAATACTAAATTTAAAATACTGTATGCCAAAATTCTGTATACGAATACGAACATAACTCTATATGGTCAAAATTCAGATTTAAGTCAAAGTTCTGTAATTCAAAATGCAAAAAAAGTTCGCACTTTTCCACAGAATTTGTCGTTTTTAGCTTCTACTTGATTTATGCTCAGTTTTAAGATTTGTTCTTGAACGACGTTTGCGAGTCGTGCAAATTTATTATTAAAAGAAAGGTTCGGTTCTCGCTACGACGACGCACATATCACTCGCTCAGTCCAATATTCGCTCGACATAATCACACAGCAATTTGAGCAACCATGTCGTTTTTTCCTGTATTCGGAGATACAGAATTTTGGTAAGCAGTGTTTTGTTCATACAGCATTTTAGTATACATAATTCTAAGCCTACAGTGTTATGATATACAAAATTTATCATCTACATCATATTACAGAATTTTGATCATACCAACATTTTCTTTAAATATCGAATTGAACCGTTTTAATAAACATAGCTTATCAAAATGGCTAAAAGATTTATTGAGCTAATATTTCATATATGCGTTAGCAAGAGTTATTCTTCGTTTGATCTCAGCGCTGGTGTTGTTATCTGTTTTAATAGCGGAGCCTTGGTAGACGAAGTCCTTAACTATCTCAAAGTTACGTCTGTCGATGGTGACGTTTTGCCCGAGACGTCGCGTCGGTGTTGTAAGCCTTTTATTGACGACAACATGTACTTTGTACTTTGTTTTGTCCTTATTAACCGTTAAACCTATTTTTGCCGCCTCTGCTTCAATACTCACAAAAGCCCCTAGTAATTGGACAGACTTTTGAAAGATAGTGCCTCTAGTGTTGACGTGGGAGCTCTGCACTATTCTTTCAAGTACGATGTTAAAAGAATCGCATGACAGCGCATCACCTTGTTTAAAACCTTTTTTGACATCGAAAGGTTCTGTTAAGTTGTTTCCAACTTTTATGGAGCAGCGTGAATTCTAGATCCTCCATGGTCATCCTGCACAAACGGACGAGTTTGGCAGGGATGTCAAAACTAGACATGGCTCTATACAGGTCGTCCTGTAGATTCTATGATATGCGGCTTTGAAATCGATAAAAAGATGGTGGGTGTCGATTTTATGTCCTTGGGTTTTCCCAGGATCTGCCGTAATGTGAATATTTGATCGACTGTGGACTTTCCTGGTCTAAAACCACACTGATATATTATATTTAAATTCGAAGATAGTTAAAATTAATGTAAGTCGCTGAAAATTTAAGGATTCAATTTAAAACTATCAATACCTCAAAATGTTGAACAGTTTCATAATTTTCTATTAAATCTTAACTAAGGCATTTGTTCGAGGCGTGTACATAATTAAATATATACAAACTTCCTTTTACATATTCACGACTTATTCACTCAACACTTACGAGATATTTTAATTATTATGCAAACATTTTTTAGTCTTTTATTGATTTAATATAAAAATCGGTTGACCAAGTGCTGGGTAATTCCTATGCATAAGTGCATATTATATTCAAGTGCAAACATCGTTTGGTTTGCACCATATTTTGTGGTTTAAAAAGTACATTTAAGAACGGCTGAGAACGAAAAAGAAGGCTTGTCTGATGAACTTCTGATAGTACGCCAACAAGATTATATACACAACACAGAGCAGGCCATATGCTATGTCCAGCACACTGGCATACAATGGATATATCGTATAGCCTTTAGATTATAGACCATACTCTATTGCAGCAGTCAGCGTAACTTGCAACTTATGCGACCAAGAAGCCTATGTTTCTGCTGCTACTGCCGCTTCTACTTCTATAGACCTTCTATAGACCATAGTTTCATGTTTAAACCTTTTGTGGCTAGTTTGTCTAGGTAGGTACCTAGTGCTGCTGCTGTTGGTGCGGTGGAAAAAGCCTGATTTATATCGTGTTAAATGTAAATCACTGCAATATGAAAAGCACCATTTAAGTGAGTGTATAAGCTGTACTACATTGTTCACTAAAGATACTCGTATACACCACGCCATCAGGCTGGAGGAGTATACTTTGCATACCATATGCAATGCATGCATATTGTGTGATATGATGTACAATCCGTTTTAAATATATGTACATATATTCGTATAGCTTAACGTATAATCTGAAAGTCCTGGGGACACTACACGTTTAACCACCATCGGCTGGTAATTTATTGCGGCATGCATAAATGCATGCATATGTGTTTTTATGCAGCGATACATAGATATACCTAAGCATACCTACATATACCTTCCTGGGGTATAGATGTGAGTGGGTTATATTATGCATGGATATCAAAAGCCAAAAGCCAAATGGAAAATGTCCTTTGTTCAGCCACATGGTCTTTCTCGCTCATATAAACGGTGCCTGTGTCCTTCTTCAGATGGGCGATCTGGCCATTGTCCATTCATATAGCTTCCGAGTGTTTTTGTATGCCCAGATTTAAGTGGCATTTGGTTTAGGATATGTTTGTTATTGTTGTTGTTGTTTTTGTTCTCGATGCTTATGCTGGTTTGGTGGTGCAACTTCTAAAGGCTATTTTTGGGCTCTTGACTTTAGTATAGTTGACCTTTGATGGGATAGCACACAAATAAATCTATTTGAGCTCGTTCGTTGTTATTATATGCATATATTCTCTTTGCCGGCCGGTCCGCCATCAGTATAGGTAGTATAGGTCTAATATGGTGTAGTGATATGGGGAAAATAGAAAAAGGGGTCATCCGAATATCGGATTCTGATTTATGCGACGAATGAATAATGTGCTCATTATAAATTCCCAATATGGCTATTATGTATGTGTAATATTTTTAAGGGAATTAATTAGAGTTATTCAGAGCTTGCATCTTAAAGAGCCTTTGTATAGATCGTATATGTATGTGTGGATTATATGGTTTGGGCGATATACCTATATAAAACTAAAAATATTAAATACAAAATTTAATCGGTAGTTTATTGAGCCTAATCCTGCATTTTATTGTATGAATATATAATAAGGACTTACTTGCACCAGCTGATTCAAAAAAAGAAAATGGATGCATTATTTTAAAATGATAACAGGTTTTCCTTTCTATTTTCTGGATTACAAAATTTAATAAAAAATATAATGATCAAAAATGTTTGTGCTTTGGAATAGTACTTAAAATATCTACTTATATCTTATAAAAATTGGAATTAAAGTGTGATTTGATCAACACACTTCAATAAGATGTAATTTAAACTTCATCATACTAAAAAAAGCTTGCAAAATAGGTAGAACAAATTATTAGTCCTGATTTGTTTTTATATTTGTTTCTATCATAGGTATATAATTAAAACCAAGAATAAATTAGAAACATTTGTCTCCTTTAAAGAAACAAATTACTTTATATTTTGTAAGGTTTTATTTTTTCGTATAAGTTATGAATTGAAATAAATCAGATGGAACTGGGGCCTAGAGTACTGTTGTCAGGGATTTTGGAAACCTATACAATTTGTATGCCGAATATGCCGGCAAATTTTGAGAAAACACTTTTCGCGACAAGAATTACTCTTGAGGGATTTGTCAATTCATCGAAAGAGGAAGTATACATGAAAAAAACTTAGTATGTCATAGGTAGGAATTGAACCCAAGACCTCTAGCATCACAGTCCACCACGCCACCGGTACTACAAGTTATGAATTACATTTTGAAAATAAATAATTGAAAATTTCAAAGTTTTCTACAGAAAATTCAGAAATATTTTTTAAATTTTATTTGTTACCATATAGCTTCTCTAATAAAATGCCAGTCAAAAGAGCTAACACGATTTTTCTTTTTAATGCAATTTACACCATTATAGTACAGAATTTTTAAAATAGAAATTTTTGAGAAATAGTTAGGTATCATAACAATTTTTCGTTTACCATGCAATATAAAAATAATTTTAAAATAGTAAATTGTATCAATCTATATGTAATTGTATCAATTGTTAAAAAGATAGCTTTAAACATTTTCGATTTCCAATTTCCTTACTTTCTGTCTTTTCGAAAATTTTTGAAAAGGCAGTTAAGAACAGAATGATCCATTATTTTGATAAAATCAACTTTTTTAGCAAGTTTCAATTTAACTTTCGTAGTGGTTTTTCAACTGAAGGAGCCCTATTAAACTTCTGTTCGAATATCTATGATGGTTTTAATAACAGGAATCTCACTGCGGCTCTATTTATAGACATAACTAAAGCTTTTGATACCGTTAATCATAAAATACTTTTGGACAAGCTTTACAGGTGTGGCTTTAGGGGTAACATGCATAATTGGTTCAGTTCGTATTTGTCAGACAGAGGTCAAAGGGTTAAAATTAATAATAATTTTAGTTCCACGAAAATTGTACCTTTAGGAGTTCCGCAAGGTTCGGTACTAGGTCCAATCCTCTTTTTAATTTTTATTAACTCACTCTTTACACAAAATTATCGTTGTAAGGTAAATGCGTTCGCGGATGATATGGCATGTTCGTTTCAAAGTGATTCTCCTCTCAATCTTTCTGCTGACATAAATCATGAACTGGAAATTTTAAGCCACTGGTTCCAATCGCATAAAATGGTAATTAGTGATAAAACTAAAATTATGTTTTTTAATTTAACTGGTAAGGAAGTAGACTTTGGACATTATCTCTTTCATTGTGCAGCTTGCAACAGATATAAATATAGTAAGTGCATTTGTAACTCGGAAACAAACTCACAAACATTTTATGAGATGCGTACATGCTCTGATAAATGTTTTCAAATCGAAAGTGTTAAATCTTTTAAATATCTGGGAGTTTCGGTTGACTGGAGGATGAGTTGGTCTGTTCACACTGATGCACTTAAGAAGTACCTTATGGCTGCTACAAGACAACTATACTTTTTAAAATCATATTGCTCACATGTTCTTCTTAAGTGTATTTATTATGGCTTAGTTCACTCTAAGCTTGAATATGGCTTAGTGTCCTGGGGTGGTACACACAATAACAAAATTAACACCCTTCTAATATCTCAAAAACACGTCATTCGTCTTATTTGTAACAAGCGTCGTAGTAGTAATAGCTTGATGCTTTTTAAAATGCTTAATATATTGCCTCTTAAACACTTATATTTTTATAAAGTCTTGAAGATATTTTTTGCTAGATCTGGATATCTTCTTAACAGATATTCTTCCAACTATAATTTGAGAATTAACAATCTGAATCTTGTTTTAATACCACATCACAATCTGCAAATTTACTTTAATTTTTTTACGACCATTGCTCCTAGACTCTTCAATAGTCTTCCACTTAACATCAGAGACATAAGAATTCAATCCATCTTTCTCAAAAAAGTGAAACTCTGGCTTTTAAACCTTAATTATCAAGATATTAATAATCTCTTATGTGTAATGATTTAATTGTGTATTTGTTTTATTTATGATCCTCTATATTTGTTATTATGTATATGTATATAGAAAAAAAAAATATTAATGTGAAAAAAGTATATTTAAATCTTGTCTTGACCCCACATCACTTAAATTATAAAATGTTATTTTATTTATATATTTTTGTTAAAATTTATGCTCCGGCTGCTTTCGACAATAGCTCCTTAGGTTCTATAGATTGCAGCTCTTTATTATTTTTTCTATTATGCTATTTGATGTTATCGTTATATGTAATTCTAAAACCTAAAAATTGATAAAGAAATAAATTGAAATTGAAATTGAAAAAAAAAAAATTGAAAAAAAAAAATCTACTATAAATTCACATAATTTTCTTTTATTCCTACAAAGCTTTTTGTGTTCAACTTTATAGTAACTTTGTTTTATATAAATATCAATATTTTGACTTTTTGCTTTACTTTTATAAATAGTTTTTTTGTTGTAAATTTAAAGAAAATTAGTTGCATTCTTTTAATATTTATTGAATTCTGATACAACGTTTGTTCTAGTTTTTTAAAAATATCTTACATTAAAAAACGTTCTGCGTTTATTTTTACAAAAAACAGAACTATCAAAAACACACTTTTAAAGGAAACAGTATTTTGAGAAATAAAAATTGAGAAATACATTATGACAAACAGTTTTTTCTCCATTCAGCATTTTGGTTTACAATATTATAAGTTTACAGTGTTTAAAAGCATATAATTTAAGACATACAACATTATGACCAAACAATATCATACAAAATTCTGTAAAACAGTATTTCGACCCGTTCTGCATTAAATATTGCTAACCCTCAATTGTGATATTGAATTTTGAAAACAAAAAATGTTAATATTTCTAAGAACTGTAAGAAAAATTGTATTCCTGAGAAATGTATAAACAAACCAACTGCTCATTTGGGTTACAAGTCGTATTTTAAGTGTTTAAATATGTTACTTGTATTAGGACTACTTAGTCTTAAAAAATTAAAAAAAAAAGACTAACGTCAATCTGCTTAAAACCTTAGTTTTCAAGTTTGAATTTAATGTATTCAATAGTTTAGGCTTAAGAAGCGAGGACAGACAACCGGACGAACAGACGGACGGACTGAATAACCAGACCCACTTTTTTTGACTTCTCTACTATCGTAATATAATGTTTCATTAAAATTTCGATTTCGAAATTATTTATGGATTGATTTTGAACACAAAAAGTACCATATTTTAAACATAATTTTATATTAATACAATTTCTTTAAATTTTTGAAGTGATTTGAAACACCAAAATTAATGAAGGAATTGTAAATAGTGTAGTTCTATTGCTTAAGATAAGTTTAAGTATGTATACAAAAATTATAAAAACTTCTAATTTCCTGAAAAATGGAGCACACGCAGTTATGAAGGGATAAAAGTACCCGTGGTTTGATGGTTAGTACGTGGGACTTTATTCTAGAGGTCTTGCGAGGAATTGAAAATCCTCCAAGAGTAATTCTTGGCATAAAAACCGCCTTCTCAAATAACCCATTCGGATTCGGCTTAAAAACTGCAAGTCCCCTCCATCCCTCAAATGACTCGCATACGGGAATGGTTGAAAATTGGAAGTCATCGTTGCGCCACATATAGTTAACTTCCAATAGGAAGTTATTGTAATCCGTCCGATTTGTCAAATTGAAAATTTTGACATTTTTCGACGTTTCAAGTTCCCTAGAGTCAAATTAGGATTTTTAGAGAGATGTCTGTGCGTGCGTGTGTACGTACGTTCTTACGTCCGTACGTTTCGTCGTCCATAGCTCAAAAAAATTTTGTTATACAGATAAAAATGCATAAAGATGCAGAAAGGACTCTCAAAAAATGGTGTTTTTTTTAGCATAGCAATTTAAAAAAAAGGTGAACATTTTGGTTTACCCAAAATATCTCACGAACCAATAACGCTAGCCAGTCGAATTCAATTTTATATTATACATTTTGACGTGATACCAAACTAGTATATTTTTGTGAAAAATTCCAACTAACAGCTTTTTTTATAAATTGAAAAATAAAAACATTTGTCATCTCTAAAATTTTACGAAAGAAAAAATGATTTTATCTCCAAAACAATTTTGTGTTCCGAAAAATAACGTTTTTATCATCTGGTAAAATTTTGAGAACAATCGAATTGACAGTTTTTTTACAAAAAATTAAAACCTAAACAAATTAATAAAAGTTAATCAAAATTGATTTTCGACTCAACTTTCTTATCAAAAATTAAACATATTTAGGTACTCCAAACTAATTTTATCTTATAAGAAATATTGTTTTCAGAATTCTGTAAAATTTTGAGAAAAATCAAATTGGTTTTTATCAAAAAATAAAAACCTAAAAAAAGCATTTTTTTCGAATTTCTTTGAATGTGTTTAAAAGTACAAAAGCATATAAGTTCTAACAAACATTAGACTAAAATGTGAGCAGGATTGATCGATAATACTGGTAGCAATTTCTCATTTTTTATCCCAGGTTCTCCTTAAATATGCGTTCACCGTTTTTGGAATCGCACACAGTGTAGTCATATTATTTAATGTTGATTGATATACATTTTTGTTTTGGACATATTCTTTATATTTATGTATTTTAAAGTCTAAACTTGAATTAAAAACGGTATGGTTTAAATCTGATACATTTTTAAGATATTCAAAATATTTTTAGAAAATGTTCAGGATTTCAATTATAACTTTTCTTATCATGGACAAATTTAATACAATTTTTAATCAAATTGATCCCGATTCAAATTGATTATATTATGTCCAATTGAAATACTTCCTACCCTATTTGCTTTTCTTTCAAACATTTTATATAAATATATATATGTACATACATCAAATACGTGTGATTTAATCAGAAAAATCTTTTTTATTAAAATGTATTGTTTTTTAACTACAAATTCCTTAATAGTCGCATATTTACTTTAACCATATTCTCTATAAGTCGTAAGAATCCTTTACCCACTATTTACATAATTATACTTCAAAAAACTTTCTTAAATTGATCTTAAGAATTTTGTTCCTACCTTGTACAAATACAAAAGGTATTATGTATACGATGTGTTATATTTGTACCTACCTTCATTATAAGGACACATTTCACTGTATAATTAACAATTCCACAATGTAAATAACAATACCTTAGTAATTTTCTTCACGTCATATAAACATTCATATAATTTTATGTATGATGGCTGAAGCTGCTTATAATACGGCTTAGCTTGAAAACTAAATACAAACAAAAATAATAATTAAAAAACATGTAAATATATAATCGTGTCCTGCATAAGGATGAAAAATTCCTTACCAAGCTAAATCTTTTCTTAAGGACGTGGTTGGCGGTCGGTGTACGGCGGTAATGGCTGACGGCTGGCGGTTGACGAAGAATATGGGAATAGTTTTCGTTTTCTTGTCAACCTTTATTCGTGTTTTTCGTTGGCATTTTCTTTTTGTTTTGATTTATGGAATATTCTCACGAATAATAAGTTGGAATTTCGGTTTTCTCATTGTTGTTGTTTTTAGTCCCCATTTTTGTCATACCAATTTTATTTACATAAATTTAACATACATTCGTGTTATTGAAATTATTATGAGCAATGAAAGCTGGAATTATTACCTACTGTGTAATTGTATTATAGCCGCATAAATAAGGTTGATACTTAGGTAGAAAAAGGTAGCTATAGATTTATTAGTCCTAAGATTTTAGTTTCTTTTTTTGTGGATTTTTGTATATTCTCAAATTATAAAGGTTATATCGCTCAGATGATATGAGAAGTTTATTTATGTATTTGCAAATTAAATTCAACTTCCAAGGTAATAATAACTACAAACTTATAGTAAGTATAAACGAAAATAAGTTAATCTTAGTAGTTATAAGGAGTAGCGCATATATTTAACTGTGTGTTTATTTTTGTATAAAAGTGTATAATTTCAAGTTCTAAACTTGTAAAAGGTATATCATAATTTGTTTTAATATGTTTTTTAAGATTTAATTTAAAGAAAAGTTGTATTTATACAGTTACCAAACGTTGTTTCAATGTATCATATGTGGCACGATCTGTTTGACATGTTGCAAGGCTCCGCAGTCTTGTTGAAACCACAGCTCCTGCTAAATTAATAATCATGCATGTCTCTAAAGCGGTCACCAATGACTTAACGTTCTGGCCAGCAACGTTTTTAAAAAAGTATGGACCAATACATAGTCGATTTTTGTGGATGTTACAGTGTCTGGCTTATGCCGCTGGAGATAATTTGGTTAGGAGCATGGACGCAACTTATCTGTACAATATGGTGAATGAATGATGAATGGAACCACAGTATTGTTTGTCCGATACTGAAAAAAGGAGATCGTGATGTAAACTGCACCAACTATAGAATAATCAATCTTCTTAACATCGCTTACAAAATGTTCTCTGTGTCGTAATATTTGAACGTGTAATGCCCATCGTCAACAAACTGATAGGTATTTCAAGATTGGTCAAAAATTCACGTTACAGCAGATCCTGGAAAAATCGAAAGAACGTCAAATTGACATCCAGAATCTCTTCATCGATTTTAAGGCCGCTTATGACAGCATTTACAGAGACGAACTGTATTGAGCCATGTCTAGTTTTGGTATTCCTGCCAAACTCGTCCATTTGTGCAGGATGACCATGGAAAATTCACGTTGCTCCATAAAGGTTGGAAACAACTAAACAGAACATTTCAATTCCAAAAAAGGCTTTAGAGTAATAAATGCGATTTCTTAAACATCGTCCTTGAAAGAATAGTGCAGAGCTCCCACGTCAACACTGGAGGCACTATCTTTCAAAAGTCTGTCCAATTACTAGCATATGCTGAGGACATTGTCATAATCAAAAGAACTAAGGGTGATGTCAATGGGGATTTTGTGAGTATTGAGGCAGAGGCGGCAAAAATGGGTCTTACAACACCGAACGTCTCGATTAAAACGTCACCATCGACAGACGTAACTTTCAGGTAGTTAAAGACTGCGTCTACCTAGGCTCCGCTATGAACTCAGAAAACAATAACAGCGCTGGGAACAAAATAAGAATAACTCTTGCTAACTGCTGTGTCTTTGGGCTAAGAAAGCAATTCCTTGAATCATAGACTGAACCTGGCCATTTACAAACAACACTTGTTAAACATTCCCTTGCATTACAGGTAGCTTGAATGTTGATAAAGGCATATCCCTTGCGATTGATATATTCCTTAGAATGTAGATTCGTTTTCTTTATTTCTACTTTTTTTTCAAAAGCCAATCATGTTTAGCTGCTAAAAGTTCTTCATAATTCGAAGGGAACTTTATCCAGAGTGAAGATTTTTGGACTATTAGTTTTGCTACATAGTGAACAGTTCTACACATAGTATTCTGGTGAAATTCTGTGCCTTCGCCAAAGCCAACTTGAAATCCTGAATCTCCAACATACCTCATAAATATTCGCATATTTTCTTCAGGGGAAGTTGCTCCTCCTCTTTTCTCGGTTTTATAAATATTGGTTGTAATAATTTGTAAATTAAATTTCTTACCGATTTAAACACTCAACATTTCTTTTTTAAAACGGTAATGCATTTTGAAATTGTTACTTGCTTCTAAATTAATAGGTAAAAATGCTGCCATTTAAAATAAATAAAATGGACCGATTGCTTTGAAATTAAACTCACGAATGCGAATATGTTGCTTTTCAACACACAAATGTATTTACTATAAAATAATATCAAGGTTGGTTTTTATTTACTTGAACAAAAATTCATCCGAAGCTAGTACAGGGTGGGCCGTTAATAAGTGCACTTTTTGTCTCGCTCTAACTCCCGAACGAAATAACCGAGACGCGCGGGGATGGTATCTCCTTGCAGCTCGAGATCTAAATTTTTAGTCGCAATGAGTCCGTTCACGGGAGAGCAGCGCGATTTCTGCGTTCGCGCCTTTTACGAAAACAATCGCTCATACGTGACTGTTCGTCGGCTTTTTCGGGTAAAGTTTGGATTACGCAACATCACCGAGTGTCCAAGTACGAATGTAATCAAAAAATGGATCGTAACATTCGAGGCAACGGGATCAATGCAAAAACTTCGACCTACAGGACGCCCACGTTCCAGGCGGACTGCAAAAACAATTGAACGCGTACAAGCTTCTGTGCGCGAGGATCCAAGAAGCTCTACACGGAAACGCGCTGCGGCCCTGGGAGTAACCAGAACGACTTTACGTCGCATTTTACGGGATGATTTGAAGTTATACCCTTAGAAAATTCAGATTGTCCAAGATTTGAAAGAATCCGATTTTGTTTCACGATTCAATTTCGCAACAGAAATGTTACGGAGATTCCCTCACTTCAATAACATTATCTTCTCAGACGAAGCTCATTTTCATGTCAACGGATTTGTTAATCGACAAAATTGTCGATACTGGGGAACAGAAAATCCACGCTTAAAACATGGACGACCGTTACACTCTCCGAAAGTGACCGTTTGGGCCGGAATAGCCAAGTGGGGGATCATAGGGCCGTATTTTTATGAAGATCGATACGGGCGTAATGTTACTGTTAATTCAGAGCGTTATGTTTCGATGCTTAGAGATTTTTTAGCTCCAAAACTGCAAGAATCGAGTGGTTACACTATTCACACCTGGTTCCAGCAAGATGGCGCTACCTGCCATACAAGTAACGACTCTCTGGAGGTCGTTAGAGAAATGTTTCCTCGAAGGTTGATATCGAGGAGGGGTGATATTGCTTGGCCACCCAGGAGCCCTGACTTAACGCCACCGGATTTCTTTTTATGGGGCTACCTCAAGAGTAAGGTGTACTCTAATAATCCTTCAACGACGGCTGAATTAAAAGCGAACATTGAAGAAGAAATCCGCTTAATCACTCCGCAACTTTTGACAAAAGTGTTCCAAAATCTCAGAGTCAGATTGGAAGAGTGCTGTAGGCGAAATGGAAATAGCTATAACTCCAGCCAAACTTGGTGGTAGCACACACAAGTTGTTGTTGTTTCATTCTAAATTTTCAATTGTAAATTCGGCAAGCAGCTGCCTTAACCTGCGAGTGTAAAATTTCACACAAAACCCCTTGAAATGGACAATATTTGGATGATTTAATTTTTAAAAAATAAAAATTCATTTCGTTTTGTATAATTTAAAATAAATATTTCATTTAAAAGCGGTACAGTTGTATTAATATAATTTTTTTTTAAGTGCACTTATTTACGGCCCACCCTGTAAATACTGTTTCTTAAAATAAGTACTCGTGTTCTAGTATTAACTTTGTTTTTATGCATGTGACAACTAGTAAGTACCTACTCGTACTATATGAAAATTTACATGTAAAAGCATTTACTTTCGATTATGCATATAGACCAATGTTGTTGCATGGGCATGGGTCGTACTGTGCGTAAAAGAGACTTCGCAGCTCTCACGTATTAAGTTAGGTCCATTAGGACAGATGTTTAGGTTTTCTCCGAATGCGACAGTGGAAGAATTTGTGTTCCCTTTCTGATCCGTATAATATAATTTGTAAAGCCTTTTTTTGTCCGAAACTCGAGTACAATTCTCATTTTTAGGCAGGTGTCCTAACCCATTAGGCCACTTGTGTAGGCTTTCTTGACAGAATTCAAAATGGAACTTACAAAAATTATAGCCAACCGTTGCCTAACTGAAATATTTTAAGCTCTTGAACTCTGCTGGATTATTTCATACCTGTCATTATTAAATCGCTATTTTCATAATGTTAATAATGCCCTAGTGAAATAAAGCCAGTTGCCTATTTTCTCAAAAAGAATTCAACCGATATACCCGCACTTCTAGGAATGCCTAATTAAAGTATAGACATCCTTTTTTGCCGCACTATACGAATGTTTAAAAAATAATATTTTCACGATGATTTTTTGACATTCAAAGAAAATACTTAAATGAAAGCCAATTTGATACAAATATTGTTTTAACAATAATATCACTATCAATTTCTGAAACTTAATAAATCGCAATTTTCATAACTTGACTTCCAATTTTTAATTCTCAAAAAGAAGTATCGTCCAAACGGCTGGCACCTGCATACATTTCTTTAAAGGCTTACATTTCCGGCCATTTCCGGTAGTGCTACGTGTGTCAGTCATTATTCAGTTCATACTCATAAAAGCATTTCGCGGAATTTCCAAGACTTCAATCATGTATGAGGCGTACATACCTTTATAATGAAAACAGTTCGCATGGAAGCATATATTGACTTCCAATTTCATGCGCTCTTTGCTGCCACTTTACTGATTTATTAACGAATATTTTTCCGAATACCAATTTAATTTCGTCGTACCATTAATAATTTATTGGATAAGCGCGTGCAATGAGATCGAAATTAATCCCATAAGCCAAAGCCAACAAAGCTTAAAAAGAGTTTATAATGTTCAGAGCTCAAACAAAAACCAAAAAACTGAGAAAACAAAACTCAATGGCCTTCGAATATAAACGGACTGAACGCATGGTACCTATAGCATAAAAATCAATTTAAGCCAACGATTTTTTATTTCTACGTTCGCATGGACCTACGTACAATTTAACCCCGTAAACGGAGCGTATAGGTATATTCATGCAGAGTTCATAAATTGTTCAATGGATATTATGGAAGAGGATTAATTTGGTTTTTCGCAGCAAGTACATCCAATTTTAAATCTCCATGCAAAATATCTATAGGTTGTACCTATAGAATTATGCATCTTTTTTCCACCTATAGGACAAAAATCCTGTTGGAAAGAAAGGAAAGAAAAACAAAAAACATAAATAAATAAAAACGTTTTCCATAGTAAATTGTATTTAACGTTTAAGCATGCAATTTGCATAATAATTTCGATGTCGGGTAAATAATGAATTTCATTTTTTATTCAACCAATAAATCAAGACATGATCTGAATAATCCATAAGTGGGAAGTGAGGTATATAAGCACATACATATATATAGGTATAGGTAGGTATAGTTTAAAGTATTTGTTTATACATATTTATTAATCGTTTTCATATTCGATTACTGTGGGAAGTTTTATTTTGTTTCGTTCTTGTTTTTAAAATTTTAATAAATAACATTACCAACAGTTTACATTAAATGCATATAGTGAGCGTGGTTTATAGAGTGATACAATTAATCAGAAAAGTTTTATTGACAATAACTTTAAAGCAACTATCGAAACCAGCATAATTTTGTATTCAAATTAGTTTATTTAAGAACTGAAAATGGGCTTTATAGATGGCCTGTGGGTGTGTTAAATATATGGCGCTTAAAAGCTAGTGGGTAGAGCATAGGGAATTTTATTTCTTTATTCTACGAGCAGGTGCATTTCGATAAGATTTTTATTTGAATAATGGTCCGTATTATATAAGTTGTAATTATTATAAAATATGCAAGCCTTATGTTTCAACAATACAAACATTTTATATCACTAAGTCGTATTACACTGAAGGAAAAACGTATGCACTCAGCACAAAACTCTATTTATACGGATTTGTTTGATGAGTACAAACTTTTGTAATCAATATAATTATAGTTAGTTATAGTTAGTTATAGACATAAAACAGTATCTGTACTCTGTCATTCTTTCATTATTATGTGATGAGTAAAGCTTGTACGCTTCTTTCTATTTACACATCACATGCACATAATTATTTTTGGAATTATAAAATAAAAGTTACTCTAGCTTAGTGTGATAAATACATGTTTATTTGTTAACTATACATTCTATAGAATCATTGCATAAGTTTAAATATTGATTACAATTATAACATAAATTTATTATATCTTAATCTTATCTTATATATAGAATAAGCACAGGACCATTTAGTGAGTTAAGTTTTTATACACTCATTATATAAATGTGTAATCATTACATAAATATATGTACTCATTACATAAATATTGAAATAATTTATGTACTCAGTACATACATACATTTAATTTGTTTGGTATTTATTTTTCTTATTTTTCCTGTCACATACGAGTAGGTATGTAATTATTATAATTTGTATATAATCTGCCCACCTGAACCTCTTTTAACAGCTCTGTTATCGTACATAAACTTATGGGCGGTTCAAGTATCGCTACGGTAATATGGAATCAATATTCTTTAATTCTTTAATTTTTGAAGAATTCGTCTTTTTTTGTAGTTGATTGAAAATTGTATTTAGTTCATAAATATAATAGGTAATGTTATTTAAGCTGTTCCATGCATATTTATTGATTAAAATGCCTTCTGGCTTTAAAGGCACTACAATGCAAAATTCTGTATATAAATATATATACATATATAGTTGTATATGTATACATATATAGCTTAGCTTAATAGTTTTAGAAACTTAAAGTTGTACTAAACATCTATGATTTCTGAACGTGTTGTGCATTCGACATAATACATATACGATTATTGTTTGCAAGCGTTCAGGGCCTTTCATCATTCTACCATGCAGAATTTTCAGAAACACCTATGTACATATACATATATTGAAAGTTCTCTGATTTTTGAATCTAAACATCAAAATTAGTTAATACATATTTATATTTTTTCCAAAATAATATTTTAACTTAAATTAATTTAAATTTATTATAGGTATATGTAAGTACCTATTGGTAAATCGAAAATAATAATTTTAATTAGTTTCATATTAAAATAACCCATAGCAGAGTTATTGTCTTTTATACAACTCTTCTGTGCTTAAGGAAGCACAAAATTATTTCGCATTTCTTTAAAGTATCACCAAGTTCCCATTTCATCTTTATGCCTTAAAATGAACTGATCACATTCGCACTTCCGAATATTAAAACATTTCCAAATGTCTTATTGAGGTTCTCGTTGCATATGACTGCAGTTATAATATGAACCTGAAAGAATAAAACATATACATACATATAATCTATATATATAAAAATGAATTGCTGTTCGTTAGTCTCACTAAAACTCGAGAACGGCTGAATGGATTTATCTGATCTTAGTCTTGAAATGTTCGTGGAGGTCTAGGGAAGGTTTAAAAGGCGAGAAAAAATCGAATAATTTCCGGGAAAACCCTAAAAAAGCCCTTTTCTATTTCCCATACAAACGTTATCTATAGAGTAAATTTGAACTTTATTGCTATTCAATAAAGTTCATATTAATAATAATATAACACACTGTTCCTAACGCCAAAGAGTCAATTTCAAAGTCAAAGTTCAAATTCAATCATATCTATGAAAATAGTCTTCGCGTGCGCTTTGGAGGATCTAATGTCGCGTTCCGAAAATAAACAAAAGTGAATCGCGAACGCCGCAAAAAATGTAATAAACTGTTAATAGTACTGATTTCCATTTAATTTGGTCGGCTTCGCGAAACTTAATTTTAGATAGCTTCAGTTGTAACTGTATCAGATTATTTTTTTAAGTTTGATAAATCTTAAGTTTTGTCACAAACAAAAAATAAATAAAAAAATCAGAACACGGAAAAATGTATTACGATTGACGATATTGTGTTACGATCATGGTTACGATATCTATGAGTGCATCCTTATATCTTTGTGAGTGACGATTACCGCTACGTGCGCGAGAACTTTCTTTACTTTTGTGATCCTTTGTGATAGTGACATTCCAAGTAGTGTGCTCTTTTTTTGTTGATATTTTGTAATAGTGACACTTTACTGTTAAGTTACTGTTAAGTGAGCGAGAAATTTTCTCACTTTGATTAATTAAGTTACGATGCCGAGGAGAAAACGACTTGACTTAGGTCGTCACAGTCAATCAAATGTGCGAAGGGCTACCTCACGTGCTAACCGCACTGATGACCAGAGAGACAGATCAAGAAAATAGTCCTAAGCTGTGAACAGTGGATCTGGTAGAATTTATTTCCTTGATGCTCCCGGAGGAACCGGAAAAACGTTTCTTAATTTCATTGCTTTTGGCGAGGATCAGATCGCGAAATGATGTTGCTCTAGCGTTGGCTTCATCTGGAATAGCTGCGACTCTGCTAGAAGGCGGACGAACTGCGCATTCTGCCTTGAAATTACCATTAAACATGCAAATCACCGAAACACCAATTTGCAACATCGCCAAAAATAGCTCAATGGCCAAGATCCTACAGTAATACAAATTAATTGTTTGGGATGAATGCACAATGGCCCATAAGAGGTCATTGGAGGCACTGAACAGAACATTGAAAGATCTTCGTGACAACCAAAATAATTTTGGTGGAGCCATGTTTCTGTTGTCAGGTTATTTTCGTCAGACTCTTCCAGTTATTCCCCGATCAACTGTTGCTGATGAACTAAATGCATGCCTAAAATCATCGAATTTGTGGCAGTACGTAGAGACACTCCAATTAATAACTAACATGCGAGTATTTTTGCAACATGATGAAATTGCAAATGTGTTTGCGAAGCAGTTGTTAGATATTGGAAATAATACAGTTGCAATGGACAACTCGACCGGATTCACATCACAGATTCAAAAGAGGAGCTTATTCAGCGTGTTTTCCCAGATATAGCGCAAAAGTTCAATAACCATAATTGGCTGGGTGAACGATCAATATTGGCAGCGAAAAATAAAGATGTCGAGGATCTCAATGCGACCATTCAGAATTTTCTTCCGGGACAGTTGGTTTCCTTCAAATCAGTCGACACCGTTATGAACCAGGATGACGTAGTCAACTATCCCACGGAGTTTTTAAATTCACTGGAATTGCCTGGATTACCACCTCATAATTTGCAGTTAAAAGTAGGATCAGTTGTCATCATGCTGCGTAACATTAATCAACCTCGACTATGCAATGGAACAAGACTGGCTGTGAAAAAGCTGATGAATAACGTCATTGAGGCAACAATCATAAAAGGAAAATACAAAGGAGAGGATGTCTTGATCCCGCGAATACCGATAATTGCAACGGATTTACCATTCGATTTTAAACGCTTACAATTTCCAGTACGTCTGGCCTTTGCGATGACAATAAATAAATCGCAAGGACATTCTTTAGAAGTTTGCGGAATCAACTTGGAGTTTCCCTGTTTCGCGCATGGACAATTATACGTCGCGTGTTCGCGCTTCGGAAAACCGTCTTCTTTGTTTATTTACGCACCACAAAACAAAACAAAAAACATAGTTTATGAGAAAGCTTTAAATTGATTAACAAACTTAAAACTTCATGCTTAATTAAAAAAATGCTTTTTTATTCAATACGTTTTGTTTGTTTTGAAATTAATTTATACAAAAGTTAAGGTCTTTTATTTATCGATTGAGGAAGTACGAAGTCTGCCGGGTCAGCTAGTTAAAACATAAAAATAACTTAACTTTTCAAATAAAAAATATCCTAAAGTTCAGGAATTGCTGTTGTTACAAATTGTTACAAAAAACAATAATTAAATTAAAATAGTAGTTGTGGTTATTTTCAATTTTCTCAAAAACTAAAAGGCATAAAATCATCTAGTTTTCAGTTTTTGATCAAAAACAAATAAGAGCCCCCCTCCCATAGTAAAAAATGCTTGTTTTTAACTGTTCTATACAAATCCGTTATTAAACTTTGTCGCGTGAGTTATAGTACTCTCCCCTGGAACTTTTACCACGACATCCAAATTCACCTCACTTTAACATATAATTCAAAACGTTGGGCCATGGCTTTCTCATAAAGTTTATGAAGGTGCCTGCTAATTTGAAGACAAGTACACATTAATCGGAACGTTTCGTGATTCCTGGTTCCAAATTTCTAAATGTTAGTCGTTACTAATGAAAAAAACGTTATAAATAAATGTTGTTAAACCATAAAATGTAAACATTTCTGAAATTTTGCATGTATGGTCTCATCCTAGTGACGCACTTGTTTATACCCTTTTTTAGTAGGTAGTTTATTTTTGATCTTGGGGAATTCCAACAATCGTTTCCAATTTTTCCTTTAATTTTATAAATTTGTAGATAATGGTGAATTACGTTCCTATTCACAGGTAGTAAAACGTCCACCAGCTATAAGACGTGAATATCGCTTCCAAAAAGTGTGGTCTCATCCTAGTGGTTGGCAGTGTATATGTATGTGCTTACGTACAAACGTACGTCCGGACGTTCAAAATACCTTTTTCCGTCGACCATTTCTCAAACACTGGTGGAGATATCGATTTCAAATACATCAAAAGATGAAGTCAAATTTAAAAAAATAAGTAAGAGTTTTTTTTACCATTACAATTTAAAAAAAAATAAATAAAAAAATTGGTTGACCCCAAATTTTTCTCGAACCAACAACGATAGCGCATTCAATTAAATTTTATATTATACATACATATTATATTGTGACGTGTTACCAATTTTTTGTAACACGAACAAATTCAATTCACGCTTTTTTATAAAAATCTAAAAACCGTATGCATCAAAGAATAATGTTTTTGACATTTGGTAAAATATTTGGACAAGCAACATTAAAGAATATTGTTGTCAAACTAATCTAATCCTTTAAACGACATTGTTTTTAAATTTGGTTAACTTCAATTGACAGTTTTATTTTCTTAAATAAAAATGTATACAAAATACTACACAAAATTGGTAAAAAATGTATTGTCTATATTAATATGAATATTGACTTTAAAATTAAATTAATCTAGCACTATTATAAGGAAACAATTAGTGTTAACTTTTTCTTAATTTTTAGAAATATCCAAATGACAATTATTTTTTACAAAAAACGAAAACTTACAGAATCAACCAAAGACTGATGAAAAATAGATTTCGACTTAAGTATCTTGAGGACGAAGAGAGATGTTTCATAAAATACTGTAAGTAAAACTTTTAGAAATATCAAAAGACGTGCACGAAAAGCAAGTATAGTCATGGGGCGGCTCTTTTTCAAATTGATAACTCAGAAGGCTGTTTATTAAAATCAATTCTTGTGACCTCGAAAAATGTTTTATAGTCCGAAAAACAAAATTTTTTTTCAAATAACGTCTGATGTTATGTGTCTCTTTTGTTTGTGACCATCAACTTTAATGTTCATATAGCTCATTTTTTAATGTCCTTGGACTCATTTCTTTTCATTTAATATCACCTGTAAAAAACAATTCGTAATGTGCACACACGACGACACACTAAGTTCTGCCCCGACAATAATTATTATGAATATGAATTTATGAACTTAATGTTCCCGACAACAGCCAGTTGTCATAATTATTGTCAGTCTGATGCAATTTTAAATGGATTCTTCTTTATAGCAAGAAAAAAGCCAATGTCCTTGGTCTTATACGATTATATATAAAATATCGCCCTGATGCACATTATTTTGCACGCTCACAAATTTGTTTCAATTTTTTACGCAAACCAATTGTCTGGACTATTTTCTTTTACTTATTACTTATTGCGTGTTTTTTCACCTGTACTAAGTGAAATTCCAATTTAAAAAAAGAATTATGACAAATGCATCATAAAAACATATTTGGCCTTCATAAATCTTAAAAATTATGGTCGACGTCATTAACACAAAATTCTCATTTTTAATATCTTTTTTTTTCTTTCTTCAGTATGCGGATGGGGAAAATTAGCCCAAGGACATCGTGCGTTTGGTATTTAGCAAGTGCTTCAAAGGGGTTTTCGACTTTTCGCACTGAAAAAAGCAAGTTATAGGAAGGTAAGAGTATAGAATGTGAATTTTTTTCTTACAGAATGTCTTTCCTTCGTGTACCTATATCTAGTTATAGAGGCATAGCGAATTTTGTTGGCTTCGTGTTTACATGTTCGAGTGACCTTCAATCTAGTCCTTTATAGCCTAGTAGTCATAAAATTATGAAATTCATAATTTTCAACCGTAAAGGAGTGTATAAAGGTAGATATATTATATAGGCTGTGCGTTGTTTTTTGTTGGTTCTTTTTTGTGTGGTTGGTCTTTCCTTCGGAGGATTTAATTGTTCGAGTCTTTGGTGAGATGGCTTTGGTGATGGTAAATATGGGAGAACCGAAAGCCGTGTTTGGATATATTTTTGTGTTTAGTTCTTTTTTAAGTGATTTTTTATGACACCGCTTTGCTAAACCTAAAATTAGGGGTTTTTCGAAATCCGTTATGCAATTCGCCTCTTGTGGTGCTAAGAGCAAGATGTGATGGTTTCTGAAGATGGTCTGCAGATATTCACGTATCTTGTATAAATGCGTTTGGATTCCATGGAAGCTATAGAAGATTTATGATGACCCTTTTGCTGGTTTCTTGTATATTTTTTTATGAGATTCAAGTATTTTTATGGCCTTAACCGTGAAGTTTTGCATTAAGATTTTGTTTTATATTTTTTGTTGTGATTTCATTTTTGTTTTTGGAAAATGCATATGGCAAAGGTTTTTTGTAAAAATGTTGTTTTGTTTTGAAAACACTCAGTTTGAATTTTACGCCGGTCTAACGTAGACGTTTTTGAAATGCGTTTAGAGTTAAGCGGAAGAGTTGAATTCGTTGCGTGTTATTATGAACGGGTTAAAATTGCGCGAATTTATTTAAAAGTGAAGAAGTGATGGGAAATTGTTATAATTTCTTTAAGTTTTGTGTATGTGTAATGGGCGTATAAAATATACCTTTGAATGAGTGCAGTGATTATTTTCCTTGTATCTTATCCTATTGTATTTTATTTAATTTAATTGCTAAATGTTTTAAAGAAGTCTTACATTTTATGTTTCATTAATTCAATAAGGACAATGATGTTTGAAGATTATGGTAAGAATGTCATTTTATGCCTGCGCAGCTTTTTTTGAAATATTTTACTCAATTTAAATTTTTTTGAATTAACATATTTATTTTGTATACCTATATTTATATTTTTCGTTAATCTTAAAAATTTTCAACTTTCAGCCAGTTAAATGTTCCCTGTTTTGTCCATATTTTCTCATGGAAATTTTTCTTTTACCAATACAACATGTTTCTTATGTTGTTAATATTGTTTCTTTGACTTTCTAAACAAGATTACCTTCAATATCGTAAAAATATAGATATGTAATAATTTAAAAATGAGATCTTTTTAGATTGTTTATTTTATTGTTTATATGTTATTCTATTTATATTCATCAATCAGAGTTATAAACTCTGTATTAAATAAAAGCACTTAAATATGTATTGGTGTTTAAGGTATTACCGTTGATATCGCACGAAGCTGATGTTGCGATGACTTGTTTTAGTCGAAAATGCATATATGCACTATACAAATGATAATATTTATAGATAAGGAAAATGTTACTTTTAAAGGAGCTATATGTACAATTTACAGTAAGTTTTTCATAATACTAAGAATAAATCCATATAAATGTCTTCCAATTACGGGAATGAACAATCATAAATCAAATCCTATGAATAGTTAATAAAGAGGTTTTTTAGAATCATCGAGCCTCGTAAATGCAAAGGTTATCATTTTGATGGATTTAAAGGACCAATCAGCAAAGATACTATTTAATTGTTGTCAACCAAAATCCAAATACAAACATTGGCTTTCGTCAACACTACGTGCTACAGCAGCAAAATTCTCAGTTGTTGAACGACTCACATTGTGTTAATTTTTTACATCACCTTACTTGTGACAACAGCTTAATTTGTTTTCCCAATTTTATGCCTATTGATCAAAAAGGTTTCTAATGACTACCCAAATGTTTTTAATTTTCCTAACGGTGACTGCAAAATGTATTCGAAATGTATTCGAAAAATTGCATTCTAAAGGTAAAGAAAACTATAATATAAATGAAATGAGCTTTTCCAAAAAAATTAAGATATTTTAGACACCGGAGCAAGAGACTAACTTTTCCAACACTAATTTGGTAATCTGTTGGATTTGTCGAACTGAAAATTTTGACATTTCTCGACATTTCAAGGTCCCTAGAGTGTAAGTAAGAGATTTTTAGATATACGCATATGTCTGTGCGTGTGTACTAAGGTTCGGGAATCTTTTTTCGTCGTCCATATCTCAAAAACGAGTCGAAATATCTACTTCAAATATATATTTTGTTGTACACAGTACAGATATGATAATGCAACTAACGGTTTTTTTATAAACTAAATAATTGTCACCTCCAATCTTTTACGAACAAAAATGATTGTATCTATAAAATAATTGTATTAAATGAAGAATAACGTTTTTGACATCTGGTCAAATTTTGAGTAAAATCGAATTGACAGTTTTTTTTACAAAATATAAAAAACTAAAAAACACATTACTAAAAATTGGTAAAAATTGATTTTCGAATCAAATATCTTAAATCCAACAGTCATTTTTTTCATAAATAGTTAAATCTACAAAAATTAGTATGCAAATGTGGTAAAAATTGATGTTCGATTCTTGATATCTCGTGAATAAATACAATTATTGACTTCAAAATGATTTCATTCTGTGCTATATTTTCCTTGAAAAATCCAGTATGTATTTTTTTATAAAAGAAATACAAAATTTTAACAAATGCTACTAAAATTGGTAAAAATTGGTTTTTGACTAAAAATCTCGTAAGCAAAAATAGATTTTGCAATCAAACTATTTCATAAATTTTGTTGGTAACTTTTAGTAATTTTTTTTCAAATTTCAATGATTTCAAATTGATTTTCTCACACAAATTATTGTTATAACCATTTTAAGCAAGACAAAGCGACAGCAAAAACATTTTATTCGTGTTCTAGGGTCCTTGAAACTTCGAGAAATTTAAAAAAATTTAATTCGACAAATCGGACCGATACATCGCCATATGGCAATAACTTAATATGGGAAGATAAACACAAAATAGTGTTCAATTCTTTTGGATAAAACTGAACTTAACTTCCTCTCAACATCCTTTTAAATGTGTTGGTTCGTTCTTAATTTGAGGTACTTTTCACAAACCATCCAAAATGATTGTTTTTCAAACTTTTGTTATCTTATTTCTTGAATCCTTTATAAGAGTGACTTTATTAGAGTGACCAAAATACTCCCGGTAAATAATTTACAAATTTGGAAACGTCTCCTTTATGCAATTATGACGTGAATAGTAAGATTAACGCTCTTTTAAACTATGTATGAAAGATATCTTAAATAAATTTTTGAACAAAAAAAACTATAATTTATCCTACAATCTTAAAACAAGTCCTATAAGTTTCAAGAAAATTGTTTTAGCAGTTTAATTTTTAAGTTAAGGCCCAAAATAATAGTCCACATTGCAAAACATATGTTTTTATGTTCTTTGTAATTGTAAGTTAAGCCATTCCGCTTGAAAATTTCAAGAAATTGACTTACTTAGGCATTTAAAATCAGAGTTTCACAATTATTAATAAATTAATTAAGATGTAATGTAATAAATTAGTAAGATGTTTAGTGACTATTCAGATATTCTTTATAATGACTTTATTTTAAATACTGAAACCGACATAAAAAACAACCCAAAAACTTTTGGAGCTATGTTAAGAGTAAGAGAAATACTGACGGGTATCCAAACTGCATGTCTTTCAACAACGAACTTAGCCATGACTCTGAAAAAGTTTCAAATATGTTTACAAATTTTTTCAAAGATGCTTTCGAAGTAGCGAACTCCTGTCAAACGCCTGAGTTATTGGCCCTCTCACAAAATTTCCCTCATTTGAATTCAATTAGTCTTTGGATCTCTGAAGATGAAATCGTTCGCAAAGCTTCAGAACTTGACGTTTGTTATAGCCCTCCAGATGGTGTACCTTCTTATATTTTGAAAAAATGCGAATCTTATTTATCCTATTCTCTTCACATTCTTTTTAATGAATCGCTCAAATCTTCAATTTTTCCTGAAATTTGGAAGAGTTCGTACATAACACCGATACATAAAAAGGGTAGTAAAAATGAAATAAAAAATTATCGTCCCATTGCAAAACTGAGGGGTATAATTTCAAAACTCTTCTATTCCACTTTTTTTCAAAAATGAGTTAAGTATGAGAAAGTGTTCTTTAGAAGAGCCCTCGTCTATGTATTTAGCTAAAATTTATCAAAACTTGTTACTTCCTATACTTTTGAGTACTCAAAAAGTGAAGTTTTTTTCAAAACTACACTATTCCACTCAGTCGTTTAATTCAAAACTCATTTATTTCCATACAAACCAAAATCCGCACCAAAACTCTTCTTTTCCTATGCAAATTAAAGTAGCCGCTTTCAAAACTCGTGTATTCCAATGACATTAAAAAGGCGGGAATCTTTGTTTTTTTTAGAGCATTCATGGGTTAAACTATTTAGTGTTGCAATAATTCTTGTTAAGAAAACATCTTTGGTAAGTTCGCAGATAAAATAATGTTTTATAAGTAGATTTATATTTAATAATTAAATATATTGTATTTATAGATCTTCCTCTATTCCTAAATAAGTTGAATCAAAAAGTTTACTTTCTTTTCAAAACTCATCTATTCCTAAATAGGTTGAATCAAAACTCAACTATTCCAATCGTAACTATTGGTTCAAAACTAAAAGAAATATGTAGATAAAGATCATTCCAAACTTCAAATTTAGCAGACTTCAGTAAGGCCTTTGATAAATTGTGCCAAATAAAAATTCCAAGGCTTTAACGATAAATTTGTTAGTTGGGTTTCGTCGTACTTATATAATAAATCATACAGCGTAGTTTTTAGGAATGAGCGGTCATCATATTTTTAAACCAACTCTGGCGTACCACAAGGGAGCCACTTAGGACCTTTACTGTTTATTTTATACGTTAACGACTTACCTTCTATTATAAAACACTCATCTGTTTTAATTTACGCTGATGACATTAAAATTTTCAAACGTATTGACTCACTTGACGACTGTTTACTCCTAAATAGTTTTCGCGAATGGTGTTTTATAAATAAGCTTTTACTAAACATAGACAAATGTAAATCAATGTGTTTTACACGCAAACAAAATGTTTTGACTTTCAATTATCAATTAGACTCTTCTTATTTGACTAAACTCTCTACTTTCTCTTACCAAGGTATTATTGTTGACTCAAAATTAACTTTTACAAATCATTATGACTTAATTATTAAAAAAGCAAATAAGACACTCGGATTTATAAAACGGTTTTCACATGATTTTCACGACCCTTATATTCTTAAACTTCTTTATATATCATTTGTAAGACCAATATTGGAATATGGCTGCATAATATGGGCTCCCTTTTATTCAGTCCATATAAACAGAATAGAAGGAGTACAAATAAGATTCATGCGCTTCTGCCTCCGTTTCTTTCCATGGTCCAATAGGCTCGAAATTCCACCGTACAATCATAGGCTCACGCTCATAAATCTTCCATCGCTTTCTAAATATAGAGAGTACATTCAGCTGTGCTTTATTATAAAATTAATCAATGGGTCAGTCATATCACCATCAATTTTGGAACAATTAAACTTTATTTATAGCCGTACAAGTGTTATAGAAGACAAGTTCCTTTACGTCCTATATCAAGCAGATCGAACTATGGTAAAAACAGTCCCCACAACCAATTGATTTCAGTTTACAACAAGTATTACTTTTTGGTATATTCCGTAAGCGATGATATTAAAAGTAAAACCTTTAAAGTAAATTTTTTCAATACTTCAGTTTAGCTTTTTTTTTTTGCAAATTGTAAATCTATAAATCTAAATAAATGTAATATTAGTCTTAAGTTCTAACGTTAGTTTGTTTAACGAATCCAATAAATCAAGTCTCACTAGAAATTTTGGTTTTGGCTTAATTGCGAAAGCAATTAGTTGGTTTTGAACTGGAAAACATAAACAATTAAAAGACGATTTAAATTACGAAAAGTTCAGGAAACCAAATTAACTTCCCATGTTGAACATCATCAACATAATTGAATAACGTTTATGTTGCTATTAAAAAAAAACCTTGTTTATATAATTTGATAGCTGAATGCGTTCTGTAGGTAGGATTTTATTATCATATTTCCATTCTTCATAGTCAATAATGACATTATTAAGTTTATGTCTATCTAGCCTACGAATAGATACGTAACGTACTATGTATAGATAATAAAATCAAAATTTTAATACTTTACAACCATCATTATTTTAACAACCAAAACAAGAACATAAAAACCACAACCTTTTACTAAAGCCGCTTCCGTTGTTCTTTGCTCAAGTATAAATGTTTACGTTTTTGACCGAAATTTCAACAGCATGCCCACATAAATCCTGCCTCACATTTTACTTGAAGTTTTTATATCCTTTTTATATCTTTTAAAACACTTGATGGCGAACGTATTGTACGTAAACAAACTGTGACGATATGATGTCGTTTTTTGTTGTTGTTGTTGTAAACTCCTGCTCTTTATAGTAACTGAATGGTGCATTTAGTTACATAAGCATAAAGGGATTCAAGGGCCCTTTAAAATTATGTTCAATGTTTACGTTTTTATTACATAGTGTATATAAAGAGTATCACCAAAAAGAACAAAAAGTTCAACCGATTGAAGATTGAAGTGTGTAGGAGGGGTGGAACACTATTTTGTGGTTTTATTACACAGACGGTTGTAAAATAAACAATTAGCTTCTGTGTACAGCTATGCGCCCGCCGCCGCCGCGCCGGATGATCGTAACAACAAACACTTGTCGAACTCAAATTTTATCTAGTGAAACAGGAAGCAAAAAAACGGAGCGCCAGGCACTTAGATTTATAGCAATTTTATAGACCATTTAAGAGGGCATTAAAGTTGGGTTATATACATATATTTTTTTGTTAGTAAAACGATGTGTAAAATTTGTGTAACAATAACATTAAGCTATAATGTAAATCGTGGGATGAAAAGATTCATAAAGGTTAGATGTATGTTGCCTTTGAAGTAAGAGTTCAAAATAAAACATCAAAGTGTATCTGCCTAGCTTTGAATAGATGAAAGGATTTAATGATGATGATGATGGGTATTAAAATATGTAGTATTTAAAATCGGCACTATCATGGAATGAATCAAATTTGGAAGGATTGCGCTCTACTATGGCAAATAAAAGTCTAAATAATAAATTCGACTTTTCTAAAAAAAAATATAATCAAAAAGTTAATAGCAACATTTTGCATTTGATATGATAAGTTATATTTCAATATCAAAAACAGTATCAATTAGCCAGAACCAATTTTTTTGTTTCTTATACAAAAACTTCCGGTTTGATTTTATAAATATCAATCAAAATGTTAAACACATTGTTTTTTATAAATTAAAATAATTTAAAGGAAACATTATCTTACATTTTTATAAATATTTTCGAGTTATTATTTGTTATCTTCAACGCATACAAATATAATGCAGGTAAAATAAGTTTTTGTTCGTATAATATTCTGGGTGGCAAGTTTGTCCAGTTATTTTTATTTTAAAAATAGTATAAAATTTAAATAAAGTCGGCGTCTTCATTCATTCTAGAGATATTTAGGGTCAACCTAATTTTTCACTTTTTTTCAATTCCTTTAATAAAAGAACCAATCACTAATTTTTTTTATAGTACTTTGTGCATTTTTTGAAGTTGTTATCTTTAGAACGAAATTTATTTGTCAATCTCTCTGCCGGTTCTTGAGCATGGTTCAGACCACTCGTTGTCTTTTGTGCTTGTTTTGTTTGAATGTGCCTACCAACTATTTTGTACGTAGTTAAAATCCTAAATTTAATTTTACCTGGTCTTACAGTTGCCGTTTTGCCGTTTTGCCGTTTTCCTAGTGTAATTTTACTTTTGAACGCAAACAAATACGTATTCGCCCTTATAGCGTTATTTTCTCGCAACCATAAGAAGCAATAAGATTCAGTTACCAATCCAAAATAAAAAAAATATAACCATCAACTTATTTTAAATTCTATTCTTTTTTTAAATTTAAAGTTTATTTTGTTCATTAATAACTTAGAAAAAAGTTCAAAAATGGCGTTCTGTTGTTTTTTTATTAAATTTTTTGCGGACTGGCCAATGTTATGTTATGTTATTATACAAGCCTAATTTTATTTTTATTTTTATATTTATTTATTTATTCTCAACTGCAAAGGTAGTTCAACACAGTTAATCATATTAAAATAATAAGAAGAAATTATAATAAATGATAAAACAACGAATAATTCAAAATAAGAATATTTAATATAAAGAAAAACAAACTATAAAAATAATGGGGAAGGTAAGATTTTTAAAATTGCTATTTGGCAAATTAAAAACTTTGCAGTTGTAATAAAAGTAAAAATTAAATTCGAAAACTCATTGAAACTTAAATTTTGTCCCACAAAAGAAGAATGCAAAGAGTCAGAACTATGGTATGTGATGATTTCAAGAAAAATAGACCAGTGTAGGCAAAAGATTCATGCAAGTCCTTAAATTTAGAAGTGGACTCGTTTTTCAACCTTATAATTGACTAGCTTTTACCCGCGACTTCGTCCGCATTAGATAGTTTTTTTTGGATAGTATAGTATAAAAAAACTGTGCTGTACTTTTTTGTACGTATGTTTGAATTGCGCCGAGATGGGATGAGGCCATACTAAGTGTGATTGTCATAGGTTAGGTAAGGTGACGAACCGAGTAAATCATTAAGTATTAAAGAAACAATTAAATTTACACGGCAAATAAAATATTTGCAGGATTTCTCTGTAATTTGCATGCGTCCGACAACGGCGTGTGCCCTCACGTGTGTGCCCGTTCGGGTAGACCCATTTAGTGATGTCCTCCCCCCCGCGCCGCACTACCGCCGCCACCACCTGCCTCGTCTACCGCTTGTGACCCCCCTCGCACACTCGCCCTGTCCCTAAGCCGAAACAGAATTATCAGAAGTAGAAGACAGACCCAGTGAATTATTTGTAGTACCTACATGGCTCGTGTTTGGCGATGAAAGGTTGAGCATAGCAAAGTTTAGGTTTAAAATTATTATTTGTGGAACTTGGTGGGAGCCACCGTTTGCGTCTAACGTTGAGGGCTTGAGGTACGTGGCGCTCGAAGCCCGCGTTAATATACGTGTATGATAAGTTTAACATGTTCGACAACTTATTTCATAAGGGTTGGGAAAGCGTTGTTTTCCCGTAATGCCAATTTTTTCCAAATATTATTAAAATCTTTGGAAATTTAGGAAAGTAATTTTTCCCATGGGAGTGCGTAGTTTTCCCGGGGTCAAAAGTAACTCATGTCCTTTCTTAAGTCTCAAACTATCTCCTTACCAAATTTAATTCATGCAAATTGGTTCAGTAGTTTAGGCGTGATTGAGTAACAGACAGACAGACAGAGTTACTTTCACATTTATAATATTAGTATAGATTAAATCTTTAAAACCCAAAACAAGGATCAAGTTTTGTATGAGTTGTTTTGTAAGATTATTTTTAAAGAATTAAATATTTTATACATTTAGAACATATACAGATACTCTTACCTTCCTCCTTTTGGAAATTATTGTAAAAGTATCCTATCCTCATCAAAGAAGAAGTGAAAAATGGAATGAAACAGGTAACGAGCTTTGGTTTGATGAAGAATGCTAAAAGTTTCGGAAAATCTCGTTTGCATGGTGAAGGGACTTCCGCAGATTTTTAACAAAAAGTTTAAGGAACTATGCAATACAAAGAAAGAAAACATGAGGAACGTCAAACCTATAAACAGGCAAATTGCAAAAATTCAACAGAGTTTTGGAAACTTGTCTGGGAATTGAATCGCAAGAGATTTGCGGTGCTACACCACCTACTTCAAGAATTTACTTAATCCCATTAAGTCACCAAAAATTTAGCATTATGGCGTCTCTTCGATTCACCAGTGAAGTTTAAGACTCTAAACCCACTTTAAGAGAATTAGAACAAACATTGGGATGTCTAAAGGATGGAAAAGCTGCAGGTACAAACGGTTACACTTAAAGAACGCCGTGTTATACTTTTCAATAAATTATGGAAGGAGATATAGAAGTTAAGGAATTCAAGATCAGTAATGGAAGCTTCGAACTACCGTGAAATTTCTTTTCTTAACGCAACGTGTAAGATTTCTACAACGATGCTACATAAGCGGTTTACAACCTGGTTAAAAATGCGGAAAGTTTTGAAGGAATTCTAAGCTTGCTTTAGATCAGGTTACGCCACCATTGATAATATTTTATATCTTAGAAATTTATTGGAGAACTTTAGCACGCAAAATAAAAAAACTTTATGTATTTCTTCGACTTCAAAGCAGCTTTGTTCTATAAGTTGTATGGTTTAGGAGTATCACTCAAATTCGATGGTTTGCTCGAAGAGTTGTAGAAAGGGGCTCATTCGGTAGTGTGGAATGGAGCGGAACTTTCAGGAGTGAGGCAGGGTTTTACATTGAGCCGGACCCTTGTTTCGCTTTTCATCAATGAGCTCATTGACTACCTTCCTGGTGGCGTCGAGTTCACAGGAATTTGTATCAAAGCTTAAGGATGATATAATTAAGTTTGCTTATTCCCCAGAAACTTTGCAACGCATAATTAACAGATTATATCACTACTGCAGTTTATGGAACTTATTCTTAAAGTCCAAAGTTATGGTTTTTAAAAAAGGTGGAGGTCGAAATAACTGGAATGAAAAATGGGCGTTTAACGGTGAGACTATTCACTATGTCAGTGAATACAAATATTTTGGAGTTATCTTTTCAAGAAATTTGAGCATGTAAAAACAATTTGCAGAAAACTGCAAAAAACAAGAACTGCCATTAATTGCTTGTGGAAAAGATGCTTTATAAAGGGGAACATTGCGCATTCAAATTCAAAGTGTTGGAAGCGGTTGCTGAAAGTATACTTCTGTATGGTTTTCAAGTGTGGGGTTGCAAGAAGTATAACAATGTAGAAAAACTCTTAAAACGCAACGTTAAGAAAATATTTCGCCTACCATCGATTCCGCCGAATTACGTAATCATGCAAGAAACAGGACTATCTCCTCTTTTCATTAAAACATTGATAGAAAATATTTTCGCGATGAGAACAATACATGCGTAATCACGGATATGTTCAGACTACGCTGCGAATTACTCAGCCTAAACTTCATAGCACATAGACCAGATTTACTGTTGGAAAAAGAGGAAGACATTTTGGAGGGAATTGTCCAACTCTAATAGTATCCAGAAAAAGCATCCTTGGAATTGATTTTTTGTCAGAAGTTCTTACAGAATTAAATGAGATGAAAGTAGAGAAAGAATAATTATAATCAAGATTTCTGAAAAATTAAAAACAGCTAATTAACGTATCCCATTTTTATTTGTGTATATACATACCTACATATATTGTTCATAATCCAAAATACAATATTTGTCAATCTGGCAGACAGAAAATTGCATGTCGTAATGATTTTGTATAAAAACATTTTTTTTTTAAATATCGAATTGGTAATCTAATAAAATTGTATAAAATTACTAAAGAATTTGAAAAAAAATAAATGATTTTGATGGTTTAAAACTTTATCTCGCAGGCACGTACTACTTGCAACCACTACACAAAGTTTTTAATTTATAGTGTTGAAAACTGATTTATAATTTATTTAAAACTGCTCTATGTATGTAACTTAATTTTATTAAAAGCATTTAAATAATTTTTATTTTCAAAAACCAAAAAATAACAATAAAATCAACCTTAAATTGTTCGGCCATTAAGAAATGATGTGTATACTTTGTATAAGAAAAAAAATCATCCCAAATTGTAGTGACGCATTAAATCATCCAACAAAAACTCGTTTTTTAAATTTCGAAGATCGATTTCTCAAGAAGCCGATGGCTCTTTTCTTTATACCTGATGTATGTTTCTTTTTTCATTAAATTATTACCTTAGCTCGTGTTTTGTTTTAACCATAATCACCGAATACCAAACCCATATCCTCTTCTCCATATCAAAATTTTAATGGCGTATACAAAAAAAAAAACACACGCACGCGTATTTGTAATTCAGTAGAAAAATACAATATACATACATACACTACACATACAACACGATACCCTTTCGTGATTCCACTTCTTCATTTATTTTGTTTCTTTGTAATAAAAATTTTAATATATCCAGTTTTTATTTTGTGTGTGATTGTAATCGGGGAAGTTCATTTAAATCTTTCCAAGTAAATCACATTGGTATAAATTTTATGTGTATATGATATGATAAGTGTTTTAATCACAAACAAAATAAACAAAGGCTCACAAGGAAACTTTGGGAATAAAAGAAGTTTTTTTTTTTTAATAATTTAAATGACACACACAATTTTTAAACCATCTTTCAAAAATTCCTAATTAATAAAGATTGCAGCGAAATATTATTATTTTATTATGTGCTTTTTTAAAATTTTGCTGTCCAAAAGTTTCAAAACTTTACACTTTGTAGTATAATTTTCGATAAATCACAGATTTTCTTAAATATGTTATGTATTGTTGTACCTATTTTTATATTGAAACCCATCATAGCAATAAAAAAAGAATTTAGATAATAAAAATTAAACTATATTCACTAGCCTTCACTATAGCTTATTTATGTAATATGTAGTTAACAATATATCAACCTGTTATATGGATTAATTAGTTAACATATGTTTATCCATTAACTATTGACAGTTTCATTATTGTTATTAAATTGAACCTTTAATTGCATTCAAGTTAATTAATGAACCAATTCAATTGTACCTTTAAACTTTTAATAATAATCTTCGGCAACGGACATTGTAAGATAATGTAAGTATCTATATAAAAGTATAGTAGGGTGTTCCTGACTTTGAATTTATTTTATTTTTTTTGATCCCCAATAAAGTTGAACAAGAGATTCAAATTTAATAAAAATTGATTTCCGTAATTTTATATTTCTATATCTTGCTCTACAAGTTAAACGACTTCAAGCTATTCATTTAAATTTTGGAAGGGTTTTGCGTAACTCATTTTAAAAAAAATTTATTACAATTTAAATTAATGGTATCTTATTAACATTCATTATGAAAAATGTATATCTTTAAAAAAAAAGTGTTTGAAACGGTTAAGCGTAATGAAAAAATATTAAGATTGAAACAAACTTTTAGCAAATTGTATGTTCTAAAATTTTGACAAATGTGTTAACACTTTAGAATCGACGATATTTTTTTGCAAAATCGTAAAGTAGACAAGAGATTATCAAAATGGTTTTGAAGTTAATACCGTCATTTTTTCACGAGATATCGCGAATCGAATATTAATTTTATCAATTAAGCGTACTATTTTTTGTAGATTTTAATTTTTATAAAACAAAATGATTTTTTAAAAGAATTTAAATCGAAATCAATTTTAACAAGTTTTATTTTATTATTAATCGCATCCAACTGATTGATCATCAAAGCCAAAAAAATTTTTTCACAAATTAAACATATGATGAAGTTCCCATTATCAAGTTTTAGTAATGTTTTTTATGTTTTTATTTTTTGTAAAAAAACTGTCAATTCGTTTTTTTCTCAAAACTTTACTAAATTTTTGAAAACAATATAAGGTGAAATTAAATTAAAGCTTAAATTTTTGAAAAGATATTTGATTTGTTTACTCTACTGTGTAGTACCCGTGGAATGATGGTTAGTGCGTTGGACTGTCATGCCAGAGGTCTTGGGTTCGATCCCTGCCTATGCCAACTAAAATATTTTTCACGGGTACTGCCTCTTGCGAGGAATTGACAAATTCTCCAAGAGTAATTCTTGTCATGAAAAGTGCTTTCTCAAATTTGCCGTTCGGATTCGGCTTAAAACTGTAGGTCCCCTCCTTCCCTGACAACAGTACTCGCACACAGGAATGGTTGAGAGTTGTAAGTCACTAGTTCTCAACGGAGTGTTGCGCCACCCACTTTAACTTTATTTGATTTGTTTATATTTTTTGTAAAAAAAAACTGTCAATTCGATCTTTATCAAAATTGAACTGAATAATGAAAACTTTAATTTTTATAAGATGAAATTAGTTTAAAGAAAATATCTTAAATTGTCGAAAATCAACTTTTTACCAACTTTTAGTAATGTTTTATTTTAGGTTTTTATGTTTTTGTAAACAATACTGTCAATTCGATTTCTCTCAAAATTGTACCAAATGTCAAAAACATTATTCTTCGTTGCATAAAATTGTTTTGGAGATAAAATCATTTAATTACTAAAATTATATCAGTTTGGTATCACTTCACAATATACAATCGAATTCAAGACGCCATCGTTATTGGTTCGTGAGATGTTATGGGTTAACCAACCTTTATATTTCTTCTTTTTTTTTTTTAATTGCTATGGTAAAAAAAAACACCTTTTCAATTATTTTGAAAGTCTTTCTGCATTTTTCTGTATTATTATGTGTATAACAAAATTTATTTGAAGTCGACATCTCAACTGGTTCTTGAGATATGGAGGACAAAAAAAGCTTCCCGAACGTACGGACGTACGAATGTACGTACACACGCTCGCATGGACATCTCTCTATTTTATTAAGATTCTAGGGACCTTAAAACGTGGAGAAATGTCAAAATGTTCAATTCTCAAAAAAAAATTAATTTTATTTCGCTTTCAACAGTAGGTATATCGTTTGGCCATAAATGCAAAATAATTTTGCATACACTCAACCTCGCACCTACCCCAAATAATAAACTGTGACTGGCAGGGGGTACAGGGGGACAGCATGCCCCCTTTAGGTTAGGTTAGGTTAAAGTGGCTGTTGGTTGGGAAGTCCAACACACTTAGACCAAAGTATGGTCGTTGTGATACCACATGGATCAGTTAATCAGCTTAACTCGTTGAACCAATTGGAGCTTTGAATGAAGCGTAGGAGACAAGTAATGTCTGAATTTTTTAGATCGCTGGTATCGTTAAAGTAGTAGTCTCCAATGTGGATTCTACGTCTTTGTGATAAGGCAGGGCATGTGCACAGAAGATGAGAGATTGTCTCTTCTTCTTCGTCCATGGAACTCCTACAAAAATCATTTGCAGGGGCTCCAAGTCGAATAGCATGCCTTCCTATTAAGCAGTGCCCAGTCAGGACACCTATAACGTAGCTAATGTGCAATCTACTGAGAAAGATTAATTGTTTTGAGCGCCTGGCGCTAAGAATAGGTCAAATTAGTTTAGTTGCGACACAGGTGGTGGTGTTATTCCACCTGAAGTTTGTTTTCTCTATGGTATCTTGCTTTAGCATGAGCTTACATGTACCTAAGGGGATACCTATGCTAGCATTGTGAGCCAGCAGAGGTAAAGTTGTTCCGCTTTTTGCAAGTTCGTCAGCTTTGCAATTTCCTGGAAGGTCTCTATGGCCTGGCACCCAGAAAAGGTGAATGTTGAACTGTGTAGCCATCTCCCTAAGAGATGATCGACAATTTAGGGCTGTTAGTGAGTTAGTGGAGACAGAGTCTAGGGACTTTAACGCAGCTTGGATATCCGAGAAGATGCGTATATCATTAGTTGATATAACGTTTTCTCTAAGCCAGGATAGGACTTCTTTTATAGCCAAGATTTCAGCTTGGAACACGCTACAATGATCGGGTAGACGAAAGGAGAGACTTAGGTTTAGTCTATCTTAGTATACGCCTCCAACAACCCCATCCTCCGCAAGCCCCCATAGTTCACCTTAAAAATAAGTTGATCTTATTTCTCAAAATAATTAGGCCTTATTTTACTTTGTCAAATATAATACGAACATAACTACTGAAAATTGGCCACTTTCGTAAAGTGTAATGAGGCCATATTTTTCAAAATTTGTCTTAATTCGCTTGGCTTTATTTTACGGCATCTTTATTAACACTACAAGTCAAGTAAGGAGACATTTTCAGCTAACTATCCTTCATTCCGAGTTTGACTGTTTTTCACCTTATTTTACTGGACTATTAAAAAATTTCACGTTTTTAAAACGGATAAATAAACTAGTTTAGAAATTGTTTTTTTAATTTCATTACTTCGTAAATGATTGAAATTGGTGTAAAAATTTTAATTTTTTTTTAATTTCTTTGCAGCCTTAAAGAATGTTTTAAGATTATCAGTAAATTGATAGGTAACCTTATCTCCTACAATGGTAGTTAATTAACCATAATCAACTCCTAGGTACTTAAAAAGGAAAAGTAAATAATCGTACAAAACAAAAAACCTTAATAACTTAATAAAATTTAAATTCATGCTTTGTTGTTTTATTTTACCTATGAGCACAATTTGACTTAGCAACAAGGGTTAAGTCATGTATTAATTCCAAAGAACCCAACGCGCTTTAATCCCGTTGGTCATTCTTTTAATCCAGCGCACGAATAAAATAAACAAAACTAAAACTTATCTATGAATGCAATCAAGTTAATCTACGACTCTAGTTTAATCCTGGTGTATAGTTAAATTTATATACCTATCTACCTTCCTTACTTATACGTACCTATCCTATTTTCAACGAAGCCATATCTAACCATGAGCTTGTGCATTCATCTTACAGAAATCCAGAGACAGATAACTTCACTTGGACTTAAAAGAGTATCTATCTTATATGAGTGTCACCTCGGTCGCACAAAGTACGATGAACTGTTCTTCCCCCCACCCTGTTTTCTTATATTCACTTCATCAAAAACAACAACAAAAACACAACACGAATAGACGGACCAACAAAAATAATAATAATGTCGGATTTTTGCCGCATGTCGGCCATTAATACTTTAACCTCTTGTACCGTATGTAGGTAGAGATATGGATGAGTATATGTTGCATGCGACACAAAACCAAGTAAGCAATAAAAACATGGTTGACAATCTTAAATCTTATAAGATAGGTGGCCATCGTGTTCTGGGTTGTATTATAACTTCTTTACCCCTCTTCGTCTTGTAACTTGCTTTTATATTTTTGATGGTGTAGTGGATTCTCTATAGGTTAGGTACAATCGCAATCCAACGGACAAGACGATGACTCCGTTTTTCCATTTTGCAGTCCTCCGAAGTTGTTTTTTCTTTTTTTAATTTTATTTTGTTTGGGTTATGTTATTGATATTTTGTCTTTGTGCTCACAGTGGTTTTAGACTTTTTGTTTGAAAAATTCTATCTACCTACCTGAATTTTGAAAGGGACTCATGAGAAATTCACATAAGGTACTTATCAAAGATATACCTACGTAGGTAGCTATGATGTATAGGTTTTATGTGCCTTAACCCGGGGCGAAGTATTGCCAATTGGAATTAATTCAAACAAAAATTATTTGTGGTAGGTATCGTTACTATCGAAATTTAACATTTAATCATTTATGTCCAGAACCAAAATTAAGGACGACAAAAAGTCGTAAGCTTATTATGTAAATAAATCATAACAAACGTAGAAATGATTTTGTAATTGTTGGCGATTCTTCGCTTAAAATTCGTTATAGCTACGACTTCGATGTGGGATTTTGCATATGCTTAATTTTTTGAAATATTTGTTAAATTATTTAGCTTATTATAGTTTGTTAGTTTGGTATTCCATCGTTAAAATGTGTAACAATTTTTAAAAAAATTAACAATATTTATGAGTCGCTTTTTTTTGGATGAGATAAAGTTAAAGGAACCCACTTTAAAGCAAAACGATTTAAAGTTGACAAAAGATAATTTGTTTTAATATGCAAAACAAGTAATAAGGACTTAATTGTACTTAAGCTCATTTTAACATTAAACTTTTACAATTTTCACTTTTTAAATTAGTTTACTGTGTCTACAAATAAAGAATAACCTTAGCAAAAAGAAACAAAGATGACATTAAATTTAAATAATTTAACACAACAGACATAAGGAAACAAACATAAGTTAAATTAAAACCAGAACTCAAAATAAATTCCTTTATATAAACAAAATAAACCACAAAACTGCAGATAGGATTTTTCATAATGATAGGGTTGGAAAAGACGAAAGTGTAATTCAAATCAATAAAATTGAAAAACATTTTTAACCAAGAAAAGAGTAAAATCTGTATATATTTTAATTTTTTAATTAAAGAGATCGGAATCATTCAAAAACTTTGAAATTATCTCCTTAAAACATTCGTCAAGCACTTTTTAATAAAATAAATAAATTATCAGATGTCTGGCAAGTTGAACCAAAAAAGAGGTTTCTTTTAAACCTTTCATCGGCTTGTGTATCCATTTGTACTCAATTAAAAAAAGAAGGGTTTTTCAATTGGCGCGGGTAAAATTTGGCGCCTTGTGGCATTTGTTGTGGTGACGTCAATCAAATCTTTTGTTTATTATTCAGTTGTTTATGCCAAATCATCATGGAAAGTTACACGATTCAGCAGTACTCGTACGTTTAAATGATAAAACAAACAAAGCAAACGTTGCGCGCATTGCGCCTATTTTACAGTAGAAGTTGTGGCCCTTCACAGTCGACTCTTCAACGTTTGGTGGACAAATTTGAGACGACCGGTTCGGCAAATAATCAACATCCGTACGTTCAAGGAACGCAAGATCGGCCGAGAACATGGTCACGGTCCGTGAATGTGTGCAGAACCCGAGGCAGTCTATTCCTCGCCTTGCACAAGAACTCGGCCTTTCGCAGACTTCAACTTGGCGAATTTTGCGTTGGGACTTTGGCCTACACCCGTACGAGATCAAACTGACCCAGGAGCTCAAAGTTCATGACCATAGACCACGCCGTTTGTTCGCTGACTGGGCTTCGAATCGTTTGGAAGAGGACCCCAATTTTAGCCGAAAAATCATCTTTAGTGACGAGGCGCATTTTTCGATGAATGGCTGTGTTAACAAAAAAAATTGCCGTATATGGGACGACACCAACCCACGCGAGGATTTTGGGCTGACCGACGGAGCCGGCGCGCGGCGTCATTGGTTTGTACTTTTTTTGAAAACGACGTTAGTGAGGCCGTCACCGTCAACATGACGATGATAACTAATTTCTTATGGCCCAAATTGAACCATATGCACCTAAACGACATATTGTTCCAACAGGACGGCCGGCGGCGGCGCTATGTGCCACACAGCAAACGCCATGATTGACATTTTCATCATCTACCCGTCCTTATTGAAAACCCCTATATTATATTTTCGTGACAAGGATTATGATCTTGGACAATTTGCCAATTCCTCTCAAGGGGAAATCCTTTTGGCAGAACAGAGAGGGGTTAAGCCAATGACCTCTTGCATGACAGTCCCACAAAACAAACTATCAAGCCACGTTTCTCGAAGTTTTGTTTTTAGAGAGCTGCCACTTTATTTATGCTAAGTTTGGTTTGCCATTTCGCAATAAATAAGATTTTTCCTGAACATCGTTTGAAAATTTATATTAATTACTAAAGTACGTATATAATGGTTAGAATGAAACGAAACTATCAATTTATTGGAGAAAACTTTCGATGACCACATTTATTAGCGTCGAAGTGGGCCTGTAGCGTGGCCTCCAAGATCGTGCGTTTTATCACCCCTGAACTGTTGTGTGTGATATTCAGATAAGTCGCTTGCCTATGCAGATAAGCTCAAGACGATTGAAGCATTGCTGCAAAAAGTGGTCGAAAATTGAGCTTTTCGGATGGAATTTATTCGAGCCAATCGCGGTGGCTCTTTTCTTTATAATATTAAATAATATGTGATTTATTTCTTCTTAAAAATCACACGTCGAAAAAAAACCCTTACAATAGTTTTTTAAAACTTTTAAACCAGACAGAGCTCGTGGAAATTTTCCCTTATGACATTATTAATTCTCTAAAAAAGAACCAATAACGCTAGAGACTTAAATTAAATTTTATATTATATATTGCAACGTGATACCAAACAACAAGTATATTTTTGGAAAAAAAATCCAATTAACGTTTTTTCATAATCAAAAGAACTTAAAAAAAAATATTTGACACCTCGAACAAAAAATGATTTTATCTCCAAAATAATTATGTGCAACGAAAAATAACGTTTTTAACATCTGATAAAATTTAGAGAAAAATCGAATTAACAGTGTTTTTTTATAAAAAATAAAAACCTAAAAAAAAAACATTACTCAAAGTTGCTAAAAATTGATTTTCTACTCAAACATATTTTTAAAAATTTGAGACTATGGCTTCCAACTAGTTTTATCTTATAAGAAATATAGTTTGTCATCTTTCAGTAAAATTTTGGGAGAAATCGAATTGACAGTTTTTTTTACAAAAAATAAAAACCTAAAAAAATTAATAAAAGTTGGTAGAAATTGATTTTCGACTCAAATATCTTTTTAAAAATTAAAAATATTGGCTTCAAACTTACTTTACCTCACAGAAAATATTGTTTCCCGCACATTCAGTAAATTTTTTACAAAAATGTAAGAGTCGGTTTTTTCATAAATAATTAAAATCTACAAAAAACAGTACGCCAAATTGTTAACAATTTATGTTCGGTTCTCAAATTAATTTCACTCATCCAATTTGTATTTCTTTATATAAGAAATACAAATTTTTCAGAAATGCTTGGCAAAAATTGGGTTTCAACTAAAAATCTCGTTGACAAAAATAAATTTCGAAATCAAACTATTTCATTATATGCAATTTGTTGGTAATTTTTAAATTTTAAAGAATAATTCATCTAACAACTTTTTTAACAAAACACGAAAACCTACAAACTCTTAATCAAGACAAATCGACAGACGGGATGGAAGTTATCAGTGCGGGTCGCATCCCAGCCTCTTTTTTTTAAATTGCTATCCACCCACTCATTTTTTTGAGAATCCTTTCTGCATTGTTATCTGTATAACAAAATTTATTTGAAGTCGATATCTCTACTGGTTCTTGAGCCAGCGCCGCCGGCCCCAGCCAAACTTGCGCCCTGTGCAAGATTTGTAGAAAGCGCCCCTTTTTTATATTTTTTTTACACATAAACTGATACACAAGCATAAGCCTTTCCCAGATTACCCAGGAGGTAGACTTTCAATGCGTTTTTTTATTGAGGTATCCCCAGGAGGCCTAAACCATTAAACTAAAACGCAGCGAGGAAATGAGCAGAGGAGAAACTTTTAAACTTGGAAACTTACTTTTCTGGCCTTACATTTTGCAAATTCTGAAATGAGATCATCAAAGTCTAAAGAATTTAATAATTTCTTTTCAATGGACATTATAGATAAACCTTCCAATCTCTCTTGAGTCATGGTTGTCCTAAGATAATTTTTAATAACTTTAAGTTTAGAAAAACTACGTTCTCCTGAAGCTACCGTGACTCGTGACCGGGATTGTATTAAGAATTTGGAGAGCAATTACTAAATTCGGGGCAAAATCTTCAAGGTTTGAACTAAAAATAAAATTTAACACATTTAAACTTGAGCTTTGTGGTGTAACAAGCTGGGATGTTATGGTTAAATCTTGAAACAATTCTTCTCCATCTAAATCTTTAAAACTACTTTATGTTAAAACATTCTGCAAATTAAGCCATTAAGCACGAACATTTTTATTTTCAAACATTCGCTTATGTTACTTAAAAATGAAAAATTGATACTATATACGTATCAAACCTTTCAAGTATTTAAAAAAAAAATCAACTTTAAATCTTTGTTTCGGGTCTAATATAGTTTCAGGACATTCATCAGCATAAAGTATTTTTCTCCGTTGAGATCGCAATGATGAAGCTACAGGAAACATATTTGGTATTTCTAGGGAACTAGCAATACGCTCGGTTAATTGAACATACTTACTCATTAAATTTTTCATCGGAACGCATTAAAATCAAACTGTTTTTTGTATTTTCTAAAACTGTTATGCCAGTTGACAGATTAACGGACGGACTTTGCAAATATTTACTTGTTTAATTTATATTTTCTAAAGTATCAAACCAAATTAGCAGGCAGCAAATAAATGTAAAATCAAAAGTTTTATTTCCTAACGATTCTGCAATGTTTTTTGCATCTAGATTTTTTAATTCTATAAGTGCTTCATATATTTCTTCTTAATTTGTTTTTAAAGGCCTTAATGCGTCTAACCTGCTCTCTCATCTAGTCTCAGAAGGGGGTTTCAAAGTATGACTTGGAATTTTTTTCTTATAAATATCCCACCTCGTTGTGGAACTATAAAAAAAGTTATACAAACATTGAATTGTATCGAAAAATTTAACTGCATAAAATAAGCACCGAGCAGCATCATTAACCACTAAATTTAAGGAATGCGGGCAACATGAAACTAAAAATGCTCTTGGTTCCAGGGTTCGAATTCGATTCTGAACACTCGCTTCTTTTCCTTTTATATTCGAACCATTATGTATGTATGTATGGATGTACTTTATTGAGATTTTTTTTTTACACTTATGATTCTTAATTCTATGTACCTATACTATAGATAGTTATTTCAATAGCTTGTTATTAATTTGCCGACTTAGAATTGGTCAGGCTACACAGTTTTTATTTTATATTAATTTAGTTTATTTTTGTAAAGCACATTAGTTGTTTCTTAGACACAGTCTCTTAGTTTTATAAAATTACGTCCACTCAACAAGACGAAGCCTATTCGAACCATTATCATAACTTTGGCTTTGACAGTTAGATACTTATTAAAATTTCATGTAATTCAAGCTTGTCTAAAATCAACTGAGTCAGTCACATTACGGTCTTGTCACAAAATACGTCACTTCTATTAAAAACTGATAGCTTTGTATTTAATATTAATTAACAACAAAGCAAAAAAACAATTGCAACAATCTGCATTCTGCACCAGACTAGATATACATTAAAAGTAGCCGTTACAACAGTCATTAACTTTCACAAAAAAAAAACAAACTGCCTGCGCAAGAACAATTCGACTCCACATAGAATCATCCCTCTTTAATTTTTAAGCTCTATGCTCCTTTTCCATTCTATTAAAAATTTCATCTGTAATCAGGCACTTAACTCTTACACAGTGTGCAATAAGAAAACCTGCACGCTCTGACCCATATGATTCCGTATAAATAAGTTTTTTTTTTAAATATCTCCCATGTTAGTTTCGATAATCAGTGTGCAAAAAAGAAAACTTGCACATCAATTGACCATTTGTAGCAAAGACACCTACCTACCTCATTTCCAAATATTTCACCCTGTTCGTACAAGAGAAAAAAGAAAAAATCTCAACACAAAAAAGTTTCATGCAAGAGAAAAAAAGAAAAAATCTCAATACAAAAAAGTTCCATGCCATCTCATATGTGCAAGATATATTTTATGCACACCGAGTCCCAAAATTAACATAGAGAGTATGACAAAGCAAAATACTTATTCATATTGAATCGTATGGGCTAGTACGTGCAGGTTTTGTATCACGCACGTTCCTGAATGTGAGTTCTCACTACAAAGAAAACAACAAAAAAATGTCTCCGAAAGAAGAGAGCAGGTAGGTTGCTGTGCTACTTTCTACTACAAATACTAATCAAAGACACTCCATATATTTTTGTTGTTGTTTTTTTTGTAGATGAGAACTCACATTCAGGTACGTGCATGATACAAAACCTGCACGTACTAGCCCATACGATTCAATATGAATAAGTATTTTGCTTTGTCATACTCTCTATGTTAATTTTGGGACTCGGTGTGCATAAAATATATCTTGCACATATGAGGTGGCATGGAAATTTTTTGTGTTGAGATTTTTCCTTTTTTTCTCTTGCATGGAACTTTTTTGTGTTGAGATTTTTTCTTTTTTTCTCTTGTACGAACAGGGTGAAATATTTGGAAGTGAGGTAGGTAGGATTTTTAGTTCTGCGATATTTTGAGTTAAATTTTCATTGAATGCAACAATGAAAGTGATGTTAGTTAGTGCGCAAGAGGTAACTTAGGACAGTTGTGATGGATGTTTTTTTGAGATTATTTTAAGAATGTTTGTGGTTAAAGAATGGCAAATAGTAGTACATATTTGTTTGCAAGATCAGATTACATTTTCTTGCTCCTGGTAATGCGCCCCCAGAATTCTGCGCCCTGTGCATTTGCACATCTTGCACATATGCTTTGTCCGGCCCTGTCTTGAGCTATGGACGACGAAAAAAACTTCGCGAACGTACGGACGTACGTACACACGCACTCACAGACATCTCTCTAAAAATATTTTATTTCGACTCTATGGACTTTGAAACGTTGAGAAATGTCATATTTTTCAATTCGAAAAATCGGACCGATTACAAAAACTTCTTATTTAAGGTTATCAAGCTGTTTTTTTAAGATGGTATACAAAATATTCTTTTTACACCTATAAAATGCATTAGAAAAACAATGGCGTAATATTTTAAACAACCTTTTCTTAAGGGTTTAACATTTTACTAGTTAGCAATTTGCTAAATATTTAGCAATTTTCTAAAGGATTCCAAAATTTTAAATCTTTCTTTTCATTTACCTAAGTAACTAGTAAATTGCTAATTTCCTTTTATTTAAATACGGACATCCAAAGATGTCTAAAAAGTGACAATTCATGAAAATAAACAAATTAAATACGCTTAAATTAAGTAATTAATTAATTGATTAATTGGAATTTCCAACTGTGACTGGACTATTCCATCTACTGCTCTTAAAAGAACAACTGTACAGATGTCGTATGGATTTAAAAATTGTAAAAATTAAAGTAGCCATTCCGTGATTTTAACTTTAGCAAACTGTTAAGACTGGTACCCGTGGCATGATTGTTAGTGCGTTGGACTGCATGCCAGAGGTCTTGGGTTCGATCCCTGCCTATGCCATCTTAAGTTTGTTCACAGGTGCTGCCTCTTGCGAGGAATTGACAAATTTTTCAAGAGTAATTCTTGTCATGAAAAGTGCTTTCTCAAATCAGCCGTTCGGTTGATATAAACTGTTAAAAGATAGTAAAATGTTAAAATCGTTTAAAATTAGGTGAATCATCTTTGAAGCTTAGTAAATCGTTTAAAAGTTTTGCGAAAATATCTTTGTAAATTCAAAATGAAGTTATGCGATTATTCCACCATTGGAAATCATTCTGACAAGCTGTTTAAAGTTGAGATATATTCCCAAAGCCTGGAGAATGGCAAAAGTGGTCTTCATTCCTAAAGCAGGAAAACCCTCCCATACGTTAACCCTAAAGATCTACAACCAATCAGCCTATCATCCTTCCTTCTTAAAACCTTGGAAAGATTGATTGAAATTTACATCAGATATAACTTAAAACCATGTCTCATCAGCTCAACATGCTTACTCTAAGGGAAAATCAGTAGAAACAGCACTTCATTCGCTGGTACGTAGTATTGAATATTCCCTCGAATACAAAGAATATAACCTCGTAGCTTTCTAAGATATTGAAGGAGCTTTCAACAACGTCAGTTACCAGGCGATCACAACAGCAATGGATAAGCTGAAATTAGAGAAATCACTCATAGATCTTATAAGTCTCATGCTCAAAAGCAGGACAATAAGGGACAAGGTGGGGTCCTTTCGCCTCTTTTATGGAACATGGTAGTAAACGACCTACTAACATCACTGGAAGCAGAGGGTTTCAGGGTGATTGCCTATGCTGACGACGTTGCAATATCTGTATCTGGGAAACACCCCCAAATTCTATCGGAACTCCTACAAAATGCCTTAAATAGGCTTATTAAATGGGCTAAGCAATGTGGCTTGGACGTCAATCCACATAAAACTGAACTAGTACTCTTTTCGAGAAGGTACAAAATTCCTCAGATTAGCCCACCCAAGATTAAAGGAATACCATTAAGGTTTTAGACAAAAAACTAAATTGGAAGGCAAATATTGATGAAAGAGTAAAAAAGGCTACTGTAGCGGTTTTTACTAGTAAAAAGGCCATAGGATCAAAATGGGGCTTCTCCCCAAAAATAACCCACTGGCTTTACACTTCGGTAATCAGACCGATACTCATCTATGGAGTTGTCGTATGGTGGACCGCACTGGACAAGATGGTAAATCTAAATAAGGTCATCAAAGTCCAGCGGTCAGCAGGTATGTGCATCACAGGAGCACTTCGCTCAACACCAACCGCAGCACTGGAAGTGCTTTTAAACCTTACACCTCTTGACATCTTCTCCAAAATGGTGGCAGCCAACTCATGTGTGAGGATTAAAGCCACCTCTCAATGGAACAGTAACAATACTGGCCATACTACCATTCTAAACAATTTCAGATCTATTCCAGATCGCTTAGACTATACCACCCCTAAAATGGTATTCGGTAAAAACTTCCATGTGTCCATCCCTTCAAGATCCTCCTGGGAAGAAGAGAGACCCCTGGAAGACAATGCGGTACACTTCTATACAGACGGTGCAAAGACCGATTACGGAGTTGGAAGTGGTATCTATTCGGAACAACTGAATCTCAGTCTATCATACAAACTTCCCAATCAATGTAGTGTATTCCAGGCAGAAGTAATGGCGATTAAAGAGGCACTATCCTGGCTCAAAGAAAACGTTATATCTTGCAAAGATATACGAATTTTCTCGGACAGCCAAGCCGCTCTTAAATCTCTCGCGTCTGTCTCCACTAACTCTCTAATAGTCCACGACTGTCAATCATCTCTGAATGAGATGACGGAACAGTTTAATATTCACCTCATTTGGGTGCCGGGCCACAGAGACATTCCGGAAAATTGCAAAGCCGATGAGCTCGCCAAAAACGGAACACTTCTGCCTAATGTTAGACAAAAACATAACATAGGAATACCACTTGCTACATGCAAATATCTTCTAAAACAATATGCTCTAGAATCACCAAATGCTAGATGGTCACAGAGTACCACCTACCAAGCAACCAAGCAAATATGGCCAAGCATAGACTTAAAACGGTCAAAAGGCTTGATATCCCTGAGCAGACAAAATATAAGCTCTACAATTGGAGTAATAACAGGACACTGCCTCATAGGAAGACATGCTCTGAGGCTAGGGGTCTACACAAATGACTTCTGTAGAAGCTGCATGGTCGAGGAGGGGGAGCAAACAGTCCAACACCTTCTATGTACATGTCCAGAACTCTCCTTTAGAAGGAATAACTTCCTCGGTAATCCCTTCTTCGATAATACCAGTGAACTGGCAACAATTGACACAAAATGTCTCTCTAACTTTATTAAAAGTACAAAATGGTTTGTTTAAGTTCATTACTCTCCCATGAGTAACCTCGTTAGTGGTATCACAATGGACTCTTGAGGTCTAAGTGAGTCAATGACATCTGGACAGCCACTCTAACCTAACCTAACCTATGTGAGTTAAATATATTAAGAACCAAAGAAAACAGTGTTACTTGCTCATCGGGTCGATTGCGACTCCCGAATTAGTTTTATTATTCAAATTATCAATTAATTACTTAAAGCTAAGGTCAATGCATCCACTTCCCGTTGGCCTTCGGATATTGCAATGTATCGATTTTCAGCGGAAAGTGGTGTTGAATTACATTATGGGTTGCGAAGTAACACATATTATTTTTACCTACATAGGACAAAAATATAAAACAATAATCTTAACACAAATTTATCCCTCCATTTAGATAACAATAAAGTCTCATATATTGTCTATTCACAATCATATACCTATGTATAGGTATGCATAATATAGAGAATCTCCATCTCCATTTAAATTCATCCATCCTCCATGCATAAACTTGCTAATAAAATTGAACTCTGGAGAATTTCATTTCAAATTGAAAAATATTACTTATTCATACATTTTATATACCCGTATCGTAGCTAGCAACCTCTTAACTTAACACAGCCTCCAATCTCCAATTGAAATGCGATTACCAACTGCGCCGCGAAAAACATTCCATGTATTTTTAGAAAATATTATTCAGTTGCACTCACTTGCTAAATGCGTAATTATATAGCACCATAGGACGACGACGACGCAACGCGCCTGGCATAATCTTTTGCTCTGCAATTTTGTTTTTGTTGCTTATATACCTATTAATACTCGTATGTATATTATGAAGGTACCATATTTTTGGGGGCAGGAGCGCGTGCAACAAGTTTCTTATGCCACCATATACCTACCCTACAATGAGGCATAAGTGAGTATAGGTATAGGTTATATGGTCTTCTGTCTGCAATTATTAATACGATCACTTACATGAGTGGCCGGCATCGCATCTTGGCCCAAAATGGGGTTATCGAACTATAAAAGTTAATCGATTTAATTTTTATTTTTGCTTTATTTCACCAAATTATTATATATTACGTTAAACGATGTTCACTTCATTTTGCATGCGCGAAATTTGTGCATGGTGTGCGCGTTTTTCTGAGTTGCCTTATAATTTATTGTAAAAAGTTTTGAAAAAGATAAGAAGAAACTCAAACGCAAACTTAAGGTTTATAATAAAAAAGCTTACAAATATAGGTACCTATAGTTTTTCCGTTCTACGCCTTGCAGTTTATCAACCTATAATTTTTGAACGATGCGCATTTTGAAAGAGAACAAAAGAAAATAAATTATAAATACAAGTTGCGTGATGCAGCATCAGTATATGGACACTGTATAGTGCGCAGCGTGTTGTGCGCTTCTCAATTGCACTCAGGACACTTCACCGAGCAGCCCTGTCCAATGATTTATGCACCCCATAATTAGTTTTTTTGTCTTAAGTGAAGATTTGATCAAACACATTACACGTTCGTCGCACACAAACCGCGCACCAAGTGGTGCTAAGATTAAAGGGCTTAAAGGAGTTCTTTTATATGTACCTACCCCGACCCAAAAGACTGCATTGGCCATTTTACTCACCATTTTTTCTTCTTGAGATGAGCATATAAGTGGAGACCCTTTTAATGGAGATTAATTACTAGGACGCACACAGGACATCAAGAGCTCCTATAGAAACCGTCTAATTGATTATTGATTCACATTGTATGAAGTGAGCCTGTGTACCCATGATAACGAGGATATGGACGTGTCCGCCATAATACCACTAAAGTGGCAAACAATTTAATAGTTTCTTCCGCTAATGTATATCGAGTCTGTCATTATAACAGTTATTAGCACAATGCCATGGTGGTGATGAAATGTCCGCGCCTTGCCTGAATTGCCTATACACTTCAATTCGACTTGTTTGCATATCCTAACTTCTGGACAGACGCAGAGCTCTATAGTGCAGCTGCATATGGCGTTGGTTAAAAACAGGGACGTACCTACTCATATACAAAGAATATGAGATTTTGTTGCTATTTGTTTTAAAAACTGTATATATGATTTTTTTAAAAAGACGTGGACATTTTTTATTAATACTTACTTACTTAGGTCCTCAGACCTGTTAAGTCCGTTGGGAACCCCTTAAGGAGCATAGGGCCTCTACTACGCCTACGTGCCATCGTGTGCCGTTTCCGGAGATGTGTTTCAGCTCCCTCCAACTCTTGCCCAGTGACGATGATTCCTCCTCGAATGTCCTGCGGCATGTGCTTCCCGGTCGTCCAGCTCTTTTTCCTTCTTGTGTGAGCGGATTCCACTGCATTGCTTGGCCTGCAATGCAGTCGTTACCTTTTCGAAGCGTATGTCCAATCCATTGCCATTAACGCCTTCGTGTAATAGTTTCTATAGGTTCCTGACCTGTCCTTCTATGAAGGACCTCATTAGATATTCGGTTTGGCCAGAAAATCCTTAGGATGTTGCGAAGACATCTATTCACGAAAGTTTGCAGCTTCCTCGTAATGGCTGAAGTAACCTTTCAGGTGCTGCACTCATAAAGAAGCACAGATTCGACATTTGTGCGAAACAGTCGTAGCTTTGTTCTTAAGCTGATAGAGTTATTCCTCCAAATTTTCGACAACGTACCGAACGGCGCTTTTGCTTTGCTGATGCGGCAGATGACGTCTTGTTCGATTCCGCCTTAGATGAGGACGATACTTCCAAGGTATTGAAAGCTCTCCACCGGTTGTGAGGAAATATTTATTTGAGAGGATGGTTGGGTTCCGAGGTTGATCATTGTTGTTCTGCCGGAATTAATTTTCAGCCCCACGACTTCTGCTTCTCTCTCCAAAAGTGTTGTAATTTGATGGAGATCCATGATTCTATGAGAGAGTAAGCAAACATCGTCCGCTTAATCTAAGTGCTTTAAATAGGATGTCAAAGTCCATTAGATCCTTCCGCTACCTGACAAAGCTGCTCGCCAGTACATCGCTTATCACCAACAAAAACAATATTGGCGACAGAATACAGCCCTGCCTGACCCCGCTACGGATTTCAAAATCCTCTTACAACCTAGCATCGTGCAGAACGTGACACGTGGATCGATCATATGTTCCTTCCATAATAGCAATTAGTTTTTCTGGAATGCCTCTCCTCCGCAAAGCTAACCAGATGTACTCCCTGTTGACGCTATCAAAGGCCTTCTCGAAGTCGATGAACAGCAGGTGTAGTGGTGTTCGATATTAAACGCACTGCTCAGTAATAATACGCACGGTGTTGGTGTGATCAATACAGGAGGATCCAGCGCGGAATCCTGCTTGTTCGTCATCAAGTGTAGCCTCAAGGTGTTCTCTGATGCGTTCCAGTATGATTTTTGCTACTATTTTGGCAACAGCAGGTAGAACGCAAATTCCTCTCCAATTTTCGCACTTTGTAAGATCTCCTTTTTTGGGAGCTTGACGATCATTCCCTTTTTCCACTCATCGGGGAAGCTTTCGATGGTCCAGGCTTCTCATATGAGCGGATGAAGCAGTTCGCTTGAGAACGTTGGCGCTGCTTGCAAAAGCTCTGCGAGAATTCCATCAAGTCCTACCGATTTGTTGTTCTTAAGTCCTTTAATTGCGGCAACGATCTCATCTTTACTGGGACGTGCGGATTCGGGGATTAGTTTGTTGGGGCGCTTCAGAAGACTTGCTTTTAAAAAAACTTCCATTTCAATGCCAATCACTTTGGCCCTATCAGGACGTTCCAGAAATGTCGTGCAAACAGTCTATCAACTAATTGAAAGGCGAAATCTCATTTAAAATACGGTCCTGATTTCATGTGCTGAAGCCGAGTTTGAGTGACTGCGGTTTGTTCAAAAGTGTTGTGTTGCTAAAAAGCAGCCTGTTTGACCAGTAACCACATTTAAAATAATTCAGAGTGTGTCATGCGGGTTGAGATGACATGCGTTTTTATGCGACAGTTTATTTAGGTAAGTATGAAATAATAGTTAAATGAAACCACAGCAAATAACCAGGGTGTTTCATAACATCACTTCAACCAAAAAAAGGGGGGTGATTTCACCATCTAACCACTACTTTTGTATACGATGGGGCAGGATTTCTTCATACAATGTAGTCTAGTTGACGCACTTAATATAGCCTATGTGTGTAGGTCGCGTGTGGTTTTTGTGGGAGAAGGATTTTACTCATTTTTTACGATTTGCTTATATAATTAACGTAGGTATATATACACTATACGCAAGTATAAAATTGCAACAATTTAATAGGAAATTTGCGTGCGTGATAACGATTTGTAGATAAGAGAGTGTGCGACTATTAGTTGTTATAGTTGATATATTTTATATGCAAAATTTCTCGTAACACTGTGATTTTGAAAGCAAATATTTGCAAGGAATAACTTATACAAGTGAAAAACAGTGTTTATTTTAAGGAGCTAAATGTTATCAATATGTTTGATTAAAGAGACCGTAATGTTTCTATATGAAATAGAAGACAAACTGCCTTGCAACATTAATTTTGTAAGTCAAAAGTTTATTTGAGGAAAAACTCAGGGAATCTAAATTAATTTTGACATGATATATACTTTTAATATTTTTTATCTTTAATTTGCTTTTTAATGCGAGGAAAGACAAAATAAATTGATTAATTAGTTGGCATAAGATTCCGTGGAGAACTAGGGCCTAGTGATTTACAAATCTCAACCATTCTTGTGTGCGAGTATTGTTGTCAGGGATGGAGGAGACCACCTACAGTTTTAAGTCGAATCCCAACGGCTTATTTAAGAAAGCCCTTTTATTGACAAGAATTACTCTTGGGAGGATTTGCCAATTCCAGGAAGTGATTGAACCCAAGACCTGTGGCACGACAGTCCAAAGCACTGACCATCATGCCACAGGTATTACAGGAAAGGCATAGCAGTCATTTAAGGAATATTTTACAGACAGTTCTCTAACTCCAAAAAGGCAAGATTGATATTTTTCGAACCAAGTTTTAGAAAAGATTGTTTTTGAGCATTCAATTCTGAAGAAACCCCTTGGCTTAGAGAGATGGTACTATAAAACGTTAAAACGTCAAATTTTTAATTTTATAATTAAACTTCGAACTTATCACTTAAAAAAAACGAGTGTTTTTCTAAGTTGTCTATTTTAACTGCCGCCCATTTTGTTAGGTTTTAAATGGATTTATTTTCAATTTTGGCGTCTGAATAACGCAAATTTGTTTCGAATGGACCCAAAACAGAATGCCGTTATTGATCAAAATTTGAATAAGCGAATTTTGTTTAGCGATGAAGATCACTTTTGGATGATTGGATACGTCAATAAACAAAACAGCCATATTTGGAGTTTCCACAAAAACTGACTGTTTAGCGCACTTCTTTAAAAACGATGTTGGAAAGAATGTTACAGTCAATGGTGACCACTTAGAGCCATGATTACTGAATTGTTCGTTTATGAATTGAACAACCATTATGTGAAAGAACTGTGGTTACAATAAGAAGCCGCAACATGTCACACAGCTGACATCAATTTAATTATTGAAGGAAAAGTTTGGCAACCCATAGTTTCACTTTAAGGACCCGTGAATTGTCCTCAAAGATCATGCGATTTGACGCCGCTTAACTATTTTCGGTGACTATAATAGAAGTCAAAACGATCGACTACTTGGAGGACAATATTTGATGCGTTGTTGCCGATATACCATATACATACATATGGTAAAAAAAGTCATCAAATATTTTTTTTATTCCATATATAATATATTTAACAGAATTAGTTTAAAAAATTTACATGCATGGCTTATAGCTAAAACAAAGTTTATCATTAGACCGCATGTGTTAAAAGTTAATATACATGTAAGCTGTTCTTGTAACAGACTCTCTTGCCCGGGTTATTGATTTTAGATACATTGTTTCATCTATCGGGTGATTTGTTAAGAGCTTGAGAACTTTTTTTAAAAAAAAAACGCATAAAATTTGCAAAATCTCATCGATTCTTTATTTGAAACGTTAGATTGGTCCATGACATTTACTTTTTGAAGATAATTTCATTTAAATGTTGACCGCGGCTGCGTCTTAGGTGGTCCATTCGGAAAGTCCAATTTTGGGTAACTTTTTCGAGCATTTCGGCCGGAATAGCCCGAATTTCTTCGGAAATGTTGTCTTCCAAAGCTGGAATAGTTGCTGGCTTATTTGTGTAGACTTTAGACTTGACGTAGCCCCACAAAAAATAGTCTAAAGGCGTCAAATCGCATGATCTTGGTGGCCAACTTACCGGTCCATTCCTTGAGATGAATTGTTCTCCGAAGTTTTCCCTCAAAATGGCCATAGAATCGCGAGCTGTGTGGCATGTAGCGCCATCTTGTTGAAACCACATGTCAACCAAGTTCAGTTCTTCCATTTTTGGCAACAAAAAATTTGTTAGCATTGAACGATAGCGATCGCCATTCACCGTAACGTTGCGACCAACAGCATCTTTGAAAAAATACGGTCCAATGATTCCACCAGCGCGCTGCAGCGTACAAACCACACCAAACAGTGCATTTTTCGGGATGCATGGGCAGTTCTTGAACGGCTTCTGGTTGCTCTTCACTCCAAATGCGACAATTTTGCTTATTTACGTAGCCATTCAACCAGAAATGAGCCTCATCGCTGAACAAAATTTGTCGATAAAAAAAGCGGATTTTCCGAACACTGATTTTGGTAATAAAATTCAATGACTTGCAAGCGTTGCTCGTTAGTAAGTCTATTCATGATGAAATGTCAAAGCATACTGAGCATCTTTCTCTTTGACACCATGTCTGAAATCCCGCGTGATCTGTCAAATACTAATGCATGAAAATCCTAACCTCAAAAAAATCACCCATTATAATAGAAATAAGGTCATACAGTTCATTTCTAAATGCTTCTAAATTATCAATACTTAGTGACAACGGATAGTTATATTCTGATGCCAAATCAAACCAGTCTTTAAAAGGAGAGTAGCTACCCCGTAGAGATATCAAAATAATCTTTTTCTGAATATTATCATTGGTCTACTCATGACTTTAACAATATAGTCTGCGTTAGCTTTGAGGTTTTTAAAGTAAATTGGAGGCAGGCCAGATTCAATTGAAATAGCGTAGTTTGGTGTATTAAAAGGGAGTCTAAAAATACGTTTGAAAAAGTACCGTTGGACTAATTCGATTACTTCTAATTCCTTGTATCCATAAACTTTATTAGCGTATAAGAGAGAACTTTTGATAGTTGTCTCAAATACTTTAAATTTAGTCGACGCATTTATAGAGTTACTTTTGAAGAAGTTTGACCACAAACAATTGATAGCTGCTTTTGCTACCTTGTCTTTAAAATGAGCTCCAAGATTTAGGTTATGTCTTATAGTAAATCTTAGGTATTTGTAATCAGTCACTACTTCTATGTTTGAGCCGTCAAGGTGCTAGTTGCGATGAGTACTATTAATGCGGTTTTGAGATCTAAAAACCATTATCTTTGACTTTGAAGTATTTATTTTAAGGTCCCAAGTATCGCAATAATGTTTTAATTTGCTAATCTGAAGCTTCAAAGTTTCTGGATTATCGGTTAGAATGACAAGGTCATCTGCATATAAAAGCACCTTGATAAGTACATCTCCAAAAATAACACCACCTTCATCTTCAATGTCATTGATGAAGAGGGAAAAAATCAAGGGACTCAAAATGCAACCCTGTGGTACTCCCGTTTCAGATTTAAATTGATTTGACAATCTCATACCAATTTTTACTACGAACTTGTATTTAATATTAGTTGTTCATATATTCTTTTGAACTTTGTAGACAAGCTTATATCTGTAAGTTTGAAAAATAGTAACCTTCTGTTTATAGTGTCAAAGGCGGCTTTGAAATCTACAAAAAATGCATAGAGGTTCTTTTTTATCAATAAAACGTTTAGCAACACTCGTTAGTGTAAAAATTTGGTCTATTGTAGAGAGATTTGCTCTGAACCCAGCTTGGAAACAACTTATTTTATTATTCCTTTGAACCCAGGAAACAAGCCTTAGGTACAGTAATTGAGTGCAAATTTTCCGCAGAGAGCTGAGAACAGAGATTCCCCTGTAGTTTTCCGGTAGGTTAGGATCTCCCTTTTTAAAGATCACAGGTACGTATGAAGATCGGATGCTATTTGGAATTGTCTCATCTTTAAACATCTTGTTTATTAAAAGTAAAATTTGTTCTAGAAATTGTGAGCTGGCATTTTTGTAGAACTCGACCGGTATGCCATCTAAATCCGGAGCCTTATTATCCTTCTTTTTTTTTAAAACCACTATTACCTCTAGCATTAAAAATCGGGATTTTAACTCATCAATATAAGTGAATGGTAGTGAAAAAACTTGTGTTCATTTGACCAGGGTCTGCTATGAAAAGTGTTTTGAAGTAATTAGCCATTGTATATCCACATCAATAGCAGAGACCGTTGACATATTATTTCGGCCAGCTAGAATGCGTACATTTGACCAAAATAATCTAGAATCATTACAATGTATCAGATTCAACGCCATGTTTTTTAGATAGGTATTGTTGTTTTTTGAGGCTACACAATCTTCTGTACGAATTATTTGCCTGAAGATATAGGGACTTAGAGGCCAAATTATTTTTTTTTTCTAAAGATTTTAAGAAACGCGAAAGATTTTTTTCTATTTCTCCTACATTATTTGTCATACCAACAAGATTTATAGTTATTGGATCTATTGTGAGAACTCATGACAGCTTATATTCTGATGGTGTCAAAAATTAAATCCGTTGAGACATCTACTGTGTTTGAAACCAGACTTGAAGGATTGATTGGGTGTTGAAGTAGATTTCTTCTATTGATATCGGATTTTAAATTAATCCAACGAAGCTTTTTGCATCAGTTTTCAATTTGTTGTCGTAAATCGCATTCAGGGGTTCTAAATTTGCAAGAGGCACATGTAGGAAGATGCGATGAATAGGTAGCAGTAATCACCTCGAAATCATTGACAATTTTGAGCCAGTCACCTTTGGCTAAGCAGTAGTCAATTACAGAACAACCTTGACTAGAAATGAAAGTAAAACTGCCAGTTGGATCACTTTTGGATACCCCATTTAGAATATAAAACCCAAAATCCTCAACCATCGTAGTCGAAAAGTTGCCATTTGAGTTTGTGCATTTATCAACTGATTCTCTTTGAAATGTAAATTGTTCAAAACTTAAAAACGAAGAATTTTGGAAAACTCCTATTCGACTGTTTAAAAAGTCACCAATTATTAAAATATTTTCATTAGTTTGGTTCACCAGAAAATTTTGGAAAGTTTCAAATTGAACTTTCCAATTACTAAAATTAAGGTAAATTGGTATTACTAAATAATGTTTTCCGTTGAAGACACAGTCAATGAATACTTTGGTTTCACTATTTTTGAATTTTATGTTTTTGTTAGCAATATTTAATTTAATTCCGCATAGAATACCACTGCTGGCCCTGGCACGACCTAATCTAAAATTTCTGACGGCGCGGCGGGTATCCATTTGAGATTATAACCTTCCTCCACAAAAGTTTCAAGTAATATAAATACATCGTATTTTAACACTAATTTAAAAAAATATGGCATTAATAATTTACTTTTTAATCCTGTTACATTATAGCAAAAAATGTTAAAGTTAAAAAAGTGAAAGGAATTAGGCTAATGTTATAAGAATGGTAGATATTCCAAATAAGACTACGTCCGATCGAGCTGTGGAGTTCCGGGCATATGCCAGAAATCATACTTAAATTATAATTTCAGGATATTTTTCAAATGAAGTAAATTTCATATCGATTTAAATAATCTTTGTCTTATTTCATTTCAAAGTTCTATACGTCTTAAAAAACTCACTCTTTACGTAAGAATGATTTTCCAAATAATGTGTTGCTTAGTGCAAATCTCGAGAACGACTTAAACGATTCGGCTAATTTTTTGTATGTATGTAGGTAGATGTTAAAATCCATATCCAAGATTTATAAAGAGACAAAATTTATAATTTACACGGATACATTAAGTTTGCTAAAAAGTTTTATCAGTAAACTGAATCAAAAGTTGAATTCACAAGCTTTCCAAATACTTAAAATTATTAAGATCATATTTTGTTAAGCTAACGAGTAATATTTGTTTCCAAAAATATTACATGTTTATGAAATATGAAATGTGCAGTGAATCGAGAACATACAAAGCAATCAAGATGATTTGGCGAACGGATAGAATTTTTGAACTCGCTTGGCTTCCCAGGTTTGCTGCCTCACAACCATCAGTTAAAAATTAAAGTTCAAATTGTGATGGTACATTGCTAGTGGTAAAAAAATGACTCAACAACGTGATAGAAGAAATCTTTTTAAAAGAAAAGTATAGAGGAGGATACCTTTTGACCAAGAATCTCAATGATACCCTCATATGTACCATTCCAATTTAAACAACTGCAGTTTTCTGTGCGGTTTGCTTTCCTTATAACTATACACAAGTCTCAGGGGCTGTCATTGATTGTCTGTGGCATTAATCTATAAAAATAGGTGTTTTTCTACATCTATATTATTATTTTTTCTGATAGGTTTATATAGGTCTATTATTATGTTCAGTTCATGGCTTTATTTGCGCGTCGATAGACTTTTAAATGTCCATCGGATTATATTCTCTTTGAATAAAATTTTACAGAACGAACGTCTGCCGGGTCAACTTGTTTTGGTAGTATTTTATAGGTTCCTAATTTTTGTTTAGTGTAAATTGTATTTTTCTTAAAATTGTATGTATTGATGAAAACAGTATTTTATATAAGATGAAATAAGTTTAAAATCAATATCATCGTTTGTACTCAAGATATTTAGGAGTTATTTTGACTGTTACCAATTCTTATAATGAAAAATACTTTAAAAATATGTAAATTCTTAAACTTTTTTCTATGATTTCTTAAAATTTTTCTTTCGTTTTGAGATCCTACCTAGTTTGCTTTGACTTTAAAAATAGGCCTTCTAAAACAGTTCCCTAGTCGTATAATGACTAAATCAAGCCAAAGTCATAGTATATTTATTTTATTTCCTCAAAAATAACTAATACGCTTTGGTGCACTGTTAAAAATGTATTTTAGATCTTTTTCAAATAAAATAAAATATTCCTTAATTGCTAATAGCTCTTCTTTTTAACATGAAATGTTTTATAGATCTACGAAAATTATTGTTCTTAGAAAAATTTACTTCAGACCCATTATGATTGAGCACCTCACAAATAATATAAAATTTCAAACGTATTTGTAGCGACATCCAAATGAATGCAATTGAACGCACTACAATAACCACGCACTTGAACGCGACACACAGCTGACTGCCTTTCACCTGTCATTTTTTTGACAGCCAACATGACCTGCCATGAACATCCGTTGAAGAGCTTTGGTAGTTCTCTTCTTGTTTCTAACTTCGTGGGCTCTGGTCGATCGGCAGCTACAGTGGATGCAATTTAATTTATTTTTAAGTGATTAGTTTTTGTATAACTAAAATAAATATTATAATTATTTATTATAAAGTTAATGAATTTAGTGTTTCATTACATATTTAAACCACTTTAATAATTTGGTACTTAGACACTTCCAATTTGAATTTTTAAATTTCAGTGGTCAGCGTCGCGTCGGTACCACGTTATTATTATTGATATTATTGATTTTCAAAGTTTTTAATGGTTATCTAACAAGTGAATTATTATACTCTATTAAAGTTTGATAGCTTTGAAATTGGTATGTATGAAAAATTAAACGACTTAATTAAAGTTAACTAAATGTATTATTATTCCATTAAAATAATTTTAATTGCCTGAAAACATTTTTATACTTTTCAACATTCGCGTCTTAAATTAAATTTTTTAAGACTTTATATAATTTATTCCTACCACATATCGAACAAAATTTTAAACTTATTGCCTTACTGCCCAACTAAATCAAAACCAAAAAAAATCATATTCCTGGTATCAGTATATCTAAATATTCTTTATACCTACTCAAAATGCAAAATAGTCCCGCTTACAGAACCCATATAGATAGTTAAATTTATTTTCTTCTTGTTTTTTTTTTTTTTTTTATTTCAAATTTTAAACATTCACACTCGTTATGGCCGATTTTATTTCGTAATTCAATTCACACACCGCAGCCGTTCAGTTCACTTTGTATCGAACTTAGGCAAATATGAAATCGTAAATTACTATACTTTGGACATATGGGCACATATATGAAATGAATTGGTCAACCGAATGCGAACGGAATGAAAAACCTTAACAACAAAAACCTTATAAACAAAAGAGAAAAATCAGACTCCCACAAATATGGACTCAAAGTGTAATATTCATATATGGGGAGCTAAGCAAACGAAAAAAAAGAAGTATATAACCGAAATCACACACGAAATGGAAATACAAAAATTTATTTACTTAAAGTGTTGTTAAATTACACTAAATTGCTTAATTTCAATAAAAAAAAGCGAAATCCAAAGTGCCCCGCAGCCTTAATGGCATCATTCAATTGGCAATTCGAGATATTTTTATGGATACTTTATTTCATGTTACGAGAGACAGTGGCACTATACATTATACAATGTTTATATACATATTTTGATATTCATACACAACTTTGATACAGTAAAATCTCGCTAACACGATACTTACAATTTTAATCAATATTTATAATTTGTTAACAAATAAGCTTATTTATAAAATTTAAGGTGAGTAGTTAGTTTTTAAGCGAAAAAATAATATGTAAAGTGGGACATATGATATTTATTTTTAAATAATAGGTTATTTTGACACTGAAAGCATGTTTCTTCATAACGAAATGAGTCACTTTACTTTTGAAAAACGTTGGAAAGTAAATATTTAAAATTCATTTCCAAATACTTAAAACGTATTTACAAGGCTTTAACATTGCGTTTTTTGAAAATACGTCTGACGCTAGTTTGAGCAAAAAGTTTTTGAGACTGATATGCTAGTGGACATTTTACACACTATAGCTAAAGTATAATTTTGCACAAAGATAAAGATCTGTCAATATTAGCTTAGAAGGTGTATTGACTCAGTTAAAATAATTTAAGACCTATGACCAGACCATACAACTTGTTATTATTTCACAGTTCTGACTTAGAACACCACGAATTGGACAACGATTTTGGGTGAAAAAATCTTCTTTACTAAAAAGGTGAGTTTTCATCTCTGTAAAAACTTAAGCAAATGCAATTGGCGAAACTATGTTCAGAAAAACTGCACTAAGTAGAGTTTGACAGTTTAACTGAATAGTTAATTCTATAAGTTAATTAAATGTTGAGCTGGAAATAATTTTGTTAGGAGCATCCAGCAACTTATCTGTAAAATATGGTCGGAAGAAAACATGTACGATGAATGGAACCTCAGTCTCAGTATTGTTTGCCCGATCCTGCACTAACTATGGAGGAATAAGTCTACTTAACATCGCTTAAAAAATCTTCTCTGTATAATATGTGAACGTCAAAAGCACATCGCTACAAGCTGATAGGTCCTTATCAGTATGATTTAAGACCAGAAAATCCTACAGAAACACAACAAGAAAAAAACATGAACAGCAAATTGACATAAACCAACTCTTTATCCATTTCAAGGTCACATATGAGATCATCTACAGGGATCAGCTTTATATAGCCATGTCTAGTTTTGGCATTCCTACCAAATCGTTCGTTTGTGCAGGATGACCATGGAAAATTTGCGCTGCTCCATAAAGGTTGGAAACAACTTAAACAAACATTTCGATGTCAAAAAAACAAGTTAGACAAGTTGATGCACTGTCATGCGATTTCCTTAACATCGTTATTTAAAGAATAATGCATGCATAGATGCACTCGCTTTCAAAGGTCTGTCCAATAACTAGCATATATACTGATGACATTTACATAATCGGAAGAACTCAAGGTGATGTCAATAGGGCTTTTGTGAGCATTGAGGCAGAAACAAAGTACATGCTGTCATCAAGGACCTACAACATCGACGACGACGAAAATGTCATCATCGACAGACGTAACTTTGAGGTAGTTAAGGTCTCCGTCTACCTAGGCTCCACTATGAACAGAGAAAACAAAACCAGCGCTGAGATCAAACTAAAAATTACTTTTGCTAACCGCTGTTACTTTTGGCTAAGAAATCAATTGAGTAGCAAAGCAAAGCCCTCTCTCAAGCGACCAAAGTGTCGTTATGTAAGACCCTCATCATTCCCGTCCTATGACAAAAGAGGATGGAAAGTACCTTGAGCCGTTTCGAGAGAAAATTCTTCGCGTGATTTACAGTCCCGTATGCATACAAGCCAGTAAGATAAAAATTGAAAGACTGATATGGCTGGTTCTCGTAGAGCGCATGGAAACCAATGATCCGGCCCGGAAAGTCTTCGAGTCCACGCCCACAGAATAGCGCAGTAGAGAAATACCGCGGATCAGGTGGTGCGCACAAGTGGAGAGTGACCTCACCCAACTTGAAGTGTGCAACTGGAGACATCTAGCTAGGGAACAAGCTAAATGGAGAAGTTTGTTGGGTGAGGACCTAGTTCACACAGGATTTTAGCGCCATCTTAATTAAGTAAGAAGTAATTATAGAACTTGCATGAAACGGAAGGCATCATTTTTAGTAGGTTTCTAAGACTATTCCGGTAGTTCGAGCATCAATTTTTCTTATTCATTTATGTTTATGTTTATGAAAGAATAGATGATTTGGATACAAACATTTATAGAACCCTTTCACGCATTACAGAGTTTTTACTGTTCCCACATCCGATCATATTGAACCAAAAACTTTTAGTTTTGCATATAGCAAAGTATCTCTGGATCTGACCGTTTTTCTTCTTTTTTTTAGAGACAACCAGACGAAAATTGCTCCATCCGTATCTTAAAGTGCTGGCATTTTGCTTGGAGCCATCACAAATTACTCGCAGATAAAATATTTCGTATATCTCTGAAATAAGAGACATCAGGAATCCACTATGCGGATGGAGTAGAAAACGATTGTATGTATTTACTTCTACTTTTGAACTTTAGCTTTTTATGGGCAATTTTCTAAGTTTTAACGATTTGTTATTGAATTAAAATAATATCTAAATCTTTTTACAATTTATTTGATTTTCATTTTAACATTTCAATATCTACCTTACTGAGAAGGCTGGGGTGAGAGGGGATTTTTTTTAATAAACTCTATTGTTGTGCGGTGCAGGTTGGTGGTGCGACTTTGAGTATGAATTAATTAAAACATCGCTTTGCGTGTCGTCTCGGCAGTTGATCGTAAGTTTGAGTTTTTATTGTTTTCTTATAAAATGAATATTTTAATTGAAATTGGGAAACCTGTTTACTCAAATTCGAATATGTAGTAAAAGTAACATGACTTGATTTTGATTTTGTTTTCATTTATTTTATATCTTTCTACCTAATGAATTTTATTTAAATGGAATGTTATTTGGGATGCATTATTTATATACCCCTACATGAGCTTGGTATACATTTGACTAAGTGATAATGGTCGATATTAAACAAGAATAAACTTATCGAAATCAAAGTCATAAATTCATCAAAACAATCGATTGTTTACTGTTGTATTTATCATGATTTAAAATTTAAAAAAATTGTGTATACGTTATATACATAAACCTATACTTAAACTAAGTATTAATTTAGAATGCAAATGGATTTTTTAATTTGTGTGTTTTATAAAATTGTAAAAGAATGTTTTTGGATAATAATGTTAATGTCTCTACTTATAGAATTTAATAATCACAAAACACATATTATGCCTAATTTAAACGATTTGTTTAGATATTTTTTGAAATGCTTTGTTTTTAAATTATGTATTTAGAAATTTCAGGTTCATTATTACCTCTTTATTCAAAATAAAAAAATGTTCTTGAACGAGGTGAAATTAGATAAATCATGAGTTTATTGTTATGTAGCACATTTACTTCAAAAATAGATTGAATCAGAAGATTTTAAATGGAAGATGCTTTAATTTCTCAAAACCGTCTCGTAGAGTAAATTTAATTTGTTACTTACATAAATCGTTTGGGATCGAGTATACTTCTCTGGCTCTATAAAAGCATGATATGAATTTCCTTAACTAAAAAAATATTTTCCAGTTATATGTATTCCATATATGTATTGACCATATTGTATTGACCATAGTATCCGTTTATTTATATATGTACATACATATATTGCAGTCACAAGAGCACAATGTCAATAAGCAATTAAATATAATTATTATGCAGAATTAAAAAATATAATTCAGCTCCATGCATCATGGATGGTTAGGTGAAGATAATAAATTTGGGTTGATGTACCTCTCAAGAATTTTATTTTAATTAATTTTAAAATAAACAAAAGTCAAAATGACATTTTTTCTTTTATATATTGATGTTGATTTTATCTTTTGTATATGAGTTGTACGAAATTCCTTTGGGGACATTGTGGAATGTTTATTTTTGATAAAAGTGGTAAACAACATTCTCACAAACAAAATTAAGGAAATTCAGGGCAAAACAAAATGTTTATAGATAAAATAAGTTATTTATATTTTTATTGACTTTTTTATGTTTTTATTTTTAATAAAAAGTAAAAATGAATAAACACTTATATTCAGAATATAAATGAAATTACCAAAATTTGTTCTCATATCAGAAATGGGAGATGAATTTTTATATGGCATGGTATGAGCTCACATATACAGGGTGTCTGGCGAAAGATTTTTATTTTCAAATTTAATTTAAAAAAATCTACTTGATTTATTGTTTTATTTGAAATATTAAACGACAGACTATTAATGCGGATTTCAATTTTTGAACATTATGTCATCAAAATGCTTTCCGTCGAGTTGCACGCACTGTTCAAAACGGAGCCTCGTGATACCCGCCACACCATACAGTAAATTTGGTTTAATTGCGATAGCTCTCGACGAATGTTTTCTTTTAGGCTCACTAGAGTTCGGGGATTCTTGCTGTAAACTCTCTCTTTGAAGAAGCCCCATAAAAATCCATTGGGGTTAAGTCGGCGGTCGCAACATCCTGTTTAAACCATGTGTGCAATGAAAACGATGGATGAGCTTGAAGATTTGCCAAGTAGAAATCCGTTATCATGCATCGGTAATTGCCACTATTGACATTTGTCGCCTAGCCCCGAACATTCTGGAAAAAAATGGTCCAATTGTACCATGTTTAGATAAGGCGCACCAAACAGTTACTTTGATGGGGTAATGCAATGTCTTTTGTTGTTTCAGTCGAGGGTTATAAGTTCTTGGAGCCCAGCAAAGGTAATTTTGTTTATTAACCTGCCCGTTTAAATAAAAATGAGCCTCGTCGTGATTCACAGTAGGAAAACGCTCCAATATCGTCTCAAAAAAATGTTTGCGTGAAACAAAATCACTTTCTTTTGAATATTGAATAGATGGATATTTGCCTTTTTCGTATTGAAAGTCGTGGATTTTCAACTCTCTCTTTATCCACTTCAATGTTTTGGGACTCCTTGAAGATCGAAGGCCATGTGGTGTTCAAAGCCGAAGCAGTTGCGCGGAACTTCTGCACCCACGAATGAATTAGATTCAACCCATCACTTATACGTCGTACACCGAACGTGAACAAAACTGAACTTGAAAAATTGCTCGATGTCAAACGCGCGATGCTCACTTGACCAGTTTGATATCGTGACTGAGAAATCCGCACGGTCACTGTTTTTGCAAAACAGAATGGGGTAAAGCATTCCACATTCGCATAGTACGGTTAAAGAAAGAATCTCTATACTTGACAATAAGGACAAAGTTGGGTTTAGGGCATACTAATAAGCATTTCTGAAGGGGCGAGTATTATGGTTGAATTGCTTGAGCAGAATCCGTTTAAATAACGATAAGAAAGGGTGAGACAAGAAACTTTACGATGGCGTTCAAGCGATCTAAATAATTCAACGATGGTATCATTCCCAATAAATTTGAATGCTCTTGCCCGAGAGACTTAAATAAGTTGCAGAAGCACCAAAGCAGAGATGCTTTAACTTTACTTTACCTTTTAAAACTTAAACTACATTTTATATCAGTGGTGTAGCTTTAGAGTAATAAGGAAAATTTGCTGAGACTTAGCGGTTGTGTTAAACTTTGGAACCTATATTGTCTCCAAATAAGGTCTTTGCTTTTCAGTTTACACAACAAAAGCCTTAAAAATACTTTATAACAATCATATTAGCAATAACTCATATAAAAATTTAACGTTCCCATCATGTATAATATTCATTAATGTATTATGGTAGGTATATGTAGGTACAAGGTACAGCAACAGCCTTTATATATAAATGTACCTTAACAAATTAAATGCAATCCTATTTTGAAAATAAAATCAACCACCCCGACCACATTTAGCCGCATCTTAAACACGCAGACCACGCACATTTTCACGGCGACGTAATAATTCACCTGAAAATAATAAGAAAAAAACAACAACAACAACAACAAAATATACCTTCCCATGTAAGATTGTATCCATATACGTTAAGTATACCTACGTATAAGCATTTTTGTATAGAGCGTGTCTGGTATTTTCCTGATTAACCACCATTTTTAACAATTTATCTCCGTGCCGCCTGCAGTGTACAAGCAGATTTACGACTTGTCGCCTCATGCAAAACAGGGAAAAATAAATACAAAACCGCACGGTACAAAATAAGAAAATCTGAACGCGCCGAACAACACGAATTTAATATCCGTGTATCATGAAAACAAAAGCAACACCGACCGCGTAGCGTATATCGTTCTTAAGTCGGTCGGTTGTTCGGTCGGAGCAATAACCACAACAACAACAACACACAAAAAAGGAGCAAACGACAAAAAGACGACAATCCTGGCCATAAGTGGGCGTAAGTTATCGCCAGTAGGCGCATAATATTATATCCCAATGTCTTACTTAAAAATGTGTCGTCTGCATTCAACTGATAGGTACGACACGACAACGAGCGTCTTCGTCGAGACGGACGGATGATAATATACCAATAGGCTTATAAAGCGTGATGCTCTCAACTTAAACCTCCTTGCGTCTCCCCGTGCTGACGACGACGACGAGGCAAGGCGACACAAGTCCCTTGGTTGGCACTTCTCGGTGTGAAGGATTTGTCGATAAACAAAAATACTTTTTTCGTATTTTTATTTTTAAACAACAAATCTAAAATAAAATTTATATTTGACGTTTTGTTAATTTTTTTTTGTAATAATTCTTAATTCTGTTGTACCTATGTATATAAAATAAGAAATCCACCATCATCATATACTTGGAACCAGGGATTATCATGTTAGTCATCAACATCACATATCTTTTGTAAGTCAAAGTCATTGCATCAAATAAATTTGATTCATATTCGTGTCTATACATAATATTAATAGATATGTAACTACATACATACATACATACATACTTTTAATATTAGAGTTTTGTTTTCTTTTGTAAGTTTCTCAAAGCTAAACACTGGCAATATCTACGAAAACATTTGGACTTTTATTTTGTACATGTTGAAGAACACGTATCAAAAATTCTGTTCATTAGATTTGATCCTTTTTGGTATATTGGAGATTTGTTAACACCCAAAAGTGGTCTTAAGAAGTGGGCGGTCAAAAGCAGAATTGAAGAATTTAAAAACATAAAATTAAGTTTTAAAACAACAATCCTTCATCTTATAATACTTTCTAATAATGGGTGATTTTGTTGCTATTTTGTTTTTGGTCACACTGGTTACAGATCAAGCACGTTTCGTATTTTGTGTCACCGTCAAACATCTTCAACTTGGTCTATAATTCTACTATCGTAACTAAATTTCTTCCAAATTTACATTGTTGTAAATTAAACCACTAAAACCCGTAAAGTGCGACCTGAGGAAAATATCGCTGCTGTTTCGGTCAGTTTTGGTGATGCCCTTTGATTTGGCTTTTGTTACGACACTACGTGGCATATTTTTCGGAAGGATTTTGGTGTAAAGGCTTTCAAAATACAGCTGGTGTAATAATTGAACCTGAACGAATTACTACGATGCCGAATTTTGGTGAATGAGCTCTTGAAAATTTGACCGAAGATTCATTTTTTTTATCGAAAACTCATTTCTAGTGGAATGTGAATATGTAAACAAGAAAAGTGCCGAATTTGGAGTAAAGAGCAGTCAAAACCATTTCAGAAGCTACAAAGCATACAGAATGGCCAATTTTTGGTGCAGATTATGGACTGGCGGAATCATTGGGCAGTATTACTTCAAAGATGATGCAAATCGCAACATAAGTGTGAATGGTGATATAAGCAAGCTTTGTTTTGCGCAAAAGAGCTTGGCTTGCATGACATGTACTGGGCCAAATGCCACACAGCACGCGTAACCACGGACCAATTAAGAGGCGAGTTTGGTGACCAGTTTATTTCACGTTAGGGGCCAGTTAATAAACTCTAGATTATCTTTTGTATAACTTCTTAAGGCCCATATCGGTAGCGAATAGGCCGCTCCGATTAACGTAGTCGAAGCCAACATTGAAGCAATTGTTCTTGAGAACCGGCCGAAATAAAAAGGGGATTCCAAAATTGAACTAAGTGGATGAATCAATTCGCATACAAAATGTTTCAAACATTAAAGTACCTTCTATAAATTATAAAGATTTAAGGATCTATGTATGTATGTATTGTATGTGTTTTTTCACAAAATCACTCGTTATATAAAATTCTCGTGTCACAGTGACAGTGGATTGAGGCCAACCTCCTCCAAAACAACTTGAAGGGATTATTTTAAAAATGTGTGTGTATTGTATATTTGGTAGGCCCGAGAATCAGTCGTAAACTATTTTTTACAGTTCTAAGCTATTAGGGTGGTACGCCACAAAATATTTGTTTGACTATTTTGTATTTTATTTTATTATGACTTTTCATTTTAAAACACATTCAATCCTAAATTTTAACCCTCTACCACTAACGATTTATTGGAAATTGATTTTACCTAGTTAAAGGTACCTAGTATCACTTTCAAATCCAGAAAAAGAATTTAATATTATACTGAAAGACGTTGATACGCTCAAATTAAATATGCACATAAGAGTCAAATCATTACAGAACGACCAATCAGGAGAAGATTTTTCCAAATAATTACCCGAATTGTATCTGTATACATTATATTACTTAAAAATGTTGACCACTTTTCTGATGCAAAACCCAAAAATTACACTGAACCAAAAAGGTACGTAAATACAATAAAAAAATGTATTGGGCCAATAAAAAAGTTAATCAATATTTGTCCAACAAACAGGTTTATTGGGCCAAGAAAGGCTGTCTATTGGCTCAATAAACGCAGATTGGCTCAAACAAAAGTTTATTGATCCAGTTTATAAATTTATTTACCTTTGTTTGTTGGGCCAATAAAATATTTCAGTGACTCAAGCAACCTTGTTTGTTGAGCCAATAAACCTGTTTGCTGAGCCAATAAAGTAGTTTAATGATTTGGAAATATTTGTTTTTTGAGCCAATAAATTATTTGTTTGACTCAAGCAAAATTATTTGTTGAGCCAATTAAATAGTTTATTGATTTGGAAATATTTGTTGTTTGAGCAAATTAATTATTTGTTTGACTCAAGCAAAATTATTTGTTGGGCCAATTAAATAGTTTATTGATTTGGATATATTTGTTTCTTGAGCCAATAAATTATTTGTTTGACTCAAGCAAAATTATTTGTTGAGCCAATTAAATAGTTTATTGATTTATAAATATTTGTTGTTTGAGCCAATTAATTATTTGTTTGACTCAAGCAAAATTATTTGTTGAGCCAATTAAATAGTTTATTGATTTGGAAATATTTGTTGTTTGAGCCAATTAATTATTTGTTTGACTCAAGCAAAATTATTTGTTGAGCCAAATAAATAGTTTATTGATTTGGAAATATTTGTTGTTTGAGCCAATAAATTATTTGTTTGACTCAAGCAAAATTATTTGTTGAGCCAATTAAATAGTTTATTGATTTAAATATATTTGTTTCTTGAGTCAATAAATTATTTGTTTGACTCAAGCAAAACTATTTGTTGAGCCAATTAAATAGTTTATTGATTTGGATATATTTGTTTCTTGAGCCAATAAATTATTTGTTTGACTCAAGCAAAATTATTTGTTGAGCCAATTAAATAATTTCTTAAATTTGCAAAATTGCTTTCCTTTACTATAGAAACGTCCAATACGTTTTCTTGTATACGGCCAAATATAGCAACGTCCAATACGTTTTTTTGTATACAGCCAATTAATTTTTCGAGAAAAGTCTAATACGTTTTCTGAAATATATCCAAGTGAATTTCTTATAGCAACGTCCAATACGTTTTCTTTTCTGAAAATATGAAAGTAAAATACAAATTTTTAGTCACATACATTTATTGGTTTTATTGCGTTAAGCAATATATGAGTTTTTGAACATTGATTTTTCTTATTTCTAAAATACAAGGATTCAATAAAATTCCAAAAACTAGAGGATGCAGTAGGAAACTTTAAATTGAATAAAAAAAATATTTTGAAGCAAATGTCTACTGCCCTAGAAAATGATACCATTGGAAATTTAACACCGTCAAAGTAGACGTATATCTCTTGAAAGTTCAATACATCTTCTCCAAGGACATATATGAAGGGCTGAACACTTTCTGATCTCTGGTTCAAAAATCCGATATGTTCTTCAACCACCTGTGTATTTCGCCCAATGTAAAGAAATGATTCCTGGAAGTCCTTGATAGTATACTTAGTGGTGCTTTTCTTTCCAAATCTGTCTTTTCGCACAGATTTTTGGCTGGGAATATAGTACCCATGAAGTGACCACATAATTGTAGCATCTCGACAATCTGTAAAACAAAATGAAGAAAATGCCAAACTATACTTCTACTGTGTTAGAAAGATATTTGCTTAAAGTTATATCGTATCAAAAATAACTAAACCATATATAAAAACGAGTGATTTGACAAGTAATGTACCAGAGATGTTCGTTACTCTCTAGCTTTTTTTCAATATTTAATGCTTGAATCTTTGATCAATTTCAAGTCAAATACTAAAATGAGAACTTTAACGCTAATATATTGAGACCTAATAATAGATATCCGTCCGTTGATATCTCGATAAAATTTTGAGAAAAATCGAATTCACAGTTTTTTTTACAAAAAATAAAAACCTAAAAAAAAAACAATACTAAAACTTCGTAAAAATGTACTTTCGACTCAAGTAGCTTTTCAAAAATTACAAATATTGGCTTCCATATTCAGTAATTTTTTTATAAAAATCAAACAGTCCGTTTTTTCATAAAAAATAAAATCTACAAAAAATAGTACGCAAATTTGGTAAAAATTGATATATATATACCTACAAACTTTTAAGCAAGACAAATCGACACTACAAGCATTAGTGTTTGAATTTATCGTATGCAAAACATCTAAATTTGTTAATAGTTATTGTTATAAGATAAATAATTATTTTCTTAAGGAAATAAAGTTTTATTTTGAGCAAATATTGTAACATACTATCGGATGGATTCATCGATCTCATTTTTATGAGAGTCTGCTTTATTGATTTTTCTTTGATGTGGTCTTCGTTGCACAGAAAGTCTACTATTTTCTCATGAAGTTCTTCCCAAGTGTCTAAAAGTGAAGAGCAGTTCTTGTGCAAATAGCCAAAGTCCATGTCCACCTTTAAAAATTTTTAATATCGTTATTAGTTATCATATCATTATTAGTTAGTTAGTACAATTAATATATACAACCACATATGCGTCAAATCTGGTATATTCCCGTTAAGATGGGAGGGGTAATTTTCTCAGAAAATGGCTTAAAGCATAAGCATCACTACTGAAAACCACAAACCCATAGTTGAACATACTTTTAAAAAAAAAAGTTATTTTAATTGAAAGTTTTTGAAAATTTAATTTCCATACTCGAAACTTTAAAAAAAGAATATTCTACTCATTACCTAGTAGAAATAGGATCTTTGGAGCTAATTCCTTTTTTAAAGTTTTTTGTTTCTGGCTTTAAAATAAGCTATAAGAGAATATTGCAGGTGCTACCATTGTTTTTCAATAGTGTTGCTCCTGCTTTAAGCCATTTTTTGAGAAAAAACGGGGGTGTATAGAACCCCTTCCAGTATGATTGTTTTACTCTTTTGACCTAACCTAGACGCTGGCGATGGGGTAAATGTAAATGGTGGTTAATTTAACTCTCTAATAGAAAACAAAGTCTCTGAAAATGTTTTGTATGTCGTATACAGTATACCTACGCATATTTTTGTACGACAATTCCCAAGAGGAATGTGTCGGTGTACTAAACGGGGATCGTGGCTGGAAGCCTCTTATACGCTATGTCTCACATGCAAGAAAATATCGAAACGAGTGTTTGAATTTGTTCTGAGTTGTAAGAAGATGTTAAAGTGATTCTTTATTTTTTTTTTTGACTAAACTAAAAGTCACATTATGAAAATAATAATTTAAAAATTAGTTTTCTTTAATATTTATATTTACATATTTTTAACTATGAAATTTATTTTTGTGAAATATTCTCTCTTTTTACTCAAATGTTGTATTTTTTGTTTCTTTTTTTATTTAATTAGTTTTTTTCCGGCAGACGACTTATAAAGCTATGCTTTGTATATCTTTAATTATGAAATATTGTACTTATAAGAAAATTGAAAAAATAAAGAACTTATCTACTTATCTATCCATCTATCCAATTCAATGATCTTTTAATGAAATGTTGTAAAGTAAAACTTATTGCCGTTAGTCTTTGTTAAAACGTTATTAGTTTCTATCAAATAGTTATACAATTTACATTGTAATTAAGTAACTTAATTATTTGAAGGATTTTTGCATAAAAGTTGTATAAACATCTAAGTTAGAAGATATGAAAATAGAAATATAATAAAGGTAACTTAACCGATTGAGTAACATTCGACCTAACAACACCATCAAGAACAAGTTTTAACTCTTGTATAAGCTATTTGAAGCATTTCGAATGACAAAGTTACAAATATTTGTTCGTGCACAAAAATAGAACTGATTTATAATGGCTTTTGTTTTTTTTTAATAGAACACAAATACAACAAATTTCTTGTTGCAAATCAAATTTTGTGCTATTCGGGAATGCTATCGAATTGCTTGAACAGGTAGGTAGACATGACGGATTAGATGGGTGTATATCTTAATTGAAGTTACTGTGCAAAGAATTATTACATTCTTAGTAACTGGTTTATATTATTGTTTCAAAAATACTCACAAAGCGATAGCCAGCTGGTTGCTTGTATTGTGGCCATTTTTTAAAGACTTCTGACGTTGATTCGGAATTTTGTATGTCCAAGAGCCTGTATTGGGAACTTGCCATCCAACATCTATCAGTTTCTTCCAAAGAAAGGTTATCAAATTTTAATGCCCACAAGCATTGTTCGGCGTTTTCTTCTGCAACTGATAAAAAAATATAGAAATATTTTTTTTAAATACGCAATTCATGGAAATAAGAAGCATTTACAAAAAAGCTCGTAAATAAGAAAAAAATGACTTGAATTTTCATAAATAATTGTTTTAAACTTACTTAACTCTGGAATCTCTTCTCGAACTCCCCTTTTTCCACTCGTCTTTGTTTGTCTGATACTTTGAGGTTCGTTTATCGCCTTGAACGTAAATTTTAAATTACAATATTTATTGTAAATTTTACCACGTTTGCTCGTTCGGTAAAATTCCTGTAAAGTGTAAAAGTCGTTGAAAATAAAAAATTTAAAAATAGATATAAATATTAATTGGAGCAAGCTGAATATTTTGAAAAAGTTTTGAAGAGGGTACAATGTTAACCCTAGAAAGATAATCATATTTTTTAGTGCGTGAATGTATGTATGTAGTATGGCACTTATTAAGCGCGTTTAAAGATGACCATTGATTTTTATCATTATTTTGTATTTTAATTAATTATTTGGGTTATTTTAAGTAAAATGAATCAATAATTAAGTACAAAAGAAGTAAAATTTGAGCAAAATTTATAAAAAATCTGAACCACCTTGAAAACAGAACGAACAATTTTTCCTCGCGCCATACGTCCCGCAGACGTAGATTATCTTTCTAGGGTTAAAATGTTATTTTCGACAAACACTTTTGGAATGGCCACGAAATCAATATCCCGGAATCTTGTTAGGAATCCCTAAAAAATGGATCATAGAATCCATCGTAGTAGAAAATCCCATACAAATTGCCACTAATAACAGATTCGGTGATAGTTTTTTTTCGGGATTCATAAAAAGTTTTTTATAACGATGGAGTTTGTGGATCGTTTTTTAAGTATTCGTAACAAGATTCCGATTACGATGGAACTCGTGATAGGGCTGAATATACTTTTTTGCACTCACCTGCCTTTTGGTGGAATCGTGTTACGTGACGCCACAAACAAAAATTTACACTTGAATGGTAGGTACCACGAGAAATTTTGACGAAAATATATGGCTTTTAGGACACCTTTACGTACAATATAATATATTTTGCACTCACCTGCATACGTTTTTTCAGCAGTCCAGCACACAATAAATTTACTATTTTTTTTTTAATTTAATTAAACACGCACTGACACGACTGATTAAGCTTCAGCTCTCGAAGATGGCAGAACACAGAATGAGGAATTAAATTCTTTTAACGTCTAACGCTATGGCACAGGGAGAAATGTATGGGGTTTTATATACATATATGGTTTATTGGACCAAGAAATAGTTTTTTGAGACAAAACAGATTGTATTGGAACAATAACGAGATTTTTGGGTCAAAAAACACTTTGTTGGGAAAATAAAACCTACTTCTTTGAATATAAAAACCTTTATTGGCAGGATTAACTATATTTTGGGCCAATAAACTATTTTTTGGACCAATAAATTATATTATTTAAAACTTTTAAAAAAAGGTACCTACTGTACTAAATTTTATCTAAATAAATAAAATAAACTCTTTCTTTGGATAAAGGAGGAATGGCAAGAAAAGCAAATGGCTTAAATTTACATTCGGTTCCAGTGTTGCCGCAGGTTTATATTTAGATGATTGCTACAGGCGGAAAAAATAAGTTCATTAAAAAAAATTAAGTCTATAAAACTCACTTCTTGATAACACCAAACATAACAAAAAATAAAACACATTTAATTCACGTAAATGAAAGTCATATTATTGAATTGATTCAAACCAAGTCTTACGGCAAAACTAGTTCCATAAAGGTCTCCGTGGTCCAAGTTTTAAAAAAATCGGTATTAAAGTTTTGATATCCCTTATTCAATATTTTGGGTTTTAAATTCCAAATTTTTCATGAATAATACAGATTTTTTGAAAGCTCGCAACTTGAAACTTTTACTAAACTAGTTTTGCCGTAGATCGTGTTTTAAAACAAGTTAATAATAATATGACTGTTATTAAACTATTCAAGTTTTCTTTTCAATGATCCTTTTTTCAGCATTTGGGTCTCTTTTAAAAATAAACTTGCGGTAACACTGATGTCTTGTCTTTTCCTTATGGGTTTGTGTTTATCACTTCAAAATGTTGCTTTGTGCTCATGCATGTTCATGCACGCTAAGGCTCTTTCACAATGCGACACGGAAACGAGACGTATCGAGAGCGAGGCGAGATGAAGTTTTCTATATTTTGCCAAGTAATTTACAGAACAGAACAAAGATTTTAAGAAAATATGGTAACCAGAAATTAACAAATAAATGATAGAGCTTTGTTTTGATTAATAATTTTCTTTTACGTTTGTCGTGTAATATTATAAGAAATTATGCATAATCATACATACATAGATCATAAAAAAAAACATTTAATTCATGACACGAGATCCAGATTTTTTAAGGATCACATTTCATGTAATGCATGTTTTAATATCTGTATGCGTCATTTCTGATATGCATCATTCCGATTACTGAAACGGGACTAAGATGAGATCACGTCATAGTTTTTAACCGATTTCAATCCATAAAAGCATACGGTGATTAGATATTACAGACTTTTTCGTTGGTGCCAGAATTCGAAAAATTAGAAAAAGACCGCGAGAATAAAAAAGAATACGAATAGTTTTTTTTTATTAAAAAATGTATCATAATGAAACAATTATTTGATGCAAAGAATTTTTTTTGTGAAAAAAATATTTCAAGTGCTTTCTCATAAGTTGGCTTACCTTTTTATATATCAAATCGTATGTTGGCATTTAATAAAGACCAACCCGAAATTCGGTGCGACAATGAAATTTCCGTCGTCGGAACCACGAGACAAGAAAAGTCTTGGTTTCACTCTCGGTTGACGAGACCGAGACGAGACTTTTTCTCGCGAAAAAGGTGATATACATACGAGACGAGACTTTATTATGGAAGACCACTACGAGACCGAGACGAGATTGAAAATTTTCGATTAAGGTTTCGTCGTCATGATAATTGGTTTAGTGCCCAGTGTTAATGTCCCGAACTACATTGAACGGTTTTTCCAGTGCCGTTTTTTTGTTTTTGCTGTAATAATGTGAGATTGTGAGGTACAGCCGACCTGTTGCATGAAGATTGTACTTCTCAATCTTACACGATTACAACAACAACAAAAAATCGGCACTGGAAAAATCGGACTGTGTAAATCGGGAAAATGTAATATGTATAATGCGGGATTTACACGAATGACAAAAGTGTCATAAAATCAGTCATAATAATGACAAAATCAATTTATTTATAACATGCATTTACACGAAGACAAAATTATGACTGTTTCAGATAATGACAATTTGTCATAAAAGAATGAGCATGTTCAATCTTTCTTCCAGTTTGTCATAATTGTGAAAATGGTGTCATTGTGAGTTTACGCGATTTCATATTTATGACAACATTTTATGATAGTTTGATCGTCTCGGTCTCAGAATCGCCTTTTTCGTCTGGGTCTAGTCTCGGAAAAATACGATTTCAGGTTGATAATTTCAATAAAATATTCTCAATACGTCCAAATATAGTTTATCCCCCATATAGTTTCAATATTGTGCAGAAGAAAATAAATATTTAATTGAAATTGAATTTTTCAATCTACTAGCTTTTTTTTCTACCGAGACAACCCAAACCGACGAGACTTTCGGTATCGTCTAGGTCTAGTCTCGGATGTAAAAAAGGCAGTCTCGTCTCGTCAAGTGAGACCGAAACCGAGACTTTTCTTGTCTCGTGACCAGCCCTAGTCAAATTGTCACGGAACATGAAAAAAGCGAGCTGCACAGTATCAAATCTGTTTCGCAAATCTGTTTAAATTGTTTGATAATGTGTACCCCGCTTTAAAATCCACTCTATTCGTGAACAAAAAATCAGATTTTGTACCTTGCAATCTGAGCTTGCGATTTTTAAGCAAGATGTTGAGGGTCGAAAACAAAATGACTGGAGATTGACATATAAGGTTAGACCGCACTCGACGGAAATGAACTGCAGCGGAACTGCGATTCACAAGGATTTGTATGAAATTTTATGAAGTTTAGTTGTCGCTTTGTGCGATATTGCTCATACAAGTTCATAGAAATAATGTTTTGGTACATCGTGAAGCTCAATTCCGATGAAGTTGAGTGCGGTCTTGCCCTTAGGTATCATCTTTCCCTGTTGTGCTTTGTGTAGTCTTTTAATTTGAACAAAGTTTATACTTTTGTTAAAAACAACAGCATTGTAAAAGCAAAGGGGCCAAAAGAGAATCAACGCTTAAAAATCTCAATCGTGTAAAAACACACATTATGAATTATTGGGCAACGATTTAGGGCTCTCCAACCAACGCGGAAGTGGCACATTCGCCAACGCGATAGTAGTTTTTGTTGTTATTTGGCATAGTAGTTTAGCCCTGCATAGCGCAGGTTCCACGTTGGTTTGAGAGATACTTTAGAAAAAGATTACATCGGATCATGTCTCGATCTCGTCCCATTTTCTCATCACATTGTGTTACGAGCTTTAAGTTCAACGATGGAAAATGGAGATAGACACGTGTAAAAAAAGAAATCGTTTGTAAGATTGTTGGCATAGACACACCATATATGGTGTGTCTACTGTCTATGATTGTTGGTTTAGGCATTTGAGAAGAGATTCTGGTGGCGGTGGCGCTGCGGCTGCAAGCTGAAAGTCGAAATATGGCGGTTCATTGAAAGGAATGAGCATACAAACAATAAGAATTGGTATATTATGTACCTATAGTACAAATAAAAACTGTACTAGATACTATAACTAGATTGGATCTGTAAAAAGAGTCTAATTGTGGTGTAAAACTACTTTCAACACCTGCATTTTGTTTCCACAATAAGGCTTTTCTAGAAACAAAGTATGTAGATTTACAAACGCATAACTGCGCAAATAATGATTGAAAGCATTCATAAAATACATAAAACCCGCATAATTGTTTGTATGTGTTCAAGTTCATGGCTCTATAAAGATTGCGACTTTTCACTTCGATACAAGATTTGGTGTCAGTTTAATGTATTTTATGAATGTTTGAGGTCACTAATTGCGCAGTGATGCGTTTGTAAACTTACACTGTACATAGATATACATAGATACTTAAATATATAAAATAATGCACAAAAAATCTAAATTCAGAAAAAACTATGCAAAACAAACAAACACGGAAGGTACTATTGTTTGCTTCTCCTTGAACTAAAGCTAGGTATCAAACTATTGTTTTTTTTTTGCATTTATTGTTTTTTTATTTTTGTGCAACACAAGTTTTTTCTATGGCGGAAAGTCCGAATAATTTCTTTCATTGCTCATTTTCATATTTGATAAACTAAATTTTGTTTGCCCTGTGTCTCCTACATACATAAAAGTATACATGATCAGAATTCGACTTCACATACAAACTGATTTAAAATCTTGCAGGTACCTATGAGTCAGTTTTAAGTAAACAATAATAAATATGCGTTTAAGTCAATCAAAAATGGACGTAGGAGACACCGGACAAAAAATGTGTTCTACCAAATATGGGGCCTGTTATGGAGGTACCTATATATAGTTGGTACATATTAGATGATGTCTTTTTTTCCAAGAAATTTCTAACAATGGACGCATGCGACGTTTATTGCGATAATTAAAAAATTGTTTCTGTCAGTAAAAAAGTTTATTGAAATTAAAAAATTTTGTTTATTGCGCCAATAAACGAGTTTATCAATGTCAAAAATGTCAAAATTATTGTCCCAACAAACGGTTCCCTGGCGCAATGTATGAGTTTATTGTGACAATAAAAAAAACAAATAATATCAATAAAAAAGTTTACTGACCTTTAATAAATAGGTTACTGAGCCAATAAACGTATTTATCAAAGTGAAAAATGTCTTTTTATAAACAAATTGTTTGGCCCAATGTATCAGTTTACTGGTACAATAAAAACTTTTATTAATATAAGCAAAAGTTAATTGATATAAAAATTTCAATTTTCAATAAACGGCGATTACTTGAGCCAATAAATCGTTTATTGAAGACAAATTTTATAATCCAAAATTTTTTGTAATATCAAGAAAAAATTTATTGAGCCAATGAAAAACCAGTCAATAAACGCTGTTTATTGATATTATAAACAATTTTTTTTTCAGTGTAATATAAGGTTTTCCTAAATATAAAGTCTGCACCACCTAACTAAGTAACTATAGGGTGTCCCAAAATTAACGCAAGAAACCTTGCGTTAATTTCAAACAAGTTGATATACATATTTATTTAGAAACGAAATCTCATCAAATGGTAACCTTTTTGGATTGATTAAGTGTTTAAAAAAATACTTGTCTTTATATAAGCCCATAGAAATAGTGTATGTGATAGAATTCTCACAAAATATATTATTTGTGTTTGCCTACAAGAATCATTTTCGAACCTTTCTCTATATTATATAATTACTAGCTGACCCGGCAACGCGTTGCTCTGGCTAACGTTTTTTGTCATATTACATTGTTCTAAACTATTTAGGGTAACGATAGGAGAACATCAGACAGGGGTACCACCCTGCTTTTTTACATAGATGCCATTTGTAAAAAGTAGGAAGGGCGGATAGATTAAAAACTTCTTACAATAATATTTATTATTTTGACTTATAAATATTTTTAATTTGAATTTAATTATCACAAATAGGTTCGACGGTTTTCCTACATGTGAACATACAACATATGGCTGCCCATGAAAAAAACATGGATTTTCCAAATATAAACCAAAAATGGAAAGTGTTTGGCCTTGAGACTTATTGATAGAAATGGCAAAAGCTAATCGAATTGGTAACTGTGAAATTCCGAAGTGTATGGTTGAATCTGGCGGTGTCGTTGGAATACGTGGCAACAGGACCACTTTTCTTTAAAACTTTCCAGTTACAATGGTTGCTTCAAGAATATTTGAGGTGATCTTTTTGATGACCAAACGTGTACCGTTGCATAATTGAGGTAAAGTCAAATTAAGCAGAAGAAGAATAGGTGAACCAATCCTTAATCGAAGATCATGTGGTGGAATTCCAGATATACCTAAAGAATTTAAAAATTCAATTGGAAAATGTACGCTATCATTTTCATTAACAACAGTATCGATTGATTTAAAAAACATCAGATCGCCTGGTACCAACTGTTGTATCTCAAAGCTAATTTCGTCAACATCAACATTTTTGGCTGCCAAAATAGCCCGATGACTGAGCCAGTTATAATTCAAGTAATTACTCTGTATATCAGGAAAAATACTCTGAATCGATTCATTTTTTCCTGAAGAACAATCCAAAAATTGTCTGGCAGTTTAATGCATTGCGTATTTGGTTGTAGTTCATTTTAATGTTCCCAATATCAAGTTCGGAAAATATTTGTGCTGATGGATCATTTTGCAATCGTACGTCATAAGAATGATTGTTTTAATCTCATCCGCTAAAGGAGAGCCAGGTATAACTGGTAAGGTCTGGTGGAATTCACCAGACAAAAGTAAGAGGGCACCACCGAAAAGTTTATCATTGACGTTTAAATCTTGCAGAGTTCTGGTGGATGCATAGTGGTTATGCTATTAAATTGTAGCTTATATATAACGTTTGTAAGTTTGAAATAGCACCATCTATTAAATACTTCCTCAATCCAGTCAACAGATGTCTCCATCTATCGTTTGAAGCTAACAAATAAATATGACTGTCAAATAATAGACAAGTAATTTGCAATAAAATAATATTGCGATCATAAATTGAGATGTAGATACGCTATTTCTTTCAAGTTGGATTAAACTGCACACGGTGTACAAATTTGATTAAAATCGCTTAAGTAGTTTAGGAGTCCATCGCTGACAAAAATCGTGACACGTAATTTGAATACAAGTATATTAGAAATTATAATCTCATAAACATAATCTATACATTTTATGTAAGGTTTGTAATAATTTAATTTAATTTAAATATTGCACTAATTGATTTATTTATGTATATTATAAGCACAAACAATCATGTATGTATGTATATGTTTATGTCTCTGTCTAAAACATCAGCAGCTAATTTTTACTTTCTTTTTAATTACGGAGAAAAGCTTGTTCGCTTAAATATTCAGCTTTTCTTTGTTTAAAGTCAAGTTTTATAATGTGGCCTTAAATATTTTGTTTAAGGCAAGAAAATTTTCATTGCAAATTGCTAAGCTGAAGTTGAATAAATCGTTTAGTAAAAACATATATTTTTGAGGCTATTTCGATTCTCTTTTCTTGATCTTTTTTAGCATATTTTTCAAATATTTTGAAATAATATTTATCCTTAAATGTTCCAATACAACCACTTTAAACAAAAATTCAGTTCTCCAAAAAAACACTTTCCCTAATTTTTTGACTAGTATCTTTGTCTTAGTAAGTAGGCATAGATATAGTAGGTATTTGATTCGAAGTCATGCATTTTATAGTTATCGACCTTCTTCCAAATTATCTCTATAGGAACCCAAAACAACTTAACCTTTATCCTCAAAAACCAAATTTTATATCCGCCGCAACCAGTTTTATGTTGAAGAGTTCAGATTATTATTTACAGTTCATTCAACTTACAAAAACAAAATGATATAGCTCAAAGTCGATATTATGAACCAAGCCCCGCTATCCCATCATCTTACATATAGCTAACCACAGTTGCTGCACACAAAATTTATTGGATCTGATAGTGCCACACAGTTGTTTTCATATTTTCATAAATGAATGTTGCATGTTGATCAAGATATTTTCCTTTCTTTTTGTTTTTTTTTTTTTTGAAATTATGATTTCATTTAGAGCGTGGTTGATGTAGGCGCGCATAAGACAACGCACTTAACAAAATTATTTTTGGTTTTATTTTTGGAAATTTTAAATTTCATATTATAAAAGATGACGAAGACGAAGACGTCGGAAAAGTAGAATTGCATGCACCGTCTTATTCACCCTAACTGACTTCATTGAATTATTATAGATAGAAGCTCAATTCCTTGGGTATAGCTACTTATATATTAGGGTAAAGGGTAAAGTGTTGTGTACTTAATCTTATATGATGAAGAATAAACTATAAATAGCAATCGAAGCCTAGTCAATATCTCACAACTAAACCTCGAGCGTTATCTTTCTTTTATTAGTTTTTTATGAAGCATGAAGCTACTATATGTATATATATGAGAATGTGTGCTTATATTTATATAGGTATATGCGAGCGAGGTATATGAACTGATAAATTTGTTGTGTCTTATAGCACACACGAACTCAGGGTCTAGCATTGAAACTGAAAGTCTAGCGCCATAACTTATCTTCAATAAATTCCATATATAACAATTCAAAGTAGGAATGTATCTGAAAACACAAATCACAGTTCTTATGACCACGAGGAGTAAAGGGGCGTATATCAGAGCAGGGACAAAAAATTCTAGAAAATTATAATAAGACAAAATAAAATTCATAAAAAGAAAAATCGTGCGTGTTTTTTAATTTCTTTTGGAATTTCACTAAAATTTAATTTTGGAACTGAATTGATGTTACTCTCTTTCTTTTTTTGATTCTTCAAAGCTTAAGTTTTATACATAAGAAAATGTATCACCTAATAACATGCAATTGATTTATTGGTTGTTATTTTAAAAATAATAATTAATGTTAAAGTTGATAAAGTTGCAATTCGGGTTTTTGATGAATGCTTACATAAAGACCCTGAAGGTGCTTTAATAGCTTCATAAAGTTTCTAAACTCGAGCAGACATTTTAGAGCAAAAAAAAATTTGTTCATTTTTGATTTCGTTAAATTTTAAAAGAAAAATCATTAAAACGAGACTTGGATGCGACCAACATTGATAACTTTCTATCCGTGCACGTCTGTCGATTTTACTAAAACTTTGATAAAATCTTAATCACAATGTTTTGGGTGAGATAAAAAATTTGAAGTCAATATCATTCTTTGTTTTTATAAAAGGATTTGTAAAAAAAAGTTGTCAATTGATCAATTTTTCTATAAAAAATTAACTAAAAATTAGCAACAATATTTTGCATATGATAAAATAAGTTATATTTGAATATTTGTTTTTGTTGCCGAAGTTTTAAGTATTTAATACCGATTGTATTTTTTTCTAAGAACTAATTTACGCTCATGGTAGTACCACACTGAAAAAACAAACGTGCATTAATATAAAAAACGGCGTTTATTGACTGCTTATTTATTGTCACATAAAACTTTTTCTTGTCAGAGTGAACGGTTTATTAAAAAAAATTCAGCGTTTGATAATCGTTTGTTAATACTATTAACGGCCGTTTATTAAATGAAAAATAAAGCACCTAATCAACGTTTATTAAAATTAATAACTCTATTAATTGCCGCAAACATCTTAGTTATTAAAAATGATTAATTGTTTATTGCGACAATAAACAAGATGTTTGAAAAGGGATTGTTAAAGATTATATCCCAACCTTCATCCAATATCACAACCAATTCTCAAATTTACAAATAGTTTATTATTTTTTATAACCTTATTCACTGAGACATACAAATTTGTCAATTAAAAATAATAAACCGTTTATTGTTGCAATGAACAACATTATTAAGAGACGAATTGGAAAATTTACAAGCAGTTTATTGTTTTTTATAACCTTATTCACTGACACAATAAACTTTGGTAATTGGAAAATAGTGAACCATTTATTGTGGCTATGAACAACATTATTAAGAGGCAAATTGTTAAGTATTATATCCCAACCTCCATCCTACATACATATAAAAAAAATGTATGCGGAAGATTGGGCAAAAATAAAATTGATTCCTTGACAAAAAAAAATTTAAATCATAAAGATAACACTGCACTCAAATTCAGCGGAACTAAACTTCATGACACGGAAAAGCATTATTTGTATGAAATTGTATGGGGTATATCGCTAAACTTCATATCATTTCATACGAATTCTTGTGAATCGCAGTAACGCTGCAGTCAAAATAAGTAAAATGATCAGTGATGAGTTTTAGTTATATTTATAACTCGTTCTATAAGAGTAAAAGTCCTAGAGCTTAATATATCTATCTTTTATAATTGTTTTTAATTCTATAAAGGTAATAATTTTGGCTAAGTATCTTTATAAATAAATAAATACTGTTATGACGCATTACAAATCTACAACGAAAACACGAACAAATTACATGCATTCTGTCACTGCACCGAGCATTGTGTTCACACTCAGCTCAACTTGGCCAGAACTCGGTGACATTAATTTGCAAAGGTTATTTTGTCATTCGCAAGGATATAATTCACACTATGTTGTTACCAAAAGGTTGCCTAGTAGAACCGAACAAGACCAACAAAAAAGTATTAGAAGCAGAAAAAGAGAAGTAGAAGCAAAAGAAATAGAAGTAAGGAAGTTAAAAAGAGTGAACCAGACCGCAGAAACCAGTTGAACTTCGATCGCCGCTAAGCAAGGATCAGTGGTAAGTAAGTTGGATATTAACAGAGGCTTCCCCCACCAGAGGTATAAACGGAAATAATAAACGGTTGCTTATATTTATGAACGCATTTATTATAATTAATAAACTATGTTCATTAAGGCTAAAAACGGGTTTATTAATATAATTAACGGAAATAATACACGGTTGTTTATATTTATGAACGCATATATTAAAATTAATAAACTCTGTTCATTAAGGCTATAAACGGGTTAATTAATATTACAAACGAAAATATAAACGGTTGTTTATGTTTATTAATGGATTTATTAAAATCAATAAACTCAGTTTATTGTGGTTATAAACGAAAATTTTAAATTGTTTGTAAATTTTCACCCGGAAATGGAGAATAATAAACGATAGTTCACTGACACAATCAATATGTTTATTGGACAAACTCAATCATTTTATTTATTGTCTCAAACAACTTTTTAATTATATTTACGTACCTTTTTGGTTCAGTGCAGTGGCATGATTGTTAGTGCGTTGGATGCCAGAGGTCTTGAGTTCGATCCCTGCCTATGCCATCTAAAGTTTTTTTCACCGGTACTGCCTCTTGGAATTGACAAATTCTCCCAGAGTAATTCTTGTCATGGAAAGTGCTTTCTCAAATTATCCGTTTGGATTCGGCTTAAAACTTTAGGTCCCCTCCATCCCTGACAAAAGTAGTCGCACACAGGAATGGTTGAGAGTTGTAAGTCACTAGGACCTAGTTTTTAGCGGACTGTTGCACCACCCAATTTATTTTATTTATTTAATTTACGCTAATAGAAAAACTTTACATAGAATGAAATAGTTTTGAAGTCGATGCCTTAATCAATTTTAGAGATAGGTATTCAGTTTTACCAGTTTGGCTTAATTACTATATTTTGTATTATTGTTATTTTTACCTATAAGAAAACTGACAGTTGGATTTTTCTTAAAATTTGAATGAACGTTAAGAACACGAAGGCAGTATCTTTAACTGTCGCAAAGACTTTCCCATCGAAAATCAATTTTTACCAACTTTTAGTAGAGGTTTTTGATGTGCAGGATGTCTCTTGCAATAAAGCCATATTCACTCGAGTTGTGTGGCATGTGGCACCGTCTTGTTCAAACCACACGTTTTCCAAGTCGTGTTCTTCAATAGCAGGCAAAAAAGTCGGTTATCATATGATCATAACGCTCCGAATTGACGGTGACAGTGGTCGTTTTAGAAGGTCTGTGGTGGACATACAAATTAAAGTTACAAACTTCATATCGAAAGTTGCATCGCGTAAAAATAAAGTTGTTCGCGCAAGTGCAACCATTTAAACTTATCACCGCTCTGTACACTCTTTATATTCTGAACCTTTCCCAATCTTCGTCCATTCATTACATTTTTTATCGTCGACTTGTCAACTTATGTGCTGGAGTTAAAAATCACTCTCATCGTAAAATTAAAATTATTATAAGAAATAAGTTTAATAAAATACATATTAAAAACTTAACTTAACAATTAAAAACTTTATCGTCGCTGGAGAAAATTTTGTATGAAAAATCGCCTGTTGTTCAAATGTTCGTACCCATTCGTCGTATCTCCGACATTGTTAATGGTCAGCTGGCTTCAGTTTTTGTGTGTTCTGGACTTTATATAGATGTAGGTGTAGATCTAAATTCAAAATACGCCATAATGTGCCGTAAAGACAGTCCTAATTTCTGAGAACGACGAGGAATCGACACATTTGGGTCTTCCGCAACACTTTCACTTTCAGAAGCGATGTTTTAGTGGTACGAGCGAAACGATGATGCACAGGCCCTACAATATCTGTAACCAATCCAGTCTCTTGAAATTTCTTCACAATTTTGCAAATTTCTTGCTTAGTTGGATGATTATGTAAACCATAATCTCCTCTTATAGCACAATATGTGGCTATGGCTGAATCACCATTTTTGTAGTAGGTTTCAACAGTTTGTATGCGTTGTGTGATATTTAAGCGATACATTGCCGTAAATGTCAGACTTTCAACTGAAAAAAAAAATGGTTTAACAACTTAGTATGACAAATTAATGTCAAATTCCAGCAATATACTTTTTAAACCGCAAAATTAATGACTCGTAATAATCGTGTTCCAGATCAATTAAAAAGTTAAAACTGTGCTATATAATGGTTTTCAAACTCCAAAATGCAGAATACATTTTTGCCAACAATTAAAAGTGTTATATTTACAACCCTCACAAATTAAACCTTTAGATAATCAGCTCAAATGCCATAAACCCCATATTTAAAAAAAAAATGTTCTTCAGCAGTTCTTTATTTTATAATTATAAAGACTATGGACTATGAAATAATTTTAATCATAAAGTGTTTGAAAATAATAATCAAAGACATTACAACATCTTCATAAATTAAATTTGACTTTATTATGTCAAATTGTCAAACAAAAAGATTGTGTGTGGCACTGGGAGGCTATAAATACATTTTGTTTTTATAGCGATGATTTTTTTATTAGTTTCAAAATAATCCTATCAAAAATAAATCACATAAAATTAAAGAAAACAGAAAATGATTATTTATTTTAGAATTCTTCCCAAAAGATGTCATTTAAATTTATTTTTTTTTTTATTTAAGTTCACCAGAGATTAAATTCATAAACAATAAAAATATCAAAGATGACAGATTTTAATTACTCTCATAATTTTACTTCAATTAAAAATGCCGAGCATTATCATTATAATAACTAAATCATAATATTTTCTTAATTCTTCAATGAAAAATGCCGAACATCAGTATTATCTATCGTATTTGGAATACAAAAATAAAACCAAAACTCTTGCAATAAACATAAATTATTATTAAATAGCATTTTTATCAGTGAATTTCTTGTTGTGTGAAATTTTGTTTTTTTTTTTTTTTTTGATGGGTGTTGCATCCATATTCCGGATGGTATCAAGAGTTCAAACCCAAAGTTATCGATTTATAGTGTTTGACTTCTTCACTTTTTGATACGATGTGTGTGTTTGATGCGTTTTTTGTTTAATTTTTAACGATCCATTGAACTATCGAAGCAGATACTGTGTTCATAAGAATGGTCTTTAAAATTATGAATTTTAAATACAAATCCAAATTTAGAATCGATTTAAAAAGATTCTAAATTTGGATTTGTATTTATAATTCATATGTGTACATAATGGATTGAGTGACATTAAAATCTCTGATGTCAGGAGCTAAGTGACTGGGCAGTCCCTGATTTTGATTTTATAATAAATGAGAATTTCCCACGAAACATCTTTAGAAAAAGAATTCTAAACTTTATTTCAATCTCGAAAATATGGAATCAACTGTTGTAGGTTAAAAAACGAGGCTTACTTTTTCGTTTTATTGAGCGGAAATTCAATTATTCAAAAGTTTTTGTTCGTTAAAAGTTGTGGGTGCTTTCCTCATATACTATTTTATTTTAATCTTTCCACCAATATGGCTTTTGGTAGTATACTTAATTACTTAAGTTGGCGCTACAGTGCTGTGCTCCTACAACTAGCTCGGTCCCCAGCTATATGTCTCCTGTTCGGCACTCCAAGTTGGGTGAGGCCACTTTCTACTTGTACGCGACACCTAATCCGCGGGCTTCATCCACTGCGCCGGCCGTTCCGTTGGGTGTGGAAGACTTTCCGGGCCGGAGCATGGGTTTCTATGCAGTCCTTGAACTTTTACACTTCTGGCTTAGTCTACGTCGGTCGCTGTACAGCCCCTACAGCTTGTCGTTCCATCTTCTCCTCCACTCACCTTCTTTGTATACGGGACCGTAGATCACGCGAAGAACTTTTCTATTCAAACGACCCGAGGTGCTTTTATTCGCTTTGTCATAGTCCAGGCTTTTGCACCGTATAGCAGAACGGTAAACATGAGGGTATTATATAGTGACACTTTGGTAGCTAAAGAAAAGGCGTTACTACTCAATTGGTTTCTTAGCCCATAGATTCAGCGGTTAGCAAGAGTAATCCTTCGTTTGATCTTAGCGCTGGTGTTTTTTTCTGTGTTATGTAGTGGAGCCTAGTCCTTAAATACCTCAAAGTTACGTCTATAGATGGTGACGTAACTGCTGAACGAGACGACGGTGTAGCATAGGTAGTTTCTTTCTGACAGCATGTACTTCGTTTTGCCGTCATTAACCGTTAAAACCATTGTTGATGCCTCTGCCTCAATATTCACAAAACCCCATTGACATCACTCTAAGTTCTTCCGATTATGTCAATGACATCAGCATATTCAAGTAACTGAAAAGGCTTTTGAAAGATAGTGCCTCTAGCATTGACGCGGAAGCTCTGCACTATTCTTTCAAAGACGATGTTATAAAGAAGTTGAGCCTTTTATTGCCATATAAAGGCTCTGTTAAGTTATTTCTAACCTTTATGGAGCAGCGCAAATTCTCCATGGTCATCCTGCTCAAACGGACCATATTGGCAGGAAAGCCAAAACTATAACTGGCTCTGTTCCGGTAGATGCTGTCAGTATAGAAGATACATTTTCGTTCGCGCGAAAACCCGAGAACTGCCGAAAATAGGTAGAAAATTTAAAAAAAGTCGATTTTTACCTCACTCAAGAGAACTCAACGTTTTGCAGACCTCATGGAACAATTAATTTTAGCTATAAGACGATTTTTAAATCCACTTGATCCAATGCTGGGGATTTTAAGCTGGCGGTATCATGGGTCCATTTTTTTCAAACGGGGTTTGCCAAGCCAATATCGGTAATTACAATAAAGAATTGAATGATATAGACACCAATGCCGTGAATTTTCAACAGGATTATTCAAGGTGATACACATTTAAAATAATGAACTCCTCCGTACCTTGGAGAAGTTCAAATTGGCTCACTTTCACATGCGCAAGAAAAGCCCCACTTCATTTAAGAAATACTCGTACTTTGTTGCGCTTTTAATTAGATGGAGTATTCATAGTTCACAGTTTTCAACATTATATATTTAATAAACCTCTTGGAAATTTGAAACATAAGATTTTGAAGATTTTTAAAACAAGTGTTATAAAAACTATACTTGAATTCAAGTTTTAACTCATCAATAAAAAATTCAAGATAACAAAAGTAATGCTTTTTCTATGAAGCAAAAATTTGTGGTCTAACTTTTCATCAATATCTAAGAGAAATTTTATAAATGATATTGAAATTATGTTAGCTGAAGATTGCCTCTATAAACTCCAATTCGAATTTTTACTTGGATATGCACCAAAAATTAGGCGTTTGTTAACCTTTCAGGTGAAATCATCACTTTTTTTTTCATTTTTCTTTTAATATTTTCTGTTTCCATTTAATTTTCTATCAACGTCTTAAGTCTTTTATCTTTTGTCTGCGTTTTATGTCCATGTCCATTCATCTCATTATTTAAAAACCTGTCACCAGATAAAAGAATTCAAAACATCAAAACTTGTAGACAAAAAGAAACGAAAAGGAAAGACAGACATTTCCTTTTCAATTCACCAGGTTCATCGAATTCTGATAATAATGATGATGAAGATGATGATGATGATGATGATAATGATGATGTCGATGGTGATGATGATGATGATGTGTTTCCGACATTAATTACCACTCAACAAAACAGTAGCAGCAATGGTTTCAAAATATATATACCAACCCACTCAGCATAATAATAATAAACGAATTTCTACTTAAAAAACAATAAAATTTAATGGAGCTAAAATGCATTGTGTATTTTATTAATTTAATTTTTGTTTCCATTGTCCTTTTATTTTTATGAAGTCAATCATTTTGCATTCATCAAGAAGGAATACATCCACACATCGATTCCATATAAGCTTGGTGTGTTTTTTTCCCCATTTGCCCGGACAGAAAATAAAGAACTTCAAAGATTGACGTTGAAGTCATTTGTGTGCGTTGTTTGTTAGACGCGCAAAGAAACAACAAAAATAATCATTATTCAGGGTCATCGTGACAGAGACAACGACGACAACGCAATAACAATATTTATCACCGAGCACCAAAAAAGCTTTCCCAAAGACGACTCAAACCATCCGTCTTTTGTTTTTCTACATTAATTCAGTTAAGGTTGATTGAATTTTTAGTTTCATTTTTGTTTGTATTATTTTCTTTAAGCAGAATTCCAACAAAAATTAAATAAAAACTAAAAAAGAACATTTTGAATAATTTCTAAAAATGTATCGAAGAAGAATAAAAATAATATGTAGTCATTTAATTCACTTCGTTTTGTGACAAGATAAGCCGCATAACATGCTTACTCACATATATCCAATACACCATACAATAAGCTAGCTTATACCTATATAAATAAATATACATGGAAAAATATGCCCAAAGGAACAATATCTTTAACAAAATTAAAAGTATCTTGTTCAAAATGTATATATTTCTAATTTTTTAATTTATTAGGTATTCTTCAAAAGACTTTCAAAATATATTAAATTTCGACTAGCAATAGCCCTTATGACCTTTCTTTATCTTAATACACGTACATATGTATGTATATACCTATCTATACCTAACGAATACATTAAGATACAAATTATAATTTTTAATGAACATTAAGGCGTTTAAAAAAGTCATCATAAATATTCGAAAAAACATAAAACATGTTATATGCATTAAATAACACCTATCTCTTTTTTATTCTTTCTATTTATTTTAAAGCTTTTTTTTCTTCTTCTCTTAAGATACCTATAGCTACCTGCCTAGAAAAAAAAGACTAAACAACAAACCAAATTTAGTAGCAAATAAATCACATTATAGCTATTGAATTTATTATACACGACACCTTAAAAATAACCTGCTGTATCTTAAAAATTTTAAAAAAGAAACAAAAAAAAAAACAAAAAAAAAACGAACAACACAGAAATATCCATAAGAATAATAAATTTTTAATCGTTTAGAATTTCAATTATGTAAAGGCTAAGGCCTTTATACAGATACCCAATCCAAACCTAAACCTATCTACCCAGAAAGGGCCTTAAAAATAAAAAAAAAAACAAGAAGAATCACTCTCAACTAATCATTATTTATTTAGAAATAAAAGAATTAATCTTCGAAAGAGCAAAATGCCATTAAAAGTACCTATATACCTTTACCTAATATGTACCATGTATATCTATAGATACACCAGAAAAAAAGAGAGAATATACTTTTTGAATCGTTGCCCTTAAATTGTGATTATAATCGAAAAATCATGCGAATGCTACAAACAAACTACAATAATTCCAAGGCCCAAAATCCCAAATTAAGATACACCATACATTTATCCATGTTATATCTTTAGATACAGGCCAAGCTATACATAGATATATTGAAGGTACTTTCATATATTTATACTTCTTCTTCACTTAGATACATTGTGCTTGGTCTCGTATTGACTAAGCGACCGACAAAACGACCAACCGACCGACTAACATCATCAAAGGCGTTTTAGGTAGGGGGAGTTTAATTCCAGTGCCATGGCTCACAATCGCCTCGCAGTCATGTGTTCAGAAAAACCAAGTTGTTGGCTTTTGTCATAGTTCGGGTTTTATATTCTCTGGTGTATATCTGCGGCTTATTTTATCCGCGATCTGTGTAGCGTTTTCCCCAGTTGAGTGTTTTTAGGCAAAATTTCAATCTATTTAATTTAAAAACTCTAAACATCTAAAAATTCTAATATTTTTGTCCAAGTTCAAACTCTCAAAAAGTATTAATTTGAAAGCTTAAATCCCGCCGACCGACCGACCGACGGCACAATGGATTCCGAGCGACGGAAACTTTCATTTTTTCTTCTTCGATATCTAAAAGAATTAAACACAAAATAATTTATTTTTACCCTGTGGAAAAAGTGTTGCATGCACGCCACTGTTACAAACCACGCCTCCAGCACATCACGGAAGCCATGATTGTGAAGCAAAACGACCGATAACTCAAGAACAACAACAGCAACAACGACACCATAATGGTGGTAAGTATCTTCCATATCCGAAAACCAAAACGGCAAACCCATTTACACATTCCATTCTCTCTCGCTCTCTCGTTCTCCTTTGTTTCTCAAACAATATTCAATAACAATACAATCTAAGCCCAACGTAGCCATGAGAGCATGGAGTTAGATACAAAAGACAGAAAATTGTCACTCAAAACGCCTTTCACTCAACATTCCAATATATCTATCTCATTTGCTATACATTTGCCAGAAAGAGAGACAAACAACTGTGGTATGTGTATTATTTGAATTTTCTACTCTTCATTAAAAAGTGAATTTTGTGTTTTATTTTGAAAATGAATAAAACTTTCTTGTGGTTGTTTGTGTATCCATGAAAAACTGTTTAAACGCCGACGCTCTGTGATGCGCTGTGCCTCTGTGTATTGAAGAGAAGTTGGCTGTAGCTAGGGAGAACGGAAGAAGCATGATAACTGAAAACAGAAGCACCCTCAGATCAGAACATAGCCATCGTCGCCGCCGCGCCCGCCACACCGTTTCAATCGTTGTCGGAACAACAACAAAACATTAAAGAAATTGCTTTTATGGCCACTTTAAGTGCGACTGAGATGGCCTCATTATCGTTTCGAATATCGAATCCTACACCATTGCAGAGATAATGCCAGAATGGGACATAAAGCGTGCAGTTAGAACGTGGATTTAAGTAAGTGGAAACGAGATCGTAACAACAAGCATAAAAATGAAAATCATTGCACTGATTGAAATGAATGAAAAATAAAAAAAAGAAACACTGAAGTTCTTTTTGTTGTTTAAGAACGCAAGGGAGGAAGAACGAAGGATGATAAGTTTTTGGGATGGATGTGTGGGTCTAGTTTTTGTATTTGTTGTTTTTCTTTCACTGCGCACTTTTGGGGCTTTAGATTTAGAGACTTTGATGTTGATGTTGTTTTGTGTAATGCGGATACTCTCTCTCTCTGCACGTGCGGCAACAATTGAATTGCTCGTAAAAGAGATAGATGCACCAGCAGCAACCAAATGATGACGAAGACGACAAGAACGAAAGACGCGACGAACACAATGACGACGGTAGCAGTAGCAGCAGCAGTTAACAAAGTGAATTTTATATGAGAGAGTGTGTTTCTTTTATGACTTTTATGGTTTTTAGTGCGTGCCAAAAACTTTTAATTGAACAGGTTGAATAGTTATTGTAATTTTATTATTTTTATTTGGCGCTTTCCCATTCAGGATGATATTTTTTTTGATTTTTAGTTTATTTTGTAAGTGGAACTGTTGAATCTTCCGAGGTAACTAAGTGTAATTTTCAAATATAATATGTGTTAAGTAGGTAGGTAATTCCTACTTCCATAGATTGGTAGGTACCTATCTATATACATATATTGTATATTGTTAAAGCAACATTTAATGAGAATATTTTTGAGTTGGGTAGCAAGGTATTTAATGCCTTAACAATGCTTTACTAGGTACCTACCTACCTACCTAAGGGCTAATTAAGGCTACGTACATATACATAATGTACCTATGTATGTATATAGCAAGCTACTTAGTTATTTGTTAGGAAAATATCAAACTACTTGTACTTACTTGCTTAATTTAATTTCTGATGCATCATGCATAAAATATTACATGAGTGACTCAAAAAACATGCCATTCTATATTTGAAAAAATGATATACAAGGTACATGCGTCTATAAAATACCTACCAACGAAAGTAAAGTAGACTGTAGACTGTAGATGTATTCAGTTATTGAATTACTTACTTGACATTTGATTGGCATTTTTATTGTAGGAAAACTAAGAATGCCGTCGGGGAGATATTCTTTAGTGGTATTTCTAGGTTTTAAATTTATATGATATCTTATTATACGAGTATCTAATATGTAGGTACTCTAATATTAGAATATCTGCCTTTAGGAAACTTAAGGTACCTTGCTCGATGAAAACCAGAAAATAATAAAATTTTGTTGGCTGGTATACGTACCTACATTTATTTTTTTTTATACTGAACAAATAAATGACTGTGGTATTTTTTGACATATCATATAGGTACTCGTACATAGGTTAAACAGCTCAAAGAAGTTAATCGATAAAGCCTACTTTTCCTATTAATTTGATGACAGTAAAAATTATTAGAGAATATAAAAGTTTATGCGAGAATATAAAAACAGAGTAGGTATGTACCAACTTGAAGTTCGTTTGGCTTTTAATTCATTGGTAATTTAATTAAAGAAATATTTTTAATATTTATTTTTTTGTTTTGAGAAAACTGAAATAAAAACATGTCCACAAAGATTTGCATTTAGCTGTCAAAAATTAAATAAAATAACCGATAAATTCAGTTTCAGTTGACTTTGCATTTTTTGGACAGTTATGATACTTTACGGGTGTGACCCAGTTGTTCTTATAGTGGCCATTACTGCACAATTTTTTTTTACAGCGCATTATTTATTTATTTATTTTGATGGAATTAGCTTACACAATAAGATACAATATCTTTTAAGTTAGCGCAAGTTTCAGTATTAACATACTATTTAAAAATGTTAACGATGTTAATTAAAAAAAAATTGATTAATATAACCAAAGAAAGATTCAAAAACTAATAAAAACAAAATGCAAAATTTATAATCGAAAAAGTTTATCATCGACAGTCTCCAAAGTATTGTCTAAGTCTCGTCTTGAACCCAGTGCTGCATCCAATCATCTTTATGGGCAGGTATTTAATAAAATAGATATATACTTCTTTCTGTTAATTACTTGAGCTTTATTACATAACTAACATTTTTGTTGTTGTTAAATAAAAATTATAGTTCTATTGCAAATTTCTTTGATTTTAGAAGCAGTCCGTGAAATAAGGCAAAGTTTAATAAGACTAATTTTCAAAACTTGGTTTTATTCCACCGTACAAAAGTAAAATAAGGCCAATTTTCAGCAGTTGGTCATATTGCACTCTGACCAAGTGAAAAACGGCCAAACTATTTTGAGAAATAAGACCAAATTAATTTTACATTAATGTATTAATCCTTTTCGCAGACTAGCTGTAGTCACATCCCTGTGCTACAGAGTACGGTCCTTGATCTTTTAATCGTGTTGAATGATGACTGCTCAGCCGGTCCCGATGGTATTCCCCCGATAGTATTAAAAAAGTTTAGTAATGCTTTAGTTGAACCCCTTACGTTCTTATTCAAACTTTCTCTAAAAACAGGCAAATTTCCCAGTTTATGGAAGAAGTCATTTCTTACACCAATTTTCAAGAAAGGTAACAAGGCGGATATAACAAACTACAGGCCCATTGCAAAGCTTTCTTGCATACCTAAATTGTTTGAACAAGTTGTTTGTTAAAGTGTAGCATTTTTTAGTAAAAATCTGATTTGCGAACAGCAACATGGTTTTGTGAAAAAAAGATCAACCGTTACTAATCTCCTCACATTCTCATACATATGTTCAAACGCTTTAGAACAAGGTTATGAAGTTGACTGTATATACACTGACTTTTCCAAAGCTTTTGACCAACTTAGCCACGGAATTATTTTATTTAAACTTAAAGCTCTTGGTTTTCCACCATTTTTCTTAGCTTGGATCAAATCATACCTTGAAAACAGATCCTATGAGGTAAAATTTAGAAATTGTCATTCTGAACCTTTTGTTGCTCAATCTGGTTTTCCCCAGGGAAGTCATCTTCGCCCTTTTCTATTCATCCTATCTATAAACGACGTATCGTCATGTCTACGCTCAAGTGATGTTCTTATTTTTGCTGATGAAATTAAATTTTTTAAGATAATAAAGTCCACCCAAGATCACATCCTTTTACAAGCTGACATTGGTAGTTTTACATTTTGGTGTGGTAAAAATAGCCTTACCCTCAACCATTTTAAATGCCAGACGATAACTTTTACTAAAAAACGAATCGGCAGTGTATTTGATTATTGTATATCAAAGCAAAAACTCGGTCGCGTCTCCACATTTAAAGATTTAGGTGTTCATTTCTGTTCCAACTTAGAATTTACACATCACATTAATTTTATTGTTAATAAAGCAAGTTCTATACTTGGTTTTATAAAACGCTGGGCAAAAGAGTTCAATGATCCCTATGTTACTCTTTCTTTATACAATTGTCATGTTCGTCCTCATCTTGAATATGCTTCGCAGGTATGGAACCCCTATTACGAAATTCATAAGAAACGTATTGAATCAATTCAACATAATTTCATTCGCTTCGCCCTAAAGGGTCTTCCGTGGGAAGATCATTATGATCTGCCTCCCTATGAACATCGTATTCAACTTCTTCAATTGCAAACTCTCCATCAAAGGCGTGTTAATAATGGTTTAATTTTTTTCATCAACTCATTAATGGTGAAATTGATGCACCTTATTTGCTATCTTGTATACATTTAAATTACCGAGGCGGAACTCATCACCTGCGTACTTTTGACTTTATACATATTGACTTCCATAGAACTAACTATGGAAAGAATGAAGCTTTATAAGTCGAATGAGCATTTTATATAACTTAAACTGTTCATCGATTGATTTAAATTTAAATAAGGTGGGATTAAAATCATTGTTTAGAACCAGTGCTCCACTATCGTAAACGTTTTTATTTTATTTTTTTGATGTTATGTAATAATCCATGTTAAATGTTAATAATTATTATGTTTTGTATTTTGTGCGTGTGTTAGGCTATAAATTGTATTATTTTCTTACTAACAACTAACACATGCACTTATGATGAGCCTCTGATCGTAGTGTGACGCTTGCTGTAAGCTAACTACTTTCTGAAAATTCTGAAGTGTAGGTGAGGGGGGAATGCTGTTATACCATATGATTTGGGATAGGTGCGAGATGAAGTGTATGCAAAGTTTATTTGCTTTAAGTACCAACCACACCGTTGAAAGTGAAATAAAACCAATTTGGCTTTATTTCACTATGTTTAAGTGTCATAAGACCAACTGTTGAAAATTGGCTTTATTACACTTTACAAAAGTGAAGTAAGGCCAATTATTTCTTTGGCTTTATTTCACAGCACCGGTAGGTACTTAACATTTTGCTGCTATACCTAACTTATTTATTTGAATGTCATACTTGACTGTGATAAGATTTAGCACCTCGACTGATTCCTTTAAAAAACTTTAAAATTGTAAGTAAGTTTGATTCATTTAAATACGAATCTTTATATTGTGTAGAATAAAATCCCTAAGGAAAAGTGTACCTACGTACATATATCATATTCAACATATGCATGTACAGTGGAAGCATCTAATAGGGGAAACTCAAATGATTCACTACAAGAACCGTCAAATTACAGGAATTTATTAAATTATTTATTTATCAAAAATAACTTACAAAAATGAATTTATAAAATTATTTACATGGAAGACATCAGCTCAACAAGACCATAGATGTAGTTTTAATATTATTGATGGGCCTTACATATTATTAATAACAAGTTATAATTAAATTATAAATTATAGTATTTTTGTAAATGTTTTAAATATATTTCATCTTGTTTTGTAAGTTTGTGGCTACTGAAAGGATGGGGCATGGGGTGGATAGTATTTTGGCTATCTGTTTCTTTTCCTTAAGTTCTATGCAATCGTTGTCTTTGGTTTGGCGAGAAATCGGACATCAAACTGATTGTTCTTTAATACCAACATGACCTGAGAACCATGCTAGAGTTATATTTGCTTTATTATGAAGGATGCTTCGGATGTTATTAAAAGCGGAACAGTTATTGGTTGCACTTTTGATTTCTGTAAGAGTACTCAGAGTATCGGTGAGGATCAATGTCTTTTCAGTCCAGATCTGTGCCGTAGAAAGAGCTTTTGTCAATGTATTTGACCTAGGCTTGGTAATTACACGCAGCGTCTGGAAGAAAAAGGATAGTTTCTTTTTTCTCTCAATTCCCTCAGTAATGCTTTGAAAGGCTTGATAGACTCAGAACAGAACAGAATTAGTTCACAGTGAAGCATAATTGATGATTTTAAGTGTTTTCTTTTCTGTTGCTGGATAGGCTTATATCCAAGGAAGAGGAAGGTATGTCAACTGATTTCCTAATGTTTCTAAAGGAATACAACCATGAGCCGAAATTAAGGTTACTTGGTTAGAGATGATTATGAATTGTTCTTGTGTTGTGTTTTGCTGGATAAAATTTCCTCTGAAGCTGCGTGAAGAGGTTGGGAAACAACAGAAAGGGCTCTGCTCATTACGTTTACTGCTCGTTTGTCCTAGTTTGATGACCCAGCTTCTATTTTAAGAGCTCCTGAGGATGTCCGGAAGCATTCGTTTATTACTGTATCGATTGTCTCTTAGTTTTTCTTCAAAGTGTACAGAAATAAGGTTAGCCCGTGTTGGAGGGTATAGCTTCGACCATTGCCTTGGTTATGTTGAGAGCAGTTTATAGATGTGGTCCTTTTCTACGAGAACATATCATTTTAAGGGCATTGTTTCTAGTCTTAAGTTGATTGATATCATTTTTGATGTGAATATCCCATTTCAGATTTCCACTGAATGTAACACCAAGGACTCTGAGTACTTTTTTATTGGAATTAAAAAGAAATTCTTCCTTAAAATTCACTTAAAATATTTCAATACATGCAAACTATGTACTTCCCTTGGTATCACGAAATGAAATTAAAAACTTATATCACATATTACAATAATGGAAGGCGATGAGAAAAGGGAACCACAGCCTCTCAAAATTACACCAACTACATGTGGATATAACTATAACTTATGTCAAAATAAATTCGTTCTTTCCAAATGTTAGAGCTTCGTGTCTGCTAATCGGAGATTTTGTATGGATTTACTTATTTTTCGTCCGAAATGCATTAATTAGGAAATACTGTTCAGAAGTATAACAAGTCCAACACCATCTTGGGTTGTTTTTCGTGAAAAAATTTGTTTAATAAATTAACATTTTTATATTTAAAGTTGTAATTTTGTTGTTAATCAAAAATTGTAATTTTCTTACAAAACTAATATTTCATGCGTAATATTTATGTCTTTTTTTTTCTTTCTTTCTATTTCAGAACTTAAACTCTTGTAACTACCCCGAATCTTGCAAAATAAATCGAAAGGTAAGCGCAAACATTTTTATAAACGAATAATTTTGAATAAGCTTTAATATAAAAATGTCAAATAAACTTTGTTAGCTCTATTAGTCGAATACACAATTCATAGGCAATCAGTGGGGTTGAAAACCTTTTATAAATTCAACTTCCATAGTTATTATTTTAATAGGTTTGTTTTTAGAAATATATTATTTAGTTAAATAAAAATGTTTTATTGATGAAATTCTAATTTATAGAAGCAATCATATAATTCTTAGAAGAATATATTTAATGCTAAACTAAAATGTCCATCTTATGCCATTTCTATACCCAAAAAGCAACATGTTCATATATTTTTATTTTAAATTGTTTTAGACGTGAGCGCTTATATTATCATAGGTATGGAGTTTTAATATGGAATAATTAAAATTTCTGTATTTTTAATGAAAAACTTGTTTCTTTGTATTAAAATAAATTTGATTTCTTGTTGAATATGCATTATTTAAATAAAGATTTTTTCTTTTGTGTATATAATGGAAATAATTACTAAAACGATATCTGAATAGGATTTTAATGAAATTTGCTTCGTCATTATGATAGAACTTAAATCGCAAATTTAATGTGATTTCATTTTGATATAATTTGGAACTAAACAATCATTTTTATGCTAGCTGTTGGTTTGCAGTGTGAGATTTATGGAAATTTGTTGATTTGATGTTTTTTATTTAAATCTCATAACCCAAATTATTTAATAACGTTGTGTTAGATCTTAATCTATTTGACAGGAGATAGTGGTTTAGATTAAATAAATTAAAGACAAAAATAAATTTTATATAGCGACTACAATACGAAAAATCATAACTCACGCAATAATGATTTATTCATTAGAGTCAAAAAGTTTTTATTCGAAAAAAGTATCTCATTTTGATGATTTAATTAAAAAAATTCCAATTTTTATTGATCTTTATAGAGTTGTGGTATGGTTAAGCATATCGGGTAAATGGCCTTTATAAGATTTAATTATTAGGGACGCACGTATAGAGACTAAAATTTTCCATTCACTTATATGGAAGGCAAAATAGAAAATTAAAACCTCAAATTCATTTTGAGATAAATGTTGAATTTGAATGTTCTCTAAAGACTTGTAGCAACCATATAATTCGCAGTTGCTTTATGTAGCTCGGATTATATGGTATCTCGATTAATTCGGGAAAATATGCGTCAAGACAAGGTGTAATGGTCATCTTCTGATGAGCCCAACCATTATACACCGGGGTGAAACGCATATATGTACGTTTGCTGGTTTATATTTATTTCATGATTTTAAATCATTTTTATTGAAAAATAAGTCATTTAGTTACTTATCCGAGCTGAATGAAGATGCATTTGAATTAATAAAGGAAATAGTAAAAAACTTTAAAATTTTTAACCATTCTAAGGTTGTTACACTTTCAAAAGCTAATTTCCATTAGTTGGTCACGTACACTCTTACAAAGTGAAATGAAGCCAAATTATTTTGCAACTCGAGCTTAATTTTAACAAAGGGATATCATTCTGCTTTTTGTAAAAGAAACTACTAAAAGTGAAATAAAGCCAAATTGATCTTCACTTTGCTCAAGTGTAATAAGGACATTATTTGATTTATTTTTACTTGGCTTTATTTCAAGGTGCCATAACAAAAACTCCGAATTTCATAATAGGTATGCATGGTACGGAGTCGTGAAATACCGCCAAGTGAAAAAAGACCTTCAAAAAATTTCCTTAATTCATTTGAGAAAAGTGAAATAAGGCCAATTTTTAGCAGTTGGTCATATTACACTTTGACAAAGTGAAATAAGGCCAAAATATTTTTAGAAATAAGACCAACTTATTTTTACAGTAGGTATGTCAGGGGACAGCATGTAATCCCCCCTGCTTGGGCACACTATAGAATTTGGGGTAGGTGCGAGGTTGAACGTATCCAAACTTTCTTTGCATTTATAGCAAATCATACTGTTGAAAATGAAATAAAACCAATTTGGCTTTATTTCACTTTGTCTAAGTCTAACAAGGCCAATTGTTGAAAATTGGCTTTAATACACTTAGCAAAAGTAAATTAAGGTCAATTCTTGAAATTTGGCCTTATTTCACTTGGTTTCATTTCACGGCACCCATAGGTAAACCTAAGCCATATCATATAGTGTGCAAAGCAGTGGAGATATTCTTTTTATACGACGTACATTTCCTATTTAAAAGAGCAGTGAATTTGACATGCAATTAAATCGTATTTGGCTTTATTCTAGTAACAAAGTAAAATTAAGCTGAATTTGTTTTTTTCTTTCATTCAGCTTTATTTCTATAGAGATTCGGCGGCATTTTACTTTCATAAAATTCAATACAACCGATTGATAATAACTGGCGTTATTTCACTTGAAAATATTTACCTTTCTAATAAAATATTTTATTTGCAAAAAAAAGTCACTTTAGATGCGCATTCGAAAGTTCAAATTGTGGTTTAGTGAAATCATTAGATAATATCACCTTAATTTTTCAACTATTTAAATTTTGTTGAACAAACAATTAAAAATTTGAACATGTTTTATAAAGAAATTTTGTAGGTTCCAAAAGTTCAACAATAATTACTCCAAAAACGATACTATGTAGCCTCGAAAACCTTAATTGATTGCTTTTCTTTAACATCCGCTTAAGTCTTGTGTTTCTCTTCTTAATTTTTCATTCATTGATAGCTTAGTTTAGTTTATTTCATCAAGCAGAGTTTTACAATCTCTTATAGATTACTACTTATATAATAAATATAATAATAAAATAATAGTATTAATAAAAATAAATATAATAAATATGTACAATCGGCGTTAGTAAATAAATATGAAATTAAGTAACTATGTGTTGATTAGATAGCAAAACAAGCATGACATATCTTTTAAAACTATCTCTTGAACAGAGTTGAAATATATCAATGGAGTGTAAAACACTATTTGGGTTCATTCCTACTGTAGTTGCTTCTAAAAAATTCATCACGTAGGTAGAAAACCATACGGAGACTTCTGCAAGGAAAATACAAATTAATACATTCAAGCAAAAAAGAACAATTTATATGGTTACTAATGATATCTTTTACCATCATTACTGAATAATATCTCCTTTTTAACTCAAGCGTTTGTATACCAAAGAGCTGAGACCTTACAGGATATGCAGGTCTATCAATACTCCAATTAAGCTTATTAAAAGCATATCTAGTGAAGGATTTCTGCACTCTTTCTATTCTTAAGGAATGAGTGTTATAGTACGGATTCCAAACAACACTACAATACTCCAGATTTGATCTGACAAAGGCTGAGTAAAGGCATTTGAGCGCGTAAGGATCAGTAAATTCCTTTGTGTTCCTTCGTACAAAGCCGAGCATCTTATAAGCTTTATTTACAACAAAATTAATGTGGAAATTAAAAGAAAGTTTATGATCTAATATGACTCCTAAGTCTTTTTTTTTGAGTAACTTTTTCCAAAAAAAATGTCATTAATTGAGTAATCAAACAAAATGTATGATTTTCTCCTAAAACACGTACAACTTTGACACTTAGAGACATTCAGAAAGAGTAAATTTCTATTACACCACAATGCCAATTCATTTAGATCCTCTTGCAATAATAGACAATCATCAACAGATTTAATGGTTTTAAAAATTTTAACATCATCAGCATACAATAAATGATTAGAAAATTTAAAAGTATCAGGAATATCATTTATAAAAAGTATAAAAAACAAAGGTCCAATATGACTCCCCTGTGGAACACCTGATGTTACTTTGATAGCTTTAGATTTGAATTTATCTATTTTGACGAATTGGGTCCGGTTGCTGAAATAAGAGCTTATCCATTTTAAAAAATGAGAATGGAATCCCAGCAAAGAAAGTTTATGAACAAGAATTTTATGATTTACCCTATCAAAGGCCTTAGCAAAATTTGTGAAAACTATGTCTGTCTGAAAACCTTTATAAAAACCTTTAACTATGGAATTACATAAAACAGTGAGATTAGAAGTTGTTGATCTGCCTGACACGAAGCCGTGCTGAGATTCAGCAATTACATTTTTGGTAAAAAAATAAAGTTTATCACAAACAATCTTTTCAAATATTTTTGGAATTACAGATAGCTTACAAATTGGTCTATAGTTACATACTTTTTGTCTCGATCCTGCTTTGAAAATTGGAGAGATGAAAGATGTTTTCCATTCATCTATGAATTGACCAGTTCGCAGGGAAATATTAAAAATAAATCAAAGGGGTATCGCGAGAGATGTTGCACATTTTTTAATGATCTTAGGAGAAATACCATCCGGTCCAGCACTTTTATTTTCATTAATACCTCTTAAGGCTTCAGATACTTCCATTATGCTTAAATTTATGCTACCGACATCGACAACATTAGGTGGTGAAAACTGTGGAAGTACATTAGGTGATGTAAGAGAATATACCGACTCAAAATAATCAGCAAAAAGATTGCATATGGTTGACAAATCACTGGAAGTGCTGCCGCAAAACTCCATGCAATTTGGTAATCCAGTTGATTTTTTCTTTGTGTTAATAAATTTCCAAAAATGTTTACAGTCAACCTTGATTTGTGATTCAGCATTTAAGATAAAATTATTATATAAAAACTTATTAAGCACATCAAACTCTTTTTGTAGGGTTAAATACTTATGAAGATTAACCAAAATAGTTCTATCCTTTTTATAATCGAGCCGTTTATTTTGAAAGTGGCATAAGTCACTTTTTTTTTTAAGTCGAGATATTTAAGATATTTGTTATACCGTTAATTACCAATACTTTTCTCGAAGAAATCTCAATAGTTCTCAACTTATTGAGTGCAAATTTTTTAAAAATGAAAAGATACCGTTCAATTGTATTTAGTGTTGCAATTAACTCGATTTTTTTGAAAAAGTGACTTATGCCACTTTCAAAATAAACGGCTCAATTCTTAAAGGCTTTATTTTTTCTATTTTTAAGATTTGATAGCATTTTGTTAAACCAAGGAGGGTTGGAGTTTTTTTTAACAACTTTTCTTGGAATATAACTATCAGAGGCTTGTTTTAAATACAATTTGAATATATCAAACACTTGAGTTAAATCTTTATCCAAAAAGATAGTCTCCCAATCAATGGAACCAAGAAATATATTCATTGCATCAAAGTTTCCGCGTTTAAAATCATAGAACTCAATAATGTCATGAGAGTTTGAGATATATGCCAATAACTTACAATTAATAGATAGACATGATGCGTGGTGTTATTTACAACTGGAAAATTGATTCTATCTAAATATACTTCAAGTTCTCTATTAACAAAAACTAAATCAAGAATGCGATTAAGCATATGATAGCGTTTCAAAGTTGCAGTACCTATATATTTTTGTGAAAAATTCTTGTTTAATTTAGCATTATAAATATGATATGTACACAGTTTTTTTCTTGTCGATCAAATTGGAGGAAAAAGTGAAATTCGCAGGATTCTAAACTTCCTAAATCTTCTGTCTCGACAGTTTAGATACATAACGATTTTGTTTCCACTGCGCTCATAAATACAAGGTGATCAAATCTGATTGTAAACTATTAATACAAAAATGCAAACTCTAGGCTTAAGGAGGTCTTAGGCATTGTGTATCGTTTTTATAAATAACAAACAGAAGAATAAATTAATTTTGAATATTATTTATAAAACCAATGATAAACATACCTATGGTCTTATAATATTTTATTGTGATTATACAAAATAGAAAAACGTGCATCTTGGTGGTCTTAATTATAAAAAAACATAACCTTAAATTATAATATTTAATTGGATGTGATATATTTTGATATGTTACTTAGAAACTTAATGAAAAAATGATTTGTAATCAAAAAATTTAAATTATTTAAGCTTAAAAACCTGTTGCTTACAACAATTCTATATTTCTATATAAAATGTTGTAAAGTAATTAAAAATCTTGAAAATTATGCTAATTACAATCAAATTTGATTACAAAGCATTGAATAAAGATAAAAGTAGCTGTGATTTGCATTATTATTGATTTTCCAATAATATTAATATTAAATATTCTGCAATTCGTCGGTTTATTTAATGAAATAAAATTTTTTTTTGTGTTCATGAAATTTTTGTTTCATATTTTTTGAAAAAAAAAGTAATAAGGTCCATGTATTTAATTTGGACTACTCTTTATATATGAAAGCATTCCAAGATTCCAACAGTTTTACAAATATGCCATATTTAAGAGCAAAATTACAATTTTTGGTGCATTTCATGCAGAAATGTTAGGAATTGTGTTGAAACGTAGGTTTTTACCAACAAAATTTATTCTGTTCTTGTTGGCATTTCTACAGATGTTAAAAAGGGTACAAAAAAAATAGCTGCAAAAACCCAGAAAATGAGAAAGTTTGCCACTTTTGCTGTTTTTGGGACATTTATAAAAAAATATGATGGAATTGAAGACGAGTTTCAGCATCTTAAAGGCAACTTAAAATATAATTGGCGATCTCTTATTCTCAAGAACTTTAATATTTGCTCTTTCACTCAGAAAAGATCTTCTGGAAATAATTTTAATCATTACTAAAGTTTTTCTAAATTTTAAATTGTGTGAAAACAAAGATTTAAGTTGTTTTTAGCAGCAAACCGCTAACCGAAGACATTGTGACGCTATACTAAATTGATTTAACTTACTAAAAAACATTAACTAAAAACTGATTTGTTTAGAGCATTTGGATATTAAAAAAAAAAACACATGATGCTCAAAAAATCCGAGGAATTTGAATTTAAATCAATAGCAAAGGTCAGTATAATTTAATGTTTGAAGACTATTTCCGCCAAATGTTTGCCGCGTCTGCGCCTCAAATGGTCAATCCGTTTAGTTGACTAAACTAAAGATGTCTGACAGTGACGCAAAACGTGCGTAAGGTTTAAAAACCAGTATAAGTTTTATGTTTTAATTAATTGTTGCAAAAAAGAATTCATTTCAAAGGACATCAATGGGAATTGGGTCACAAGACCAAGAGTTGTTTCTAAGATCATTAAAACTACTAATATTTATAAGTGATTCCGTAAGAAAAAGCAACTTTACAAAAATAGCTCTGACATTATTTCAACTATGAAAGAATTTACGTGCAACCCTAACTTAAATTGTATTAGTTCATCAAACTTAACTTGCGAACTTATATCAGACTTTATTTATTCCTTTTGTTGTCAGTTTTAAATTAGGCTGATGCTTTCTTTAAGTGGTCCATGCATTCATGTTAAAAAAAACTCGTGTTGTCTGATTCTTTAATTTAATTTTATTAAAAGTTTAATTTCATTACACTGCGCGACTGCATCAACGACCCAAATTATCCCCAACATAAACATACAAGTTATTAAGTTATACGACCACACATGTGCCCTATATGAAAGGATATTTATAGCGTTGTTTTAAGTGAGCAAAATCCAAAGTGCTCACTCCTCGTATAGGTGCATATGTCTGTACTCTGTACCTACATATATAGAGTCAGAGTGTTTTTTAATAATACGAATTGCATGTTGCTTATTCGCGGTCCTTTTTTTATTTTGGTTATTTCCTTATGTAGCGCAACTAAAAGGCTCAGCATAATTTATGGCATGTCACGTAATAGTAATACCAAGCATGCACTTTGAAACAATGGCACAGTATACTCGAGCACTTCATATGAGCTAACACTGAATGGTCTGGCATATCGGCTGTTGCCGTTGTTGCGCTTTTAACTATAGCAAAAGAGTATATGACCTTTTAATGGACAGACATCCCTATAGCTGCAGCAGCCTGGTTAATTTTTTCACACCTTTTATACTGTGTAAAGAAAAAGGATATTTTTTTGCCTGACCGTTTTGTAGGTTGTGGGTGCTCATATTCACTGAGGTCCTTTTTATTGTTTTCCCGAGAGCCCACCTATCGATTTCTTGAATTTTATAACCCTTATGGGCAATTTTTATATTATTTTCCATTTCTTTTTTCAAATAAGAAATTTAGAAATAAAGAAAAGTAAACCATGGCATAGAAAAAGCGGTTGTATTTTGTTTGAGTCCATTCTTATATAGCCTATAGCCTATAGCCTTTTATTTTTTCTTTTGTCCTACCTAATATAAATTATTTTCAGCAATGGCACCGTATGGTCTGTTGTATAAGAAAAATACATATTTCCTCGTTCCGCATTTTTATTGTATTGTATTTTCTGTTTTTGCCGAGGTTTGCTGGATACGTTTTTGTGTATGTTGTTAAGAAATTGGATATCTCACTTAAAATGGTGGCTTTCACATTTCTATTATTCGATTTATAATCGAAAATGTCAATGCGACGACAACGGCCGATATACGATACGATACGATATGGCATCGAGTGAGTATAGATGATATTGAATAAATTGCTAAAAAAGGACCAACGAATGGTCAAATGTGGAGGCAGAAAAGCTAAAAAACAACAAAATTGTAATTTATGGAATGCGAATAAAAGTTTGTACATGTGAACACATTTATATCAGTCAGTACCTAAGGATATGGAACACACCGAGTTAGATAGATAGATTTACTGCCTTTAAAAATTTAGAAAGTTTACTATAACACAAGTCTTTAAATGATATGGCTTAAGCCCGTCTGCCAGAGTCACATTTGTTTTATTAATCGAATAAAATAATATAGAATTTGTTTTATAAATATTGTTATGTTGTATAGATAACAACTATACAAATTTGTAATCATTTTCTAATGAAACTAATGTTTTCATCAAATTTGCAAGTTTTATAGTGAAGGGTATTCAAAGAGAATTCATTAGGAAGGACCCAAAACCTTACTCATTAAAGAACGTTGATCGTGTATTCAAAATTTATTTCCTTACACGAAAAAAACTTCTAAAAATTCCATGTAGATGCAGCTGCCATCCAAATTTGAAAGAAGTTACATAATATTGTTACCAGGGGTCACTTACTTTCAAGAAAATGGAGATCCTAGTGCGAAGTTTACATTTAAGAAACGTTAACTCTAGTCCGTGTTTTGATTTTTCTCACTTAAACCGCTCAGAACAACCTATATAATAATGCATAGACATTATTGGTTTCAATTTTTTCTGAAAAACTATCTAAATTTATTTGGAGAAGTCTCTCTCTATTTTGTTTCTTTTTTTAAATACTTCTATCCATGTAAGTGGCAGATAAACACTCAAAATGGCGTATTAGACTTAAAGCAGGAAGTTTATCTTTGGCTGATAGAAGGCGCTTATATCACCTATTTTAAGCAAATCAAAGTAAAACAATTTTTGGAATTTTTTTCTTTCCACAACTAATGTTAAACAAAAAAGCTACAATTAATTGCATCGTTACATTCTCGAATATCCTTGTTTTATGCATGGAATCACGGTGTCAAGTTAGGACTACATACACCCTTTTTTAAAAAAAAATGAAAGTACACAAAGTTTTTGGGATTTTTTTCTTTCCACAACTAATGTTAAACAAAAAAGCTACAATTAACTGCATATACTCAGTTTTTTAAATTTCGAAAAATTTAGTGCTAACTTGACAGTAGTCGTGACAAGTTTACCTCCTATGCTCACCACACATCTAATTGCCGAATTTTCCCAGCAAAACATTATATTTCAGTTTAAGTGAGTCGAGATTTTTTCTGGCTGAGATAGAAAAAGTTAACGAACATAAAATAGCGATTGTAGTTGCTCGAAAGACTTTATATTTTGCTACGCAGGAAAGGTTATTCTTAAGAATGTAGCTTCTCCACAAATAGCACATAGAATATAAAGCATCAGATAGTTTCCATTGTAGATGTTTACCAGGTTTAAGTTATATAAAAGCTTTGAAGACTCTTAGACATCTAAACTTTCAGCTAAGAACAATATATCGTCTGCATAAATCAGTGCGCCAAGAAGCTTTTCCGTTGTGTTTACAAATGCAATGTCTCTATAAGTTATGTATGTATGATGTTTGGGATGTAAAGAAAATTCGAAAAATGGGTTTTTAGTTGATCGATTTATAGAGTTGTAGCTATTATAATCAAGGGCGGATCCAGAATTTTGTTTGGAGTGCCGCTTAAAAATGTTCTTCAATGTTTTCTAAAGGAGGCTGATAACATTTTAATAACATAATATGTATCTTAACCTTACATTTACATATCGCAAGGTCTTAAGTGACAACTTTAGTTATTAGATTATTTTAGAACACTGTTACCAAGCAATATATGATCTAACTATTTAAGATGCAGAAAACCAGAAAAAGAGAAAGTTCGTCAGAAAAATGTAATTTTTTTCCGTAGTAAATCTGTTATAAAGAATTTTCTGGCTTTTTTTTGACGTATTTTCTGGGACTAAATTTTCGGGAGTCTATTATTGACATCATTATAAGTTTGCTTACTCATAAGTTGGAGCTGATGCTGGAAGACAAATTCTAAAAAATACTGTTTTGAGTGAACCTTTTGAAAATAGTTTGATCTCAAAAGATTCAAAACTAAAAAATTGTAGAGAGATAAATGTTTGCTTCTAAAACGAAAAGAAACAGGTGCATTTAAATACATAATTTCTTTAAAAATTAAATAAAACTCAAATTGAGGTAAACAAATAAGTTGGGAGCAAACTTTGGTGTGGTACTCACAAATATTACACGTTGCAGAAATTTTTTCACTTCAGTTCTCGAGAGATTCAAAGTTGTTATATTAAAGAAATAATGAAACGTTCATTGGTTTTCAATTAGCCATAACTTTAACGAAAATGTTACTTTTGCTGTTTTTGGGAAATTTATATTCTTGAAATTCGTGCAAATTCACTTAAAAAAAAAATGTCTTTAATTTTTTAAGATCTTAAAATATTTTTTATTTAAAACAAAATCAATTTTAAAAGAAAGCCTCACACTATTTATGTGCATTAAAACAAAATAAAATGGAATTGAAGACGAGATTCAATAATTTAAAAGCAACTTAACATCAAATTGGCAATTTCTTATTCAAGTTTACTTCTTAAGAATCTGAAAATTTTCTTTTTCTCAAAGAAAAGATCTTTTGAAAATAATTGAAAGCATGATTAAAGTTTTTCCAAATTCTAAATTGTGTCAAAACAAAGATTTTAGAAGTTTTTGACAGCAAACCGCTTTTTGGTGAATATCGATAAATTACTAATACTTATACAACTTAATTGTATAATTTGTATAAGCTTTATGCGACTCATGTGATCCCACCCGGTATCGTTAATTTAGTCAAAAGTTGATGAGTTTGTGCTGAGCGATTGGAATAGGATGGATTTCATGTTCAAATTATCAGTTAGAAATAGTATATTTAGGACAAAAGTTTAAGCATCAAAATACAAGTTTTATTTTCACATATAAATACAAAGTAAATAATAAAAACATATAAGGGGATCATACTCATTAATGCAATACGATAGGTTAGGTTAGGTTGCAAGGGGTGTGCACAGCATGAAGCTGTTGCGTACACGGGGGCCTATTGGTCCATTGTGATCCCCTGTAAAAGTAAAAATTTAGCATCGATGCTCCTCAAATCTGTCGATTAGCGTAGACTGGCTCGTTAACGAACCAACCTGTGCTATCTATAAATTTCCTCATGCTTGCCATTGAAACCTGTGCTAGATCATCCAGTTCTCCAACAAACCTGTTTCCGAAATGACGGAGTCGGCTGGTTTGGAGATTCGGACAGTCGCAGAGCAGGTGTTTAATGGTTTCCATTTCCTCCTCATCCTGACAGCTCCTACAAAAATCGGGTGCAAATGCACCTATTCTGTTAGCCATTGTGCCAATGGCGCAATGACCTGTTAGTACACCTGTCAAGATTTTAATATTCTTTTTACTCAGCGATAGAATATACCGAGTTTCCTTTTCATTTGTGTTAGGCCATAAACTTCTAGAGATTACACAATCATCCCTGGATTTCCAGGAGATGTTGATTTTCTCTTTTAGCTTAAGGTCTATCTTCCTCTTGAGTACCCCAATCGGGACGAGGGGTCCCCCAACTGAGTGGTCGCTACTACTTATGTCTGCTTCTGACCCTTTCCTGGCTAGTTCATCTACTATATCATTCCCTTCTATATTGCTATGTCCGGGAACCCAGCAGAGCTTTACCTGGTTAGTGTGGCAGATTTTGTTTAATTTCTTCCTACAGTTTAAAACTGCTTTTGATCTTATGGTCTCACTGGCTAAGGCTTTGATAGCAGCCTGGCTGTCCACGAAAAAAGTAATCTCCGAAGAGCTTAGATTTTCTTGGTGTGCCAATTCAGCTGCTTTTGCAATGGCAAAGATCTCGGCCTGAAAGACACTACAGTCAGCCGGGAGTGTATATGACGCTCTGATGTTCAGAGATTGGCAAAACACTCCAGCACCTGTTCCTGATTCCATTTTTGAACCATCAGTGTAGAAAGGGATACCCTGTTTACTTATAAGTGAATTAGGATCCCAACCCTGTCTTTCTGGTATTAAAATAGAAAATTTCCTGTCGAAATCCAGTAAAGGGGGGATGTAATCGGTGGTCTCTCTCAGTCCTGGAATCGTGTCATATCTTTGTAAGATTGACCCGTGGCCATAAGTGCTGTGCCTCCAAAAGCTCAGTTCTCTTAAACGAATTGCAGTTTTGGCTGCCGTGCACTTTATGAACTCATCCAGAGCCGGGAGGTCCAAGATCATTTCCAATCCAGCTTGTGGTGTGGATCTTTGAGCCCCTGTTATTCCTACACAGGCTAGTCTCTGTACCTTATTCAGGTTCTTGAGATAGCTTGATTTTTCCACCGCTTTCCACCATACAATAGATCCATAGGTAAGAATGGGTCTGACTATCGCTGTGTACATCCATTGGATGACTTGCGGTCGCATACCCCAACGTACACCGAAGGTCTTTTTGCATGTGTAGAATGCACATAGTGCTTTTTTCATTCTTTCCTCCGTATTACGCTTCCATGTAAGCTTGGAGTCAAGGATTACTCCTAGAAATTTAGCTTCCTTAGAAGGTTTTAGAGGAATGCCATTTAGTTTGGGAGGGTTGAAGCCCTCCAGTTTCCTTTTCTTCGTGAACAAAACTAGCTCTGTCTTGGTGGGGTTGACCCCGAGACCGTTCTTAGTTGCCCAAGAAGATAAATCCTTTAATGCATTTTCCATAATGTTTTCGATGATGGTAAGAAACTTGCCTGATACCAAAACCACTATGTCATCTGCATATGCTACTATTTTAATGCCCTGATCTTTGAACTTTGTGAGAATTTTGTTGACTACGAGGATCCAGAGCAGGGGTGAGATGACTCCTCCCTGTGGTGTGCCTCTAGTAACTGTTTTCTCAATAGTACTAACTCCTATTTGAGAGTTGATAATTCTGCCATTTAACATGGTGAAGATCCAATCGACAATGACAGATTCAACCCCAACTTCACCTAAGGCAGTCTTGATCGATTCCGTTTTAACGTTATTAAACGCACCCTCGATATCAAGAAATGCTGCCAGGGTATATTCTTTCTGTTCAAGACTTTTCTCAATATGTGAAACTACTTCATGCAAAGCAGTCTCCACTGATTTACCTTTAAGGTAAGCGTGTTGGTAGTTGCACAAGTTGTTTTCGTTGAGAAGTTCTCGAACATGTAGATCAATTATCCTCTCTAGTGTCTTAAGGAGAAACGAAGAGAGACTTATTGGTCTATAATCCTGAGCGGTCGAGTGAGTCGGTTTCCCTGCTTTTGGGATAAAGACTACCTTAACCTTTTTCCAGCTATTAGGGACGTATCTAAGTTTGATACAACTTATGAAGATTACCCTAAGCCACGGAGTTATTACTTTGAGAGCATTTTGGAGAAGAGCTGGAAAAATCTCGTCTGGTCCCGCTGATTTATAGGGTTTGAACGAGTTTATTGCCCAAATAATCTTCTGCTCAGTAATAACCTGATTTAGTTCTAACTTTGATTCCGTGTGAGTAAAATCCAGCGTGTTCGATTGCAAGCAATCCGAACTTTCTGGGTTTTTACAACCGGGGAAATGAGTTTCCATGAAGAGTTCAAGCGTTTCCAGGCTCGAGTTCGACCATGATCCATCAGGGTGTTTAATGTACCCCGGGATCGTGGGATTAAGGGCCAGGGTTCTACGGAGCCTTGCCGCCTCGCTTGTTTTTTCAATGGATTCACAATGTTTAGCCCACGAATCCTTTTTGGCCTTCCTTAACTCTTTGGTGTAAGTGTTAAGTGCGGCTCTATAAGACTTTAAGTCCTCGTCTAATTTACTCAGTTTAGCTTTATTGAAAAGTTTTCTAACCTCTGTTCTACGTTTCTTCAGTACCCCATTCCACCAGGGTGGGTTAGTGGGGTTATTAGAACGAGATAAAGGGCAGTGTTTTTCAAAAGACATTCTCATTTTGCTAGACAAGTTTTGGACAACAGTGTCAATGGTTGAAGTACTTAGACTTGTATTGTCCTCTGGTGGATCAATACAGTCTTTCAGCCATTTTTCGTACTCTGTCCAATTCGTTCTAGTTGGGTTCCTGTAAGGTTTCTTTTCAGTAAAGTTCCTGTCTATAGAGAAGAGTATCCTAAAGTGATCCGAAAAAGATTCTTTAGGTGAGACTCTCCAGTCTTCAACTGAAATTTTACTATTATTGCTAATAAGGGTCAAATCTATGATTTCCTCCCTGTTTTTGTTTCGAAAAGTAGGGTGATTGCCCCTATTACATATCGATAAATTAGAACAGAGAATATATTCAAAAATTGACTCACCCCTTTTGTTGATATCCTTTGAGCCCCATTGAGTGTGGTGAGCGTTGGCATCACATCCTACCACCAAAGGTGTGCCGCTTGCTGTGGCATGGACCACAAGATCACGGACAGTTTTTGATGGTGGGCTCTCCTCCTCATACGGCATGTACGTCGACGCTAGAATGAAGTTTCCTTCATTTGATTCGACGCTGATTGCCGTGTTGTCCTTGTTGCTGTACCTAGATAGGAAGAAAGCGTTAATTGATTTTTTCACTAGGATGCAACTTCTAATATTACTTACATCTGACGTGGAGTGGAAAAGGTTGTAGTGCTTTGACCTCAACCCACGGATTCGGTTTTTGCCTAACCATGGTTCCTGGATCAAGGCCACATCCACGTTCTCGTGAGACATGTAGAGCGTAAGGTCGTACGTTGCTGCTTTAGCGTGGTGCAGGTTTATTTGCACCACTTGCAGCTTTTGACTCCCCTTTGCCTTCATGCCTCTTAACCTTTACGGTTCCGAGACCATACCTCAACATGCAATACGATAAGTTTTGAAATCATCCTCTTAAATCACAGTGGCGTAGCTAGACCTTTGGGGGCCCTGTATCCAATTTTTTTTTGGGGAACCCCCCCTCACCTCTTACCAAAACTGACCCATAACCGTATAACCTTTTTTTAAATTAAAACACTAACGTCAATAAATAAGATAAATTTAATTCAATGTATAAAGACATAGGAACTTCAACATAAATGCATACTACATATATATAGATACATGTTTTATAAAGCTTAAAAAAAATAATATTTGCACTTCTTCTCAATGTACTACTTTCCTTGCCTTTTTTTCTACAAATTTATTTATTAAATCTTCCATACCTGAAGAAGGTTTCAGTTTTTCAAGATTATCTGCTTTTATTGATAAAAGTGATAAATCTGACAACCTCTTCTGTCCCATTGAAGTTCTGAGATAATTTTTTATTATTTTCAGCTTGGAGAAAGATGTTTCAGCTGTTGTGTGGTGTGGTTACCGGAAGAGTCAAAAAGAGAAAGCATGCTGTTATTACTTCAGAAAAACTAGAAGTAAGACTATTAAATTCGATGACTAATAATTTAGCAAGTTCTTTTATGGAATGAATTTTAAGGATTTCGGATTTAAGACATGTTTTTAGAGCAATTAGTTGATTGCAGAAATCACCAGATACTATGTCTGTATTGTACTTTTCCACTAGCTTTTTTGATCCTTGGTTTATCTCATCATTTGAGAACGATAAAAGTTTAGCTATCCGGTTCCAACACTTCAAATATACTACTAACACTATGAAGTATGTCCAATCAAAATGTCCAAGCAGGAGTAGTAAATATTGACTTTGAAGTAAATTTCCAGATCAGAAATTCTATGATCTTCTGCCAACTCATCAAAAAAGCGCTTCGTTATTTTCCTCCTTGATTTATTTTTTTCTTGATCTCATTATCTCTTTTTTTTTATTTTTTCTTTTCAGAGCTCCACTTAGATACTCTCTTTTATTTTCACTCATTTTTCCACAAAAATAATATTTTAAGCAACGCACAAATAGTCACAAATATCTAATTACAAATAATCACAAAAAACATTAGAGTACATTTTTTTTGTGTATATCCACGCACAGCTTGCAGATACATACAGGGTTCGGAATGGAGTATTCGAATTTTTCAGCTGTTAGTTCATGAAAGTACATTTAGTATTTTTTAATCTGCCGCGCGCTGGTCCCTGGTTTGTATTTCTGTGCGATGTTGGAGTTCGTGGCTGTGTCAGGCAGGATGATATATTTTGAAAACTCGAATAAAAAAGTGTTTGCAGGTTGAAGTTGTAGTATTTTGGTGGACATGAAAAAAAGAAAAAGATACACAGGAATGTTTCTCTTACTATTCGTTCTAAATGATTTCTTTCTTGCATTCATTGTCGAACCACTTTTAATTATGATTTTGATAACATTCGTTGGAATATACAACATTTACATATATAGTTTGTGTAAACCTTTCAAAGCTACGAGTATCTGTGTTTCAAGCTGCCTGTCCGGATTTACTTTGATTAACACTTTAAAGCTGACTTTCCAATGAAGCTTCGGAGAAAGAGGAAGCACTGGTTCAGATTCATAAGTTTCCACACCAGAAGTTCTCATTTTGAAGGGTACCTCTAACCGCATATGGTCCGAGTATGTGTTTAATGTCACTCTGAACTTCTCAAAAATGTTTAACCCAAACTCCAGACAAAAAGCAGTAATCACCAACGGAACAGGCTGTTCCACGGATAAAACTGAATTCGCCATTCACCAAACTTGAATTAAGGGAAACTCGAAGAATTTTATTTTCTAAGATCCGATTCTGGAAAAATTATCTTTTTAATATTCAGACGGAAATTCAAATGAAAACTGAAATGACAAAAGGCTTTTATCAAGTGACACAGAGTGTATGTTTGGGTTTTTTGAAGTCGTGTTCTTGTCCGGACCTATAAATGGCGTAGGAGATAATTTATTAGACTATGTTTGTTTTCTATGCCCAGGGCAAGGATATTCTTTTTGTTTTCCTGCCTTACCCATTTCTGATATACCTACCCACCTACATACATATTTATGTATGTCTTTATGTTCTCAATGGAGAAGATGGTGGGGACACACATCAAGTGCCATTTGTTTTGGGCCAAAATTATTTATATATCCTCTTTTGTGTAGATATACGAATTGAAATGGCACATTTTAGGAGAAAAATAAAACAAAACAACAACAAAAAAAGTAAAATAAACAAAAATAAATAAAGGCTAACATAATTTTTGTGTTTTCCTTTTTCTTGTTTTACCCGCAAAAACAAAAACAACAAAAACAAAAAAATAGCAATCGAAGGCACAAAAGTCAAATAGAAATAAATAGGTATAGAAAAAGTTTTGGTTTTTATTTATAGATTTTTGCCCTATATTTTGTTATATGCCAAACAAAATTTGGAACATATTATATTCTTCTATATAAATACTCGTAAATCTTTTGTATAGAAAAACATTATAAAACAGAAGAAAGTATTCGAATGGTGGTTGTGATTTGAGTGTGTTTGTGACTTTAATTCATTAAATTAAATCCAATAAGTTAGAAAATAAATTAGGATAAGAAAGAAAAATAATTTGATTCACTATTTAACATAACACATTTTCTAAAAGATTGTTATTTTTTTTTGTTAATATAATGTTATAAAACAATGGGAAAAGATTTAAGAGTTGGCAAGAACCTTAAGATATGTATATGTATGTAGGTGGCATTTGTTTAATTTCATGACGGTAAATAAATAATGTCATAGTTTCCGTATATATCTTAATTTATTGAGGAAAAAACTGATTTCCTTGGCAGTTTTTCAAGTATTAATTTTTAAATAACATATTGTGTTTTTATTTATTTATAATTATATGATTATGTAGATGCAAAGTTTTAAAAAAAGAAACTAAGAGAAAAGAGAGTTATAGACGAACCGTTAAAACTAAAAACAGAAGTGTGTACAGCCAGATTTTCAAAACTCCTAAAACTTTGATTATTTTTTAAATATTTATTTTTTATAAAAAAATGAAATTAAAAAAAAAATTATTATACAAATTGGTAATATGTTTATTTCGACTTAAATATCTCGTTTTTATTTTAAAAATGACAACTTTTCTCATAGAAAACCAAAACTTACAAAAACAACTTAAAACTGATAAAAACAGTTTTCGACTCAAATATCTTGAAAAGAAAGATATTGACTTTAATTTTGTATCTTAATTAAAATGTCACACTCTAAACATAAATATGAGTTTCTTGGCAATGCTTAAAACTGTTCTTTAATGTTCTGTAAAGGAGGTTGACAAAATTGCAATATCATAACGTTTGTACATTGTAACTTTACATATATTTACTTTTTCAAGGGCTAAAGTCAACTTTTATGTTATTAGATTTATTGATAACATTGTTGTCCATCAAGGTATGGTACCTACTACCTAATCTACCTAATCTCTCTAGATATGAAAGCAATTTAAGATTTCAAAAGTATTCTAAATATGTCACATTTAAAATGTAAAATGCAATAGTCTAAGGGGGTTTGGGTGCATTTCATGCAGAAATGTTAAAAATTAAGCTGAAACGTAGCTTTTTTTCAAATATTATATTTATAATCTGTTCTTGTTGGCATTTCTTTAAATGCGAGGAATGCTACAAAAATATAGATGCAATAACCCAGAAAATGAGAAAGTTCGCCAGAAAATATGATCTTTTTTCGTTGGAAAAGAAAACAGAATTTGGTAAGACGAATTCTCTGGTTTTTTTGACGTATTTTGTTTGCACTCAATTTTCGGGAGTTTTTATTACTAGTGTGCTTAGTCGTAGATTGGAGCTCATGCTAGAAGACAAATTCTAAAAAATTACTGTTTTGCGTGAAACCTTTGAAAATATTTTGATCTTAAAGGAGTTACCAAAACTTAAAAAACTTGCAGAATCTCTTTTCACTTAAGTTCTCGGAAGATTCAAGCTTTTATAATAAACCCCATTTCATATCTTAAAAAAAAAACTTAATTTTTCAAAATTTTTATTTGAAAATCGTTAGAGCGTTTTTAACTTACCATAGGAAGTTATGGTAATCGGTCCGATTTGTCGAAATGAAAATTTTTACATTTATCGACGTTTCAAGGTCCCTAGAGTCGAAATAAAAGATTTTTAGAGAGATGTAAATGCATGCGCTTGTATACGTACGTTCGTACGTTCGTGACGTTTTTTCGTCAATAGCTCAAGAACCAGTAGAGATATCGACTTCAAATAAATTTTGTTATACCAGATAATAATGGAGAAAGATTCAGAAAAGGCTCTCAAGAAAATTGAGTGGGTGGTTTTTTTACCATAGCAATTTGAAAATTTTGGTTAACCCAGAATATTTCACGAACCAATAACGCTAGCGACTTGAATTAAATTTTATATTATATATTGTAACGTGATACCAAAGAAATATGTTTTTGGAAAAAATTCCAATTAACGATTTTTTTTTCATAAATCAAAAAAACTGAAAAAAAAATATTTGTCACCTCGAAAATTTTACGAACAAAAAATGATTTCATCTGCAAAACAATTTTGTGAAACGAAAAATAAAGTTTTCAACATCTGCTAAAATTTTGAGAAAAATCCAATCGGCAGTTTTACAAAAATTAAAAACTTAAAATTGATTTTCGACTCAAATATCTTTTGAGATATTGGCTTTAAACTAATTTTATCTTTTAAAAAATATTGTTTTCAACATTCGATAAAATTTTGGAAAAAATTGAATTGACAGTTTTTTTATAAAAAATAAAAACCTAAAACAAAAAACAATACTAAAACTTGGTAAAAATTTACTTTCGACTCAAATATCGAATATCAAATTGAAAATATTGGCTTCAAACTAATTTTATCTCACAGAAAATATTGTTTTCGACATTCAGTAAATTTTTTATAACAATCCAACAGTCCTTTTTTTTCATTAAAAAATAAAATCTACAAAAATATCTTAAATAATAGAAGATATTAACTTCAAACAATTTCTCATTCATCCAGTTTGTATTTGTTTATATAAGAAATAAAAACTATTAAGAAATGCTACTGAAATTTTTAAAAATTAGTTTTCGACTAAAAATATTGTTAACAAAACTAGATTTTGAAATAAAACTATTACATGATATGAAAAATATTGTTGGCAATTTTTAAATGTTTAAGAATAATTCAACACAACACGAAAATAAAATAAAAAAAAATCATCCGAAGTCCGCACTCATTTTTGAGAAATGTCCGAAAGTGTAGATACACATATTTTAATTTGTTGTTAAGTGTTCCAAGATTATTAATTTTATTGACATCTAAAACAACAAAACTCTGAAAACAGTCGAATTAAAATGGACCCAAAAAACACAATGGAACACCAATAGAGTTGTCACAACTAATAAACGACCAATTAGCTCGCTTATGTTTTGAGCAATACACTTTTCAGTATGTCGCTAAACTCATAAAAAAGAACTTAACTAACTTTAAAAATCTTTTGGAGTAATGAATTTAGTTTCATGAATTAAAAATATAAATTCTTAAATAAAAATAATGTACTTAATAGTTAATAAACATTTAAAATATCTCACAATTGAACCGAAGTATTCTAAACAAATCATTAGTTTGATTATGTTGAAAAAAAAACTGATTTTGATTCAATTCGATTACAGAACTTTGACTGTGTATTGTGTATTTAAACCTATCAAAATGCACATTTTCATATTTTTCACAATTATAAATATTTAAAAATACGTTTTTGGACTTTCCATACTTGCCCCTACGCATAAATTATATTCATCACCTGTTTCATATTTGTCAGTTCGTTGAGTGTGATAAAAATCCTAACACCTCAATAAATTTCAGTGGATTTCCTTTCTTGAATATAATTCGAATTCAAGTTTTCTATTTTTCAAGATTTTTTCAAAACGACAAATAACGTGTACCATAGCAGCGAGAGTGCGAGGGAAAATTATAATCGTGAAAAGATGGATGAATTTCTTCATTTAAAAAAAAACACGTGGTTCTCTCTGATGATGGGATTTATTTTTGATATTCCAAAATCTTTTTATATGCATAAAGATAATAATGTTATATATACATATGTGTAGCAATATATATCTTTTTTGTTTGTCTCTTAAACCTATTTCAGTTTATTTTCTGATTAAATCCGATTTAGCTGATAAAGAACATTCGACTTGGCTTTGTGTCTGTTTGTCTATATATAATATTCAGTTGTATCTATAGACGCATAACGAAAACAACAACAACAGTATTAAAAGAAAAAAGAACTATTTTTGTTTGAATTATTCCAGGTCAATAAATCTTTTTTACGACCTGCCACCATTTTTGGTATTTTCTTATTCTTTTCATTTTCTAAAAATACTTACTTCTAGGTCCATAGGAATACTTCTAAAAAATACCCAAGGGGAGTGTGCGTTTTTTTGGAGGATAGGCTGTGACTTTGACTGTGATGTTGCCTTGCAAGCACTCCCTGTTTTATTTATTTATTTTTTAGATACTTTTTTTTCTGAGTTTATCGATTGAATGCGGTGAGAAGAAAGTTTATGAAAAGTTGTTTGACCCTGAGTTTCATAAACAAGTTTGTTTGCCATTGAAAGATTTTTATTTTTTTGTTTTTGGTGTTGTGGAGGTATTATGTGCGTGAAGAACTATGTCTATGTATAGTTTTTTATTTTTTGGTTATGGAAAATTAACATTATTGTCAAAAGATGACACCATTCACTATTATATTCGTTTCAAGAATAAATTATTTTTCTTATGAATTTCAGATTTTTTCGAAATATTAATCGATATACACTTTGCAAACAAAGAAATAAAATAATATCTAATGACAATTTATTTTATTACTTTATAAGAATTCTATATTTTGTAACACAAAATCCGTGGTATAAGCATCTTAAGCACTTACATTTCTATTTTCTTAGAGAAAAATCTGTTCTATTTTGATTTAAAAACATTTTTTGGACAAAAATTAACCTTTAAAAAATATTACGTACTTCCTTAACGTAATTCCCTGTATGGCGACTTTGATTTTGTTTCCCTTCCCTTAAGAAATATTCCGTTTGAATTAGGTTCTTCATAACAAAATTGTCTTTATAAGCAACTAATTTTTGCCACGAAAGTAAAGATATTTCTTTATAAAGAAATTTCAATTCTCAAATTTAAAATTTGAAATTGTTTTAACAGAGCTGGGTTTGGTACTTTTAATAGTTGGTCCAATAAAAATTTAGTTCCATTGTCAACGATAATTTTATTAATTTTCGAGAACAAACAGCTACTTTAACAAAGTTTTACCAAGTGATGATTATCCTATTACATTTTTTAAACAGGGTTATCCAAAGTAAATGTAAATAAAACACATATAAAATATTTGTTTTCATGATTTTTCTTTTTTATTGTAAAGTTTGAACGTTGAAATTATGTGTGAAACACATCATTTAAGTGACCATCATGAGAATTGTTGCAAGCATCGATTCTTTTGAGGTAATTTTCGACCACTTTTTGAAACATATTGGGCGGTATCTCAGCCATAACTTTACGAATGGTGGTTTTCAAGTGCTGAAGAATTAAAGGTTTATCTGCAAACACGGTCTTCGGCGTAGTCAAACAAAAAAAAACCAGCGCTGTCAAATCACATGATCTTGGTGGCCAGTTGATACCGCCACGACGAGAAATTACGCTATATTTGATCGAGTTGTGTGGCATGTGGCACCGTCTTGTCGAAATCACACATTCTTCAAGTCGTATTCCTTAATAGCAGGCAAAAGAAAGTCGGTTATCATATGACCATAGCACTCCAAATTGACGGTGACAGTCGTTCCATCGTCGTTTTCGAAGAAGTAAGGCCAATAACACCTCCGGACTAAAGAGCCCTCCGGATTCTCAGAACCCCAAATACGACCATTTTGTTTATGAATATACCCACCGAGTGAGAAATGTGCTTCGTCACTGAAGAAAATTTTGTTCGAAAAATCGCCGTCCACCGCCTGTTGTTCAAGCACCAATTCGACGTATCTACGACGTTGTGAATGGTCAGCTGGCTTTAGTTGTTGTGTGAGCTGGAATTTATATGTATGATGATCCAAATGCAAAATACGCCATAATGTGCCGTAAGACAGTCATAATTTCTGAGACCGACGCACGATGAATCGTCATATTCGGGTCTTCGGCAACACTTTGATTTACAGCAGCGATATTTTTAGTGGTACGAGCAAAACGATAATGCACATGCCTTACAATATCTGTAACCAGTCTCTTCAAAATTTCTTCACAATTTTGCCAATTGCTTGTGTAGTTGGACAATTATGTAAACCGTAAACCATAATCTCCTCTTAAAGCATACGATATGTGGCTGTGGCAGAATCAACATTTTTGTAGTATGTTTTAACAATTTATATGCGTTATGCGATTAGTTAGCTTTCCATTTTCGTAAATGTCAGACTTTCAATTGAAAAAAAAAATTGGTTTAACAAATTAGTTCGACAGATGTCGAATTCCAGATCTATATTTTTGAAACCGCAAAATGGATAATTCGTCATAACTTCTTGATAACGTACCAATTTTTTGCTTCCTAGAAGGTTCGTTTTAAAAAAGTTTGACCTTATTAAATAAAAAATTTTTTTTACATTAAAATCAAGGAAATGATTTAAAGAGATACTTTTCTATATGACAAAAAAACAGTATTTAGTTGGTTTCTGATGAAAATTGTACGTCATTAAAAAACTCACAAATGTATGGCAAAGGAGATGGGCAATATTTAACGGGGCTTGGGCTTGGAGCGTTCATGGAAGTATAGAACCTTAAAGATTAATACGACAAAGTTCTGAAGTTTTAGCTTATATAATATAATATGGGGATTTTGAGAAAATTGACTTAAAGTTGATGTTAAAAACATGGAAGAAATTGCATTTTTAGCATTTAATTTACCAGAAGTATGTCACTTGTGGTAAATTAAATAAACTTTTGTTGGTAAAAATGCAATTTTTTTCATGTTTTAAGCATCAACTTTAAGTCAATTTTCTCAAAATCTCAAACATGTCGTATCATAACACTTTTATTACAAAATGAAAGATACCAAAAAACATTTTTAAGATTAAACTCATTTAATTTAAACAGTTTATACTATACTGTTTAAGATAATTTTGTTTGCTCAAACAGTTAGTATCTTAAAACAAAACCACATGATCACATAAAAATACTTTTTTTCTTTACCAAATTTAAGCTTTATATACATTATTTATTTAATTTTATACTAAATATTTATAACACCATCTTACCGATTTTTCAAACAATATTTACACGAAATGCTTGATTTATGGGTATAATTTTACCCTCTTAAATATTATAGATTAAAGGATGTATTTTTAGAACTAAACAAATTTTAAATGGAACTAAACAAATGTCATTTTTTTTAAATTGACATGGCATTTATTTAATTTGTAAGATAATCTTCTGGCATAATAATTTACATATGATTTTTGGGTTATGACCACGGCGGCTGGGTCAACGTAGTCTTATGTAATAATTCAATTTTCAAAAATTCTTTCCAAAACTTGTATCCATGTATCGGCAATAACGCGGCGAATGACGTAGAATAGCGGCATGACAGTCAGTTTTTATAGATTGTCTCAACATAAAATTGTAGATTTTCATATCTTGACGTATCCAATCCAATCAACCAAAAATGCATTGAAAATTGAGATCAATGACAATCTTGTTTTGGACAATTTATTCAGGCGTCAGTCTATTCATATTGAAATGCAAACCAAACTAAGAATAAACCATTTGAAATAAACTTGAAAGCTGACAAAAGGGCCACCAGTTAAAATAGTATTTGCAAGTTAAAGTTTTATACATCTAAAATATATTCTTGGAATCTTGAGTACCAGCTTTAGACTCAATTATCTCAAAATCTTAAAATACGATTTTCCTAAGACTTTATAACTTCAATGTGCTAATTGTCACCTTTGGGTACCGCTCTTGGTCATTTACGCTCATGGCCGAAAAGTGCACCATCTGCTTTCATAATTATAAACGGAACTAATTATGATGGGTATATGCTTATTCTTTAAACTTTTAGCATATTGTTGCGTCTTATTCAAATCAAGCTGCAAATATATCTTTCTTCTCATTGTATAGTATAGGGTTTTTCAATAAGGGCGGGTAGATGTTGAAATGGCATGGCATGGCGTTTGGTGTGTGGCACGTAGCGCGCGCCGTCCTGCTGGAACCACATATCGTCTAGGTCGATATGGTTCAATTTGAGCCATAAGAAATTAGTTATCATCATTATGTAGCGCTCGCTGTAGACAGTGATGGACGCCTCAATAACGTCGTTTTCAAAAAAGTACGAAACAATTACGCCGCCGCACTGGCCCGAAATCCCCACTAAATGGTAACTTTTTGAGGATGCATTAGCATGTGGTGAACCTCGCGTGGGTTGGTGTCGTCCCATATACGGCAATTTTGCTTGTTAACACAACCAAAAATGCGCCTCGTCACTAAAGATGATTTTTCGGACAAAATTGGGGTCCTCTTCCAAACGATTTAAAGCCCTGTCAGCGAACAAACGGCATGGTCTATGGTCATGAACTTTGAGCTCCTGGGTCAGTTAGATCTTGTATGGGTGTAGTCCTAAGTCCCGACACAAAATTCACCAAATTAAAGTCTGCGAAAGACACGGTGAGGACTGCCTCGGGTTCTGCTGTACACTTTCACGGACGGCAGTGATGTTCTCGGCCGATCTTGCGTTCCTTGAACGTATGGGTGTTGGCTGATTGTTTACTGAACCCGTCGTCTCAAACTAGGCCACCAAATGTAGAAGAGTCTACCGTAAAATGGGCGCAATGCGGGCAACGTTTGCGCTAACGAACACTAATTTTGATAATAAAGTATTATCATTTGAACGTGCTGTTCAATCGGGTAACTTACCAAGATGATTTGGCATAAATAATTGAATAAAAAAAAAGATTTGACAGATGTCACCAAAACAAAATGGCCACTACGAGGCACCAAAATCGACCCGCGCCATTTTAAAAACCCTATACTTACGCGTGTTTGGTTTTGAGCTTTTATGAAGTAAAATTATTTTGATCAGCGTTATTTAAGAATGAGTAATTTTCCAAATTTTTTAAAATAGAAAGTAAATTTTTTGAATTTTAAGAAGAATATATAAAATTATTATAAAAGTTTAATTTTTTGTTAACGAGTTCCTAATGTACCTAAAGAAATGGCTCAGCACACAAATTGTAACTCACCTGACATATGTAGGTATAGTCAGCTTAGATAGTACCTTAATTGTAAGGCATGTGATGCATTACAAAAATTCATAGGTACATTATTTAATACAATTTCCGATCTGTATCTTTTATATCATCATTCATTGTACTTTAAGGCTATTATCAATGTATTCGTTTCATAAAGTTAATAAATCTTATTGAAATTAAAAAAATATATTTTATGGAAGTGGGGAAATAATAAATACATATTAATAATTTTTAATAGATATATGTAGGTTAGGACTTAGGAAGTTTAATTTTTATTTCTTAAAAATGATTGCAGGGGGAAACATGTGCTTAAAACAAATTTGTCTGTATAAGTGCATGAATTCGACATTGCTGGTCTTATAATTAGAGGAGCATTAAAAGTACATAATTAAATCTTAATTTTTTCCTCTCAAATGGGATGTTGTGCATAAACCTTAAATATTTACTGCTAATAAGGATTTTAATAAAACAAAAACCTTATCAAGGAAACAACTTCATAAAACAATTTTAATTATTCCGTGATTTGTTAATTAGTTAAATTAAGGTATTTCCTTTCCATCAACATTTATAAAGTATTTTTACACTAAATAAATTTTATGAGCGAAATAAACTAAGTCAGTTATTTGAAAATATTTAGGAATTGTAGTTAAAAGTATAATTAAATTAATTTAGGTACCTATGCAGAAAAATGATTAAAAATTTAATCGATTTTAAGCTTGGTGAAATTTAACATCTTTCAACAAGTAGATTTATTTTAAATTTATTTTTAAAAACTTAAAGTTAAAAATGTTTTAAACATTTAAATTTTATTCCATTTTTGATAATTTTTGGGAGAGAGACTTCGGAGTTCATAAAAGGGTAAAACAGGATTGAAAGAAAAATAATTATAATATAATATTATTGTAAATATATAAGCCAGCTTTTATCTTTTATCGGAAAAAGAGTTTTGAAATATGTAAATGAATTAGTGTTCTTAGTTTTAAAAGTATAACACAAGATATAATCAGTACCAAAGTTCAGAGAAATTACCTGAGTAGTCGGGTTAATGAATCAATTATTTACAAGAACATGAGGAGCTGAATATTTCAAACTTAATAACAATTTTTAAGTCCCCATGTTTGTTGTAAGTAAATGGTTCATTTTAACCATTCTTATACCCGAGTAATATGCATTATGCTTCAGGTAACCGGTTAACCTTGTATCAAGAGGTTTTTAATGAATCATTTTTTGTTGTTTTTGAAATGGTTATTTTTTTTTTTCAATTTGGATAAAAATATATTTGCATTTGTTTAAGAAGTTTAGGTATTCTGCAAATTGCTTCTCCTCCATTTTAAAAGTGAAAGGATGCAAGTTTTTGATATCTTATACGATTTATTAGTTATATTTTCATTTTATTGCATGCAATGGAACACTTAAGCTTATGTACATAATGCAGCTGAAAAAAGTTTTTGAAACCTGAAAATTGTGATTCTGTCTGCTACAATATACTTGTTTATACTGCTTAAGTTAAAAATGGGAAACAAATGATATACGATTTTTAAAAACCTTCGAACCCAAACCTCGGTTTAGTTTTTGACGCTAAACAGATTTAATATTGAGATATTCTCTAATTTAAAAATACAACATCCTTAAAAGCTGTTATGGGATAAAATTAGTAAAATATCTGAATTTAAAAATGTATCTTTGTTTTCAGAGGAAAGATCTAAAGATTAGAAGAGAGACTTTTCACAAGCTTACAATTTGTTGTTGTTGTAAGGAGAAACAAAAAATGTTAGTATATCAATAGATCATCAAAAACACTTATTGAAAATAAAAATAAAAAAATACAAGAGTTGAAAGATTTAATCAAGAGTAAATATTTTTCAAAATTAAGTTTTTTTTTACATACACAAACAGCTAGTAAGCTAAAATTATACAAAAATGTCAATTATAAAATAAATATCAATTAATTTAAACTTTCAGATATTTCTAAGAAATATTATGATCTTGATAAAATAATGCTGTCTCCTGGTTCTAATTAAGAATCAACCTCAGAACAAGGAAACCCATTTCATGAAAATTATTCAGCCGTTTGTTCTATCGTTTCACATTGTTTTGTTTTCTTCTCAGATTTTGTTATGTAAGCACTCAAAAATTGGAATTCTTAAATTAAATTGTTGATATATTTTTTTTAAGTTTTAAGAAATTCATTAAAAATTTTCTATATTGAAAAAACCTCAAAACTTAGAACAAAGTCCTATGCTGACGTGACAAAAACTTTCCAAACTTTTGTTTTCGGAATAAATCCATTAGAGTTAGAGCATTGAGATATTAAACACATTATTATTGTTTGTAATAATTTGCTTCAAATAGGGGTGTGGTCAAACTTCTAAAGACCGAAAATTAAAGAAAAAACAATAAAAATTAACGTTTCAAAAGAAATTTGAGAATGTACCAAACTGTCACTCTACCAAAATTCTTATCGTGTATGACTTTAAAAAAAATTGCAAACTTCAAAGAAAATAATAAAATACATTTTTAAGTTTTCTTTATATTCAACAACATGTTTCGGCACTGCATTTCTTCTTGTTGTGTTTTTGTGTTTTTGTATTAAATAACTAAACACCTAATAAATCGCCATATAAATCACCATATAATGTCAAATTGTGTTTCCAAATTGAGCATGTTATCTTAATATTCAAAAAGTTGCATAAATATAGGTATAGCTTTAAACAAACTTTTGAATTTTTCTTTAAAACGAGATTTCGTAACGTAACTATTAAGTTTTAACATCATCAAGCAATTTATATTATAATTTATTTTATTCCGTGCTTCGTGCTCAATTTATTTTAATAAAATCCATCATCAACCACGCAATTATAATACATACATTTCTATTCAAAGGATGTGCAAACTGCTCATTACATAAATTAAAAAAAATACCTAATACCTATATACCTACCTATTTTAAAACCGCATATATTAAAATAGTCCAATTATTTTTAATTTTATTTTAATATAATAATTTAAATTGAGCAAAAGTCTATCCTCGTATTTATTATGCTTAAAATAATCACACACACAAACAAAATATACCCAACCTAACCTAAGCATCAATATTCAGAACTGATGTTATGGTGTGTTGATTTTGTTCATTATTATTATCATATAAATAATTATATTTAATATAACCTTACCAAGCTTTTGTTATAGATAGTCCTATAGTTAAAATATCTATAGTTTCCCCATTACTTAAGTTAAATAATTTTATTTAAATAATCGTAATCTTAACACGTCATCAAATTTAATGAGCCAAATAGTTAAGAATATTTATATAAAAATAAATATATTATTTTAGCAAAAACGTGATGTTAAACAATCGAAATTTTGTCATCCATTTTTATATGTTAAATCATTTGAAATATTTTAATTGTTTAAGTATAAAAAAAGGCTTTGTTAAATAATCTATAATAATAACAATAATGATGATGACACAAAATTGCTTTCATGTTATTTTTTGAAATATAATTAAATAACCACATATGAAGGTTTAGACATTAAATTTGCTTTAAAAATCGCTGTAAAAGGTAATATTCTTTATATGAGAGTTATATTTCTAAAATAGAAAGCGTACTTAAATCAAATCCAGATAGTTTCTGGAAATCCGTAAATTGTAAAAAGAAAACTATTGGTTACCCTAAATCTTTGTCAAATTCATCGTCAACCAGTCATGAGCCTAAGGTTTTCGCAAACATGTTTGCAAGCTTCTTGAAAGAAGCTTTCACTGATACAAACGTTAACAACAGTTCTTACTCCTCTTCTTCCTAAAGTAAATTTTCCTCATTTAATAATAAATAAATTAGATGGCGCAACAGTCCATTGAGAACTAGGGCCTAGTGACTTACAACTCTCAACCATTCCTGTGTGCGAGTAATTTTGTCAGGAATGGAGGACTACAGTTTTAAGCCGAATCCGAACGGCTAATTTGAGAAAGCACTTTTCATGGCAAGAATTACTCTTGGAGGATTCGTCAATTCCCCGCAAGAGACAGTACCCGTAAAAAAAACTTTTAAATGACACAGGCAGGTTTTGAACCCATCACCTCTTGCATGACAGTCCAGCCATCACGCCACGGGTACTACCTCCTCATTTGAGTTCAATTAATCTTTATATTAAAAAAAAGTCGTGTTAGTTACACTATTTATAACTCAAGAACGGCTGCACCGATTTGGCTGAAAATTGGTGGGTAGGTAGCTTAGAGCCAGGAGAAGGACATAGGATACTGTTTATCCCGTTCGACAGCGTTGCCGTGTGACTTGGCATAAAACGTCAGTAACTGTAAAAATGGTATAACAAAAAAGAATCAAACTTGGAATAACAAAACGCAAATGACAGCTATGTGATGGACGTATGGGTGACAATTTGATTTTTGTAAGAAATCAATATGAAAACCATTTCTATTAAATAAATAATTAACAATCGTAATAATGTAAGAAATCAATATTAAAACTATTTCTATTAAAAAAAATAATTAACAATCGTAATGTAATGATGGAGCCATTGCCTATTTAAAAAAAAGTGAAGTGAACTATAAAAGGTGGTAAACCAAAAACGCATCAGACTTGGAATAACAAAACGCGCATCTCGAACAGCTAAGTAATTTTGTCTATGAATAATTGGTTGAAAATTTGAGTTGTGAAATAAATGTTTAGATGAATTGAAGTGAAGTTTAATTAACAAGGGGGTAGTAATATCCCCTTAAATGTGCGCTTATTATAAAAAAAAAACAATGCCGCGACCAAGACGATCGAATCTTACCCGACAACGCCGTAATGCAAGAAGGATACGAAACACTACAAATAAAAGGACTGAAGAAGGACAAGAAATCGCACGTGAAGAGGTCAACAAATAGATAATTTGCGACGCAGAACAAGAGATTTATAAAGTGCTGATTTGAATCGAGCAGTGTTTCGATACGATTGCAGCAATGATTACAGCTTGCATCCTAGCGTTTGCATTGGACAAATGGACGTTGTTTGCCAGTATTGTGGTGCATTAAAGTTTTCCGGAGAAATGCCCGGATAATGCTGCCTTAATGGTAAAGTGATATTACCATTGTTAACTCCGCCACCTGAGCCATTGTCTTCATTGCTTTGTGGCGAAAAAACTGAATCACGCTATTTTCTGGCAAACACTCAAAATTGCAATGGTTGTTTCCAAATGACATTATTTGGGCAGATATTATCGAAGAACGAGGATTTAATCCGACATTTAAGGTATATATACTTATTTTTGTACTTACATAGAATATAGTTAAAAAATAACTTACATTACTCATTCTTACGTATTAAATTTGCAAATTCTGAACTCTACTTTCACATCGAAAAAAGTCTTTTTAATTTGTAGATACAAAGACAGATTCACCATCGAATTGGAAAACAATTAATGGATATTGGAAATAGGCGAATGGAAATTGATGAATCTACACAATGTATCACCCTGCAAGCAAACTTTTGTAAGATCACATAAAGCATCGACGAATTAGGCGTGCTATATTAGCAGCCAAAAACATCGATGTCAATACCATCATCTTCACCGTTCAGCATGGAATACCCAGTGAAACGACAACATATAAGTCCATCGATACTGTGGAGAATCAAGACGGGATTGTCAACTATCCAACTGAATTCTTGAATTCGTTAGGTTTTCCAGGCATGCCACCGCATGTTCTTACACTGAAAATTGGGGTACCCATTATTCTTCTACGAGCGCAAAAAAGAATTACTTTTGTGGATACACACAGACAAAAAAATTAAGTGGGCATGCAAGAAAATTTGACAATAGAGGAAGAGGCGGAAATTAAAACACAAAAAACTTCGTTGGATACTCAGCCGCAGGTACTTTCTTTTCGAATGAACTATTATAAGTTATTATTTAGACTCTCAATCAAGAAAATGACGAACAATATTACCGAGGCAACAATTTTGACTGGAAAGTTCAACGGTGAAGACATAGGTACTTTTGCCACGTATCCCAATGATCCCGACAGATATGCCATTCGAATTCAAAAGTTTACAGTTCCCGGTGCGACTCGCTTTCGCAATAATTATTAACAAAGCGCAAGGACAATCGTTGCAAGTGTGTGGATACAATTTGGAGAATCCATGCTTCTCACATGGACAGCTCTATGTGACTTGCTGACGTGTGATTCTGATTTATTAGTCTACGCACCAGATGAAAAAAAAGATAATCTTTATTGTGTATCCCACAGCACTTTTTTTCGAAATAAACAAATTCAATAAAATGGCTTAGAATGAATTGAATACGTGTGTAATGATTTTTCTTTAAAATTATTTTTCTTAAATTTATTTTAGCTGTTGGTGAAGCAACGCACGCCGGGTACAGCTAGTTTTAAAATAAACGAAGATACTGCAGAGTATCGTGAAAATGAATAAGTGTTTTAGTTCAGGTCCTGATGGTGTACCATTCTCCATCTTAACAAAATGTGTTTCTTATTTATCATTTCCGGTATGTGCTCTCTTTAATGAGTCATTAAAAAGTTCGCTTTTTCTTTCCGTGAAAAAGAGATGTACAGTTACTAATTCAACTTTACGTCCTTTTGTTTAGATGTTTTTTAAAAACGTGCACAAGATTGGGTATTAACTGATTTTAGTAAAGCCTTTGACAAGTTCTGTCACAATACATTGATTTTGAAACTAAACATATATAAATACGTTTGATACATGTCATTTAAGTAAAGTCTCTGTGTTTTCGTATTTAGGTGTAATTTTTGATCCCAATTTAACTTTTAATGAGCATTTAAATTACATAGTTAAGAAAGATAATAGGATCCTAGGATTCATAAAGGGGCAATAGCTCCTTCAATCAATTGCTTTCAATATACATATATAATACATTTCACTTCTCTATAGAGTCTATAAATGATAACCTAATGTGAATTAAATTTATACTATTAAAATGTATACAGCTTAAAATAATTGATTTAGATTATAAAGATTATTCCTGTTAGTATTTAACGAATTGAAATAAATAAACACTTCAAAATTTGGAACAACTATGATCGCGAAGCTCAGAGAGCTCTTAGCCCATTTAAAATTGCATCACTTATTAGTGAGACTTTATTACTTTTTATGGGGCTATGTTAAGTCATTTGCTTATGAAAACAAACCAAACTAAGCAACTCTTGAATCATTGGAAGCCAATATTCAATCAACCATTATCCACCATATGGCCAGCTTTATTGAAAAAAAGTTGTAAAAATCGACCTATTGGAATGGACTATGTAGCTCTTAATCGGAACTACATATATCAGAAATCAAATTTTAAAAATAAAAAGTTGTATAAAAGATTATAATAATAAAGGAGATAACGCTGAGAACTTTCCGTTCGTGGTAGTCCGTCTATATTTTTAAAAGTTTTACAAAATATTAATAACAACATTTTACATTTTAGTTTGAAATCATTAACTTTCTTTCTTCTGAAGATTCAGTCAATATTTCCTAAGAAATTTGTATCGAAACAGAATTTTTAGCAGGTATAGTTTTTCAAAAAACTGTATTTTTATAAAACAAAAAAAACTATTGGATTTAAAAAAAATTGTCCTACGTTTACAACAATATTTTGTATAGAATGACATAATTTTGAAGTCAATACCTTGGTTTATTTCCGGAATATTCAAGTATGGTTTTATTTTTGTAGAAAAACTGTTACTTCGATTTCTCTTAAAATTTTACCAGATGCCGAAAATGTTATTATTTGAGGCATAAAATTAATTTGAAGGTAATATTTTTCTCTGTTGGCAAAATATTCGAGGTATGTCGTCAGTTTTTTTTATTTATATAAAAACGTTGAACATTTTTCGAATGTCAAGTTACAAAAATATAATATACATAGTAAAAAAAACGCCCACTCAATTTTGAAAAACCTTGTTTGCATCTCTGATGATATTATCTATAAAAGAAAGTTTTCAGCCAGTTCTTGAGAAAAAACGTACTCACACCCAGACACCTCTCTAAAAACGTTTGATTTAGATTCTAAGAAACTTGATCTATCGAAAAACATCAACATTTTCAATTCAACAGAACGAACCGATTATATATAATAACTTCCTATTGGAAGTTAAGAATAAGTTCCAACAATGTTTCAGTCTTATTTTTTGAAGTTCACAACCTCTTAAAAAACACCCAATGTAATTAAATTTAGTTCGGCATCGAATGCTTTGGGCTTAATATAATTTGGGTCTTGTATTCGTCTCATCAGAAGAGTTATATGAGAGGAAAAGAGGAACACGCTCGCGTGTCGTGTCTCATGTATTGGCGTTGAGACAAATAATGCCTTTGAATTCTTTTTTTATATGTGAGAAAAAAGATATAACTAAATAAATTTGGTACCAAACAACAAAATAACAATAACAACATATCGATCTTATTTTTATTAAGAAAAAAAATCCAAATAATTCTTTTATAAAATCTTAAATAAAAACTGAAACAAAAATGTTGTTTTCTCTTTAAGGGAAAATTCCATAAATTAATTTTCATGTTTTTGTATTCACCCCATGTGACCGAATTCATAAATCATTGTAAAGTGGGTTACTGAAACAACACACTGTCCTCTCCAGTTAGATTTACCCGTTCAACTTTGACCAGGATCTAGAGGACCCTTTTATGAAATTCCCATTTTGTCCATATATCCTTTTGGTTTGTTGGTGCATGACACGGCTTACCACATTCCTGGTATACATATGAACTTAGGGATATACGGAAAAAGCTATATATTGTGAAGGCATATACGAAGTGTGAATGTAGAACATAAAAGAGCACTCGACATAAAACACTTTCGCCGCAAGCTACATATACCAAAAACTCGAATTCATTTAATAACTCGTATCTGATGGCCTGGAGTTGTATAGAAATTATTCATTTGCCTATATACTCCGTCCGTAGTAGAATATAATATATGCATAACCTCCAAGCAAGAACCACAGAAAAAGCTTCTAAAAAATATGACAACAGTGGATATGGAATATGGTCATTTGTGGACGCACAACCATAGCTGATACCTAGATATCTTTTTTTTTGAAAATTTGTTCAAAATGAAAGGGCTCAGTCTTATATTTAGACTATATACTTTCATGCATATATGTACCTAACCTACGAAAATGGATTTTGGGGATTGTCATACTCGTATACAACAATAAAAAAAGAAAAACAAAATCAGAATTAATTATCCAAATGGGAGTTTGAAGCCCATATATAGCTAATTCGAAACACAAGGTTATGTTAATATATTTAAAAATTCGGTCAATTTTACAGTTAGAATTTTAATGTAATTAAGAAAGATTCTGGTAGGTAATAGTGGAAGGAAGGCCTCTTATTTCGATTAAAATTTGGGTTGCATAATGGTTTATGAGAGAATTCTTTTCATTCTGCAAGAGAAAATTCTTGTTTTATGTATGCCAAATTATTCACATAACATAAAATACAATAAATCATAATTTGCTTTTATATACATTTTTCATTTACGAACTAATTACTCACATATAAAAACGATAAAATTCATTGGGCCTAACCCATTTTCATCATATTATTAATATGTTTCATTGAAATACACTACACAGGGTGTGCGGCAAAAAATGAATAATCCTACAAATTATATAACGGTAGTACCCGTAGCGTGATGGTTAGTGCGTTGGACTGTCATGCAAGGGGTCTTGGGTTCAATCCCTGCCTGTTCCACCTAACTTTTTTCACGGGTACTGCCTCTTGCGAGGAATTGACAAATCCTCCAAGAGTAATTCTTGTCATGAAAAGTGCTTTCTCAAATTAGCCGTTCGGATTCGGCATATAAACTGTAGGTCCCTTCCATCTCTGACAACATTACTCGCACACAGGGATGGTTGAGAGTTGTAAGTCACTAGGCCCTGGTCCTTCATGGACTGTTGCGTCACCTAATTTATTTATTTATTTACAAATTATAACGAGTGTTTTGTTAGAGGTAAGTTTACAGCAAATTTTAACTGGCTGCCATTTTGTAAGCTGTTAAGTGATTTATTTTAAGTTTTGCTTGGCATTTCAACCTTGTGCAAATTTATTTTTAAAACTATGGTTATGTTCCCAAAACAAGATTTTCGTTGATCTCAATTTAAGAAACGTTTATTAACTTAATTAACTTCAGGGTAGTGCCGCTTAACTAATTTCTGCGGAAATATGTTAAATCGTTATAATCTACGCCGATAGGTCCCAAACGATTGACCACTTAAAAGACAACAGTCAACAGGTTTTTACAGATATACTCCCAAAAGTAATCAAAAATTGGACCTCCAGAGCATACTACTACCGATCCATATGCCTTAAATCCTATTTAAATTTAAGTGCCAAAAAATTATCTTTCGAATAAGAAAAGTTAAGCAAATTTCTTGTCATTTTTAAATAATATCTAAAAAAACGTTTGTTTTTTTTTTAAATCAAATATTTAAACCATGACATTTTTGATCATTAAATATTATTGAAAAAGTATAAGATCTTGTGCAGAAAAAAATTATTAAAATCGGTTGATTCTTGAGAAAACTTAAAAACTAAATAACTGTTCTATGGGGCTACCCTTGTGAAGCAATAGATTTTTTTTTTTTTAAATAGAAACAAGACAAATTAAGAAAGCAACATTTTTGAAAAATGTCGATTTTTGACCAAAAAATGTGTATGGGGACTATTGTTATTTTTAGTCTTAAAAAAATGTTATTTTTAGGCTTTAGAAAAAATGAAAAAAACGCCGCGAATCGGCTCAAAACTTGAATGTCCAAATTTGAAGTCAATCACCCCAATCGCTTGGGCTTTGGGGGCCAGGACAGACAGATAGACAGACGGCCGAAATCGGGCGACCCACTTTTTTCGACTTCCCTGCCATCGTAATGTCATGTTTGATTAAAATCTCGTGGATTTTGAAGAGCTTATTTTAATTCAGGGTTTCGTTGCGCTTAATTTTGACCTTTTTAAGATTTAAAACATTTCTTTAAAATCTAGAAACGGTATCTGAGACTTATTTTTTTTTCTCCTTGAACTTTTTTAAATTATGTTTGTAGTTACATATTTTTTTTTTATTTTAAGAAATAATGATAATTTTCGAATAATTTTTAATCTATAAGTGGAATATTAGGAATAATTATTAGTTATTATTATTAATATTAGGATACTTTTCGAATAATTTTGAATCTATATAAAAATGGAATATTAGGAAGAATTTTGGTATACTCGTATTCATATACATATATACACTTCGTATTACATGGAAAGGGACAAGATCTAAACTTACCTGTAAGACCCTTTAAAGTAAAGAAAATAACAAAAATCTTATGGTTTAGGTAAATACTGGTTTTATTAAATGGATTAAAATAATTTTTAGTAATGTTTGCTGCCTCCTGATTTCTGAATTACTTCAAGTAACCTTCGTGTATGGATTCATAGAGTGCTGTCAGCTAATTGAGCAGAATTTGGGCCCAGACCAGTTTTATGGCTTCAATAATCTCTTCGGTTTTTTGGTATTGCCATCCTCCGTTGTAGACTTTTCTTGAAAGCCATCCCCACACGTGCACTGTGCCGCATTATATGGTGGTTTTTTCCTTATTTTTTGGTGTCGTTTATGGTCTACCTTCTGTATCACCGAGCAACAGTTTTCTTCTAGGATTTACCCCAGCTTCTGCCTTGATGCTCATACTAAGCTCCCCAACAATCAGAGTATCCCTTTATCTGATTTAAAACACGCTAATTGGTAAATTTAGATCTTGTCCCTATCCATGTGCTATAAAAAAGCATGTACTTTTTATGACCTTCTTTGGAAAAACCGTCATAAAACTTGTATTTATCAACTTAATCCAAAAATTTTAGCTTGAAATATAAACATAATACATACATACCTCATTCATTCCATAATTGGGTGTTTACAAAAAAAATGTATCTTAGTTCTTAGATAAAATTGTTTTGATTCCAAGTCGAAATTCTAGGCCTTAAACTTTAAAAAAATGTATGCAAAAAAAAAAAGATCATGAACAAAAAATCAAGATTACGAATATTTCAGATTCTTAAGCACAAATTTGGAACACAGAATGAAAACGAACACAAATTTATACGTTTTATTTTTCATCTATAAGAAAATGCATAATATTTATATTTTTGAAAGTTCTTATTTCTTTTATAATAAACATACTTTTATAAAAATTTAATTTTTCATGAGAAAATTACTTTACATCATTATTTTGTATAGAATGAAATAGTTCTGAAGGATGTCCAAAAGGTATTCGAGTAGGAAATCAGTTGTTACCAATTTTTTGTAGAGTTTTTCTGTAAATTTTCATTTTTTTTAAATAACACCTATTAAATTTGTATTCAAAAAAAAAATTCAAAAAAATATTTTTTATAAGATAAAATTGTTTAAAAGTCGACATCTTTTATTGTTTCCAAGATATTTAAGTCGAAACTCAATTTTTAGGAGACATTGTATGTTTTTAATTTTTGAAAATTTGAAAAAGGTAGTCTGACGTACGAACGTACGTAAACGCGCAAATACGGACATCTTTCTATTATTATTATTATTATTATTATTATTATTATTATTATTATTATTATTATTATTATTATTATTATTATTATTATTATTTATTGAACTATACATAAATGTACAAAACAACACTTAAAAGCTAATAGCTACCAGGGCTTCTAGCTGAAATGATTAAAATAGTATTTTTGGATGTTATGATGTTTTAAATTTGGCAGCTGTAGGGGGCGGTCGGAGTAAGTAAGACTAATAAGTCTGACTTACTCCGACCGCCCCCGCAGGGGTTTTTAATAAATAAATGTTAAATACTCTGATGAAGATTTAAAAGTTTTAAAATTTTGAAAATATTTTGTATGTTTTGTTCGGAAGGTCACATCGGTGTAAAAGGCAATGAGCACGCAGACAATGAAGCCAAAATAACAAAAACTTAGCATTATCAATATACCAACCTACGAAAAACGATATTTTAAAATTGACTTGCTCCATTTTATATAATCAAAAAACAATAGATTGGTCTCGTTATCATCACCACTATTCTTCAATCAACCAAAACTACAGACTGCCCGAAAATCAATGACATCTTTCTAACAACCTTTGATCGGACCAATTAAAATGTTATTTTTCTATGGGAAGTTAATAATGTTGATCAACTGATAACATGTAGACAATTTGCTGATGTAGCCAAATTTAATATAAAAACCCTTTACTTATCTATTGTTTATTTTCACGGGCAGAGATAAATAACGATTCTTTATCAAAAAATGAGTTTAATAAAAACAAAATTTGTAATATTGTTAGGGATCTTTGCAACGCCTCATTTAAAAAAATTTAAATGTATTACCTTTCTGAACTAGAATTCAAACTATGTGAATCCCTCAAATCAACCCAGGAACGTATACGTGAGGCTTCAATTACATCGTCATAAGGAATTTGAGTTAACTGACAATTTTCAATATCTCTGATTACGTATCGATCATTTGGAAGGGCTTTATGCACTTTGTATAGACCGCGGAATTTAGGGATACATTTCTTATTACTACCAGCAGCTGTTGTATCTATGTTTCGAATCATTACAAAATTTCCTCCTGAAAATGTAACGTGTGGTTTACGCATATTTGCATAGTATTCAGACTATTCAGACATTTGTTGATGCAACTCTATATTATCGCAAGCTTTCTTTCGTAATGCAGCTAAGTCATGTTCAGAAGTCAAAAATAGTTTTTCGTCTAAATATTCAGAAAGTGTGTCAACATCACGTCCACGTTGGTTTACACCATATAGTAATTGACAAGGGGAAACACTAGTAGTAGAATGAATAGAGTTATTAAGAGCGTATTCAACTCTTATCAAAAGTTTTGACCAATCGGAATGTTGAATTGGTTCAGTAATTTAAGCTATAACATATACTTAAGAATGCGGTTCACACGCTCAACCTGATCATTAGCTTGAGGTGAGGCTGTGGCTATTTTAACATGTTCAATATTGTTTTGAAGTAAATATGAACCGAATTCAATTGACGAAAAACATGAACCACGATCACTAATTATAACTCGACGAGGTCGACTATAATATTCGAAATACTTATCTAGGCAAGCACATACTTCTTTAGTACTTGTTGAATTTACTGCATATAATTTTACATGTTTTGTAAAATCATCTACAAAAATGTGTTTTCTTTTAGAAATAATTGACGGGAGAGGTCCAAAATGATCAACATGAATGGTATCGAATGTTATAGGCTTTTTTGGAATTTGGTGAAGAGTGCGATTGGAAGAATGTGTTGGCACAGAAAACGTTATACACTGAACACAATTTTTTACATACTTTTCAATTTTTTCTTCCATTTTTTTTCGGTCTAGACACCCATATAACAAGGTTTTTCATGAGACAACCTTATAATTTGTGATTCCATTTCTTTTGGGACATATAACAATAAACTTCCATTATCCAACTTTCGGTAAACTAAGCCATCATCAAGAACAAATTTTGGAACTTCTTCTTTTTCTAACCGATCGCGTATTCGAACAATATCATCGTCTCTGTTTTGAGTTATTTGCAATTCCATGTCTATGTCATCCGGATTAATTACTGAAATAACTTGTTTAAGTTTTTTGGAAGTTTGAACACAAGCTGAAGGATAGCGACTCAAAGCATCAACATGACTCATTAAAAGACCACTTCTGTGTTGAATACTGTAATCATAGTTCTCAAGTTCAAGTGCCCAACGAGCTATTCGAGAATTAACACTTTTACGGTTCAATGTCATCGTAAAAGAGTTACAGTCCGTTATAATCATAAATGGAATACCCTCTAAATACACACGAAACTTTCGTAACGAATATATTATTGCTAGGGTTTCCAATTCAAAACTATGAAATCGAGACTCAGAAACAGTTGTACGTTGTGAAAAATATGCAACTGGATAAAATTTGTTATCATCTTGTTTTTGCATAAGTATTTCCCCAAAACCATCAGTACATGCATCACAATGGAATTCTGTATCGCGTTTTGGGTTTTACAACGCCAAAACCGGTAACGTTATTAACTTATCCCTTAAATTAGAAAATGCTGAAAGGCATAAATCATCGAAAACAAATTTAACACCTGGTTTTAAAAGATTCCGTAATGGCATAGCGATATGTGAAAACGACGGGACAAATCGGCGGAAATATGAAAATAAACGTAAACATTTTTAGACTTGATCTAAAGTTTTCGGAATGGGAAGATGATTTATATTTTTCATATATATCTATTATTGGGACGAGCACCCTTTTCATTGATGGAGAATCCCAAAAAATCTATTTCGTTATAGCCGAATTGGCACTTTTTGAATTTAAGTTCAAGTCGAAATTCAGCAAGTCGTCGTAATAATCTTTAAAGTACATCTAAATGTTCCGAAATAGTTTTTGTAGCAATTGTTATATCATCAATATATATAACAACAGTCCCTTCATCAATAAATGGACGTAAAATATTTTTAATGAATCGTGGAAACACTGCAGGTGCATTTTTTAAACCAAAAGACATTTGCAAATATTCAAAGTGTCCATCTGGGGTTACAAATGCTGTATATTTAATTGAATTTTCTGAGACTTTTACTTGGTGAAACCTATTTTTTAGATCCAAAGTTGTAAAATATGCCTTGCCTTTCAATCTCTCTAGACAGTCATCAATAAGAGGTAATGGATAACTATCCCTTACCATGATTTTATTCAGAGGTCGATAGTCAACACACATTCGTTTCTCGCCACATTTTTTTGAAACTAGAACGTATTTGTTTATTTTTCAAAAGGTCGCTAATCATATCCCTGACAATACGCTGATCTTCATAAGAAAGTCTTCTAGGTGCTGAACTTATTGGAATATCGGAAGTCAAATGAATTTTCATTTCATATTTCTCTTCATTAGAGGTTGGAATATTTGAAAGGTCAAGGTAATTAATCTCAATAATTGTCTGAATCTCTTTCCGATAGAATTGATTCAAATTAACATTTATATCTATACGTTCAGAAAATATTGTATCTACTTCAATTGCAAAAATGTCCGGAACAAAATGATCGATACCTAACGAAGTATTGGTCAATGCAACATGATTTTTATCATTCATGTTTGAAAGTTGGCATAGATCACAAGTAGTTAAAAGATTTGAATTCTCATTTTCAGTGGAACTATACACACAATGCAATACTTTATTTGATATTTTAATTTTATTTTTGTTCGAATCATCCAAAATTTCAACATTTGTTTTGGGAATTTTATTAAAAGTTAAATCAATTATCATAAATTTTATACTAAAAATATTTAAAAGGTTCCGACCCAACAAAAGTGAACATGGAATAACTGAATCAGGAAGAACAAAGATATTAATTAAGTTATTTGACTTGCGAAAGGAAATTTTAATTTGAATTTTTCCAAAAGTACATAATTTTAAATTTCCCAATCCTTTATAACCAGAATATTGAGTCCATTGGTTAACTAAATCATTTGGAACAGCAGATTTTCTCATTAAACTAATCGGACTACCAGAATCAAATAAAAAAACGAAAGTATTACATCTATGCATAGAACCATTAGTCAAAAAGGTAACACTTACATCATTTATTTCGGAAATATGATTGTTAGCTTCTCTGTTTGTATTTTCGATATTCTTGAACTGGAAATCATCTACTAGGGCCACTCGTTTAGTAAGTTTTTTTTGGACAATCCTTTAAAATATGTTCTTTGGAACCACAACGAAAACATGAACCTTTTTCTCGTTTGGGATGAGTACATGAACTTGCAAAATGCCCAACATTTGAGCAATTGTAACACAACATCTTGGAATTATCAAAGCTCGGTTTCAAAACTGGTACTTTTGTCTTAGTTGCGTTTGTTGTAGACGGGGTCTTAATTGATGCTTCATTTGATTCTCGTTGACTACGTAATTGGCTATAGCGATGTGATAGTTGTTTGAGATGTTGTATATTAGAAGCTGGATACAACACAGCAGTGTTCACAGAATTATCTTGAAATCCCTCTATTATAAATTGAATGACTTGCAATTCATCAATATTCGCACGTGCTGCCAACTCTTGCATTTTGAGAATATATCCCATAACAGAGAGTTTCGAAGAACGGAAAGTGGTTTTTCGTAACTTGTCAATCACTTCTGAAACAGTATACGCATGAGCAAAATTTGACAACATTTTTTTACGGAATTGAAGATAATTAGTAGAATTATCCACACGAAGAAACAATTCAGCAGCAGAATCCGTTTTCATAAAACGTCGGATTGACTTAAGGCGGTAAACATTATCACCATTTACCGAATCACAAGCTAGTTCAAAATTTTCTAGCCATTTGCGGGCATCATAAGCTTCATCACCAGCAAATGGAGTGATATAATGTTGGATATCTTCGAATTTTGCGTTAGCCAAAATATTCGGAGTGGAAGCCAGTTCTTGTTGCAATTGTTTCAACCGACGGCGTTTTTCCAAAACTCTAAGCTGAGCATCAATATCAGCTTCTTCTTCTTCTAAAGATGTAAACCGATTTATGGGAGTATTTTTTGAAACTTGATCATTGTTTTGAAGTTCTCACTGAAGGATTTAACCATCAAATACATCTTCTTCATTATTTCCGGAATTATCTGAATTTTCATTTTCGACGGAATTGATTTACCTCCCTGAATTTTTCATTCAGCTTCCGCAATTTCGTCAATGTAGCTGTTATTGAAAAATCAACGTTTTGCTCCTTGAGCCAATCTTGGATTTCAGATTTGTTCATTATCAGAATTCTTTATAATATAGGTAGGTAAATATTAATCAACAATTTTTGGAACTATCCCACTTCTGAAGTTGTTATTGCCTTTTCAGAATTAAAGATCAGTCTTATAATAAATATATTAAGAAATATTAGTTGTTTTTATTTGATCTCTCAGTTTTCGAATGAATCTTAAAATTAAAATTATATATGAAAAACTCAGCTTATATATAAAAAAATAAAAAGTATTATTGAATCAAAGTAAATTTAAAACAGGTATTCTCTTACAGTATAGAATTTTTTAAAGTTAATTTACTAAAATTAATCTAACTAAACATAAAGCATTAAATGTATGTCGTACAATTAAATAATTTAATCATTCAAAGTTCAAGAGTTCTGTAAACAGAATTTAGTTAGATACCAAATTACTCTAACTTTACATCAAATTACATTAACATGCAATCATAGGTTAAATGTACATATTTAAGATAACACTTAAACACAATACTAACAATTCCCAACTTCTCCCTTCTACAATATAGAGTACATTATGTATGTATGTATGTACTGTACATTCCCTATAGAACTACTACAGATCTATTATAGAAATTAAACTCTCTGTCCTATGGGCATTATCTCAATTGCATTCTAATTGCAAATTGCAATTTCAATAACCAAAATATGCAATTAGACAGTACATGAATATTAAATTATGGCAAACGAAACATGTAGACACATCAGAGTTATATACAAATGCTAAAGGTTATAATATCATGATCATACTAAATTATAATGTTCCATTAAACAAATATAATTCAAACCATACAGACATTTATACAAATTAAGTTCATACCCCTTATATGACATTATGTTTACATTCGTTAAATGATGATACAATTTTCCCTATATGGAAGCTAAATTTAGCTGGAAGCCCACATGAAGTTTGAAACTTCAAGGTCTAAATAAATCTTTTTTCACACTATGATAAAGATACATATTTCCATTTTTCTGTATCCATTACATTTATATATATTAATAACCGTGCACTATGCCCGGATGACGCAAATCCAAATATCGTGCGTGACCTCATGCAAATGTTTACACACAAAAAATATCAATTTTTATTTTATTTTTGTGCGGGGGTTATTTCCTTGCCCATCAACTTAACTTATAATATTGAAAATTTAAAAAAATATCTTAATCTAAATTCGAAGAAGATACAGCCACAAAAAAGTACCATTCCCGATGTCCTTTATTATAATAATGTGATAAAAAAAAGTAATGCACAAAGTTTGCTCAAACTCATAAATTAAAGAATCACTCGCACAAAAGGGTGAATCCCCATAGCTAGCTATTTCCTTGCAAATATTCCATAATGGTTGCGGCACGGTGCACGCATTGTGGAAGAATTTCTCATGGCCGTCGCGTCGTCGTCCTCACACTAGGAGGGAAATGTTTTTGTTTATTTTTTTCTGTGTCTTTCCTCTCTATTATGAATTTTCATTTTCGTTACAAAGAGTAAAAATTACTGAGGAACTTTCTTTAGATATTTTTTCACCCCAAATTTTTATCTCGTATTTCATTTTTATTTATCCTTAGATTTAAAAGATTTACTGACTGTCAACAATTTCTTCTTTTTCTTCTTGTTTTCTCTCTCCTGATGTTTACTTATCCGAGTACTTTTTAATTCAAAAATGGCGAAAATCCAGCTATACGTACAGTACATCCTCCATTGGGAAATCTATATACCAAAGACCTATTCTATACCTAGGGTGAGATTGCATGAGTATAATGATGAATTTCTTCCTGGTTGGTCCTCGAACGATGATAGAAGAAGGTCAAAATGACATTTATCATTATGCTCGCTATATGTAGCATCACTCTAAGGGGTCCATTATGAGGAATGTAATAAGTTACGGTAGATCATCCCTTAGAGTTATTATTATTTGTTATGCTTCAAGTTCTATGACCCCACCTTTCATTGAAGCCGTTAAAAATTTAATTTAATTTTCCTTTAAGGTTTATCATCATCAGGTATGTACTGTACTTTACTGTAGATACATACGTATCTATGTATAAGATAAGTGTCCATAATTCTCATATATTTTATGCATTATTTTGTGGTATTAGTTATATGTATTTTCAAGTTCATTTCTTCTATGATGTTTTCATGTTTCAATTGCTTTTATTTTGTTATAATTTTTTTTTTACTTTGAATTTTTGGTTTTATGAAATGCTTGTATATTACATTATGTATACTCTAATAGTTCCCCCTTCCGATACGGTTTAATTCAATGAAAGAACTCACACGCATTATTTTATACTCAACTCATCTCTCTCAAATATGAAGTGAAACCGTGAAATTTAATTTCGAATGCTCGCTTATTAATAATGACTTCATCTTTGCGAATGCGTCATATTTTAGAAGATATCTCTTATTTCTGCTAAACAAAGAAAAGAGCGATGATGATGATGAGAATAAAAAACGTACGAAACAGCTTGACAATTACACTTTATCTGTCAGAATGACATCTTTATATGGAATTTAATTTAATTCTTTTGAACTTCTTTTACCTTCAGATGAGTTGTTGTAATTTTTTGTTTTTATGTTCGGCACTTCGTATTTTAACAAAAGATATTTTTTGAGAACCGTTCGTCACCGCACATTCAAGATTAAGATATTTTTTGTTCGTTGTTAGAGGCTCAAGTATGTAAATGATAACATACCTTAGGGCAGCTGCTGCTTTTTAATACATAACATTTTGAATTGAAAGTATGGCATGAGAAATATTATATAAATATGTATGCAATCAATAAGTTTGCTTTTGAAGGAATCGAGAATAAACCAATGTTTTCATTGAACCAATGTTTAGATGCGAAATTAATAAGAATAGAAAAATATCTTGAAAATTATGAAAAAGTTTTGATATTTTTGGAAGTAAAATTAACAGTATTTTAAATAGTGCTTGATTTGATTTTCCTGTCAAATAAATTAAACAATAATTACATAAAAATAGCAGTGCTTTTGATTTTATAATTCAAAAGTGTTAAAAATTATTTTTTTTTTATTTTTCGGTAAATAAATAATATAAAAAATTAATAAATATCAGCTCAAAAATAAACAATGGGACGGTCAAGACACTGCACCGAAGAAATTCGAAAACTGCGTTTGGAGGGAAAAACCTACCAAAATATTCAAGACATCCTAGGCTGCTCAGCAAAAATAGTCAGTAACGCCTTAAAATGGCAAAATAAACCGAAACGCGAGGCCCAAAAAGGATGACTACTGAAAGAACTGACAGAAAAATTGTTCAGTTAGCAAAACAGAACCCTTCCATAGGCTCTAGGAAAATAAGAAATCGACTTCAACTGTCTGTTAGCGCTGTCACAATACGAAGACGTCTTTTATATGCAAAGTTACCAGCCCGAAGTCCCCGCAAGGTACCATTCTTGACGAAAAGGCATGTGGCAAAGAGAATGGAGTTTGTTAGCGCATAGAGATTGGGCAAAAGAGAAATGGAGGAATGTTCTTTGGAGCAATGAAAGCAAAGTCGTCCTTTTTGGGTCCAAGGGTCGTCGAGAATATGTGAGAAGACTCTAAATTGCAGCATACGATCCACGGTACACTAAAAAAACAGTGAAGCATGGTGGAGGAAAAATTATGGTATGGGCTTGCTTTTCATATTACGGGGTCGGGCCTATTTATCCCATCGGAAGTATAAGGGATGCAACCGAGTATGTAAAAATTCTCGAGGAGGTTATGTTACCCACTGCTGAAGAGTAAATGCCGTTGGTTTGGGTATACCAACAAGACTATGACCCAAAGCATACGTCAAAAAAGGCAAAATCATGGTTTGCGCAGAAGAAGTTATCCGTTATGGAGTGGCCCGCTCAATCCCCCGACCTTAAACCGTTGGAAAATTTGTGGGGGGATGTTAAGACAGTTCATAAAGCAAACCATAAGAATTCGAAAGAATTTTGGGAAGCAGTGCGGGATTCGTGGAACGCAATATCAGTCGAGAGGTGTCGTAGATGCGAAGCATCATAGAAAACAATAGTTATGCAACAAAGTACCTACTAATTGTAAGCTAACATTATTTGTATACTTTCATAGAACTTATTAGTTTTTCTTACTTCTAACGTAATAATTCTAGTACTTTGTCATGCACTGCTATTTTTATGAACAGCCATATATTTAAAAAACGGTTTTTACTGTGACAAAGCTAAGGGTAAAAAATTGATAATACTTATTTTCTGTTATTATGAATAAAATATTTTAGTTTTTTATTAGAAGTTTAATGAAATATATTATAACGTTGATATTGAAGGCCTTTTTGTTTTATTTGGAGAGCACTGCTATTTTTATGAACACAACTGTAAGAGTGTTGATTTCGAAAAAGAAACTTTCATTTTGCTTATTTGCTCGAATTTAAAAAATTCCCGTTTCCTATTTTTTTTTGATATTTTTAATATATTTGAAAAACTTTATATACCTAATAGAAATGTTTAGACAACAGATTCGTATCAAGAAAAAAATACTTTCAAACAATTTTGACTTTTTCCGTTAAAATCTGTCTTAGCAGAAATGTTTTAGTGTTTCCTTAAGAATTATTGTGAGACAGGTAAGATCTAACAACTTTGGAAGATTTATCTAAAATTGTATGAAGTACTTTAAATATTTTAATTGAAAATTTAAAAAAACTGGATTATAAATATGGAAAACCATTACAAATTTTATTGAAAAATAAACTACTTCATTAAGTGAGATAGCACAAAGAACGCTTTTATGTGTTTTTTCGAATTTTAAGAAGTAATATCTATGCAACCTTATATGATGAAGGCCATCAAAATTCGAAAGGAGCAATTTGATTGGCAGATTTTGGCAGAACGTTTATTGCCATATACATACTAATATTTACTTACTTAATTTTGTTTGTCAAATCAAATCTTGAGTTAAATTGAGACTCTTTTACATACCAACTATGGTCACGTTTCTTTTTTATTTGCACAATTATGTGCAGAAAAAAATAGAAAACTATTGGAATCAAAAAATAAATTCTTCAAAAATAGATCGTTAACAGCTTTTACTTATTTTTTAATTTTTTAAATAAGAACCAACTGAAAGATTAACTGAAAATTAAGTGTTAATTTTATAAAACACTATAAATCGAATCTGATATAAATGATAAATTATGCAACATCAGACTTGACGACAGTTCGATACCAAACGTTGATATTCTTTGTTGAACTTACCAAATTATTTTTACTTATTGTTCAGTATTTTCCTTCAGAAGATTGTCTTATTCTATTTATTTATTTGGGATATTTTATTGGTAAGAGAAACTGAATTTCAGCATGTTTGTTTAGGTCATATTTTATATATATACTAATTTGCATCTGTAAAATTTACATTTAATTTTGCATGTTGGTGTTTATTTTAATTGAGGATATTTGAAAAATTTTGTGTGTAATTTTAAGTAATGTTACGGTTTTAAATCCGATTTTGGCCACCGTAATATTTCAATATTATTTTGTGTTTTTTTTTTTAAACTGAGTTCAAATTGAGATTCGTATATGTTCATGTTCAACACATAAGTCAACGGTTTTGAACTTGTCCACGTGTACTTAACGTTGAACATTTATCAAACAAAAAAATTAATTATTTTATATAACAGACCTTCCTTAAAATCTGGTGCTTCAGAGTTTTTAGTGAATCTTTATGATATCAGGAATAAAAGAAAGGCCCACAGAGATAACTTCCTATTTGTTCCCATCTGTAAATTTTTCTAAAAGTTAAAAAAATTATTAATAATAATAATTTTGTGTGAAATGAAAAAAACAAAATTAATACAATACCTTTCTTTGTTCTCATATAATACCTACTTGAGTTGAAAAACATTTCATATCAGTTTTTTGTTGTTTTTGTAGGTTTTCTAGTTTCTTTTTTTAAAATTGTCTGTTGACTTTTTCATTTATTCACGAAATATTTTTTCTAGATTTTAATTTCTATGAAAAAGCTGATTGGTAGACTTTTATAAAAATTTGATGGAATATTGAAAACAATATTTTTTATAAGATACAATTAATTTTTGCCAAGATATTTAGCCGAAAATCAATTTTTACCAACTTTTAATAAAGTTTGGTTTTGAGTTTTTTTATTTTTTGTAAAAAAAAACAATCACTTCAATTTTTCTCAAGATGTTTCTAGATGTCAAAAACGTTATTTTTCGTTGAATATAATCATTTTGAAGGTAAAATCGTGTTCTGTTCGTAGATATTCGAGGTGAAAAATATTTGTTCTGCTTTTTTTTTTATTTCGTTAGGGTTTTCCAAATCCATAATACCTATTTTAAATACTCAGTTTAAATATTTATAGGTGGTATACACACTTAATATAAAGATATGTTTTTGAGCACCGCTAAAAAATGTTCTTTAATGTTCTGTAAAGGAGGCTGACAAAATTATAATAAAACTTTGTTTATACATCCTAACTTTGTATTTAATATTTCAAGGGCTAAAGCCAAAATTTTAGTTACTAAATTTATTGCTAACACTGTTGTCTAGAGAGGCATGGTACTAACTAATTTGGACGACTCTCTACATATGAAATCATTCCAAGATTTCAACAGTTTTCTAAGTACGTCCTATTTAAGAACCAAAATACAATAGTCTAGGGGGTTTTGGGTTTTTTCATGAAGAAATATTAGAAATTAAGTTAAAAAGTAGTTTTTTGCAAAAATAATATATTCTATTCTTGTTGGCATTTCTATAGATGCGTAGAACGCTTCAAAAATATAGATGCAATAGTCCAGAACATAAAAATATGAAACGTTCATTATGTTTTTAGTTAGCCATTAGTTTAACGAAAGTGTCACTTTTGTCGTTTTTGTGACATTTATACACAGAAAAAAAAAGTTGTCATATTAACAATCGTCGATAGTCAACTTGAAATTTGGCCAAATTGTCGTATTTACTACCAAAATAGTTAATATGACAACCTTATTTTAAAAAATTGACTACTTGATAGTCAATAGAACAATTTTCGATGTCAATTTTGGGTAGTCAATATGACAACAAAAATAGTCAATAGAACAACTTCGGTAGTCAATATGACAATTTGGTTGTCATATTGACTACCAAAATTGACTATCGAGGATTGTTATATATACTACACGGTAGTCAAATTAGATTTCGATTTTCAACAAAAAATTGTCATATTGACTACCGCAGTCGTCGTATTGACTACCGCAGTTGTCATATTGACTACCGTATTAGTCAATACGACAACCGTAGTTTCAATTTCTTTCAACCAAACATGTCATATTGACTACCGCAGTTGTCATATTAGTCAATATGACAACCGGAGTTTCAAATTCCTTCAACCAAAGTTGTCATATTGACTACTACAGTTCTCATATTGACTAACAAATTGTAAAAAAAATGTATATCCCGAAATTGAGAACCGAAAATTGTTCTATTGACTGTCGCGGATATCGGCTGAAAATTGACTACCAAATAGTCATATTGACTACCAAAATAGTCAATAGGATGACTTTTTCGTTCTGTGTATTTCTACAATTCGTGTTTAAATCTCAGTTCTAGAATTTAGAGCATCCAAAGCAAATTCAATTCAAAAGGTAGATTTCTTTAATTTTTTAGAATCCTAAAATTTTTGTCTTTAATAAAAAATTAATTTTGAAAGAAAAAACACTTATAAAAAGCCCTACACAATTTACGACTAATTCTTACGAACTTGCTCTTTGTGTGCATAAAGCGTGTTTAAAAGACTTAAAAATATGCCTGTAAAAGAAGTTTGTTTTTCAAAATTTAAATGCCATTTGATTTCTCAAAAAAAACTTGATTTTTTCAAAATTTGTATTTGAAAATCGTTAGAGCGTTTTTTGAATGAATTTGGTTTATAAGTATCTACATATAAAACTTATCAATTTAAGTGTAAAAATTGTTTTGGTATGCAGTTATTTAAAGCTTTTAAATACATGTTTTACAATTCCATTTTGTAAAAAAATTACCAATTTTCAAAATATCGAATATCAAAAAAAAATTGACTTAGGTCTATTTTCATTTTGGATCATCAAATATCATTGATGCAGTAAAAATATTGAACTTGGTTCATTAGTTCTTGAGAAAGCTTAAAAACAAAATAACGGTTATATAGGGGGTACCCTTCTGAAGAAAATCAAAATATTTTTTTTACATTAAAAGAAGCCAAATTAAAAAAAAATTCTATCGGTTTGTTTTTGAAGATATTCTAATTTTCTATTTTTGAAAAAAAAATTGTATGGGGACTAGTGATTTTTAGTCTTTAAAAAAATCAGAAAAAAAATACCTATTGCGCATCTGCTCAAAACGTTAATTTTCGAACTCGTATTTTTCGACTTTCTGTCATGTTTGATAAAAATATCGAGTTAAAGGCAACTTAATATTATTATTAACTTGGTGAACTCTTATTTAAGGTTTCTTCTCAAGAACCTGAATATTTGCTCTTTCTCTCAAAAAAGATCAAATGTTTTCAATAAAACTTGTAATGGTTTTTCCAATCAATAATCCCTTTTTTCAATATTCAGTTTAAATATTTATAGTAGATATTTCAAAAAAGTTTCGAAAAATCTTCATAAGTTGTTAAAAAAACAATGAAGCATTTATGCTTGAAGAGTTTTCAATAGAAAAAAGTCAAAAGGGTTTGAAAATAATTTTTTTATTTTTTAAAGATTTTGTCACCTTGTTTATAGGATACACATCTAGTTTTGAAATATTTTTTAAAAATTTAAACGTGTTTTTAAAATGTGAGCAGATATGTAGTTAAAATGAAATTTCAGATTTGTGTTCAAAACTAAAAATGTAGGTACATAAACATTTCTTTTTCAAAACCGTAAAAGTATCAAATTCAACAAGGTTTCTGAAAACTTCATACTCGAATGAAATTTTAAAGAATCATGAGAAATTCCAGAAACTAATACCTAATTGTTGCGGTATTGAGAATTAATTGTTTGATTTGTCTAAATTTTGTAGATAAAAATATTTATTTCTTTGAAAGAAAAAAGTATAACATTTAATACAACACATTCCTATGTTCTTTTTCCCAATATACATAGAATGGTACCTTAATACTTCTCGCATTCCCATAGTTTACTTACCTAATGAATCTATCTTAAAAACTATATTTTGTCAGTGGAAATTTCCCACTGCTTCTGCACCCCTCTTAATATTATTATTTCTATCAAACAAACGCACGCACACACAAATACAATAAAATAATATCTAACAACGCAGTAGGTAAATAAAGTAGGTATACTAAAAATATATCCCTTTTACCACTATCCAAATGTTGAGTCCCACTGTTCCATCAGTCTGTTATTTAGTTGCTCAACGTAAGGACGTGTTCTTTATTTTACCAAAGATAAACCTTAGGCACATTTTCCTGATGTACATAGGTTCGTCTTTAGATTTGTGTTTGTTGTAAAAATTAGAAGATACGGTTTTGTTGCAATCAAGTGTGGATTAGTTCTATTGTTGGGATTAAATTGAGAAATCATCCATTAAAAAAAATTCCCTATTTTAAGTCATCAATCATCAGTGTTCATTTAATAATGGCATCTTTTGTAGGAATTAAAAAAAAAAAAACATTAATGGCCGCCAAACTCCTCCTTTACACCATTTCTACCCCCCCCTGATAAACATATTTTCCAAACGGAAATACCTACCTACCTGTCATCTGATCCATTTTGCACAAATAAACAATTAATCTCATCTTCCAAAGGTAAAGGAAAAGCAACAACACAACTACAAAAAGAAATTTAAAAATCCACGCCCAAAGAAAAAATCATGACATAACAAAATAACTGCACAAGTTCAATGACTCACATGCAGATGTCACCATGCATCCCTTTCCATGACATGCACCATCCTCAACCTAAACGACAACGAGTATCGAATTCCTGTGGTGGATTTTTGCTATTTTTGTCTTTAATGTCAGGGTTCAAGTCTAAGCTTAAAGAGAGTACTAAAATCAGAGTTTATTGACCATAAAATAAATTTTATCTACCATTACGGTTGATTTTTCAATTTTTTATGACATTTGCGTGAGAATCTTTGGCTTGTTAAATTTATATCTTTCTATTTAAGTAGGTGTTGGCGTTCTTAGATTTTGCCGCAGTCTCAAAACGATTTAGCTATACCAAAACCTAGATAAACGGATGTTCAATGAATTTTTAGTAGCTTATTGCGGTAGCAGGTTGGTAATAAAATCCGGTGAAAATTTAATAATTCATAATAGAAACCGACTGACACTCTGTCAGTTGACACAATTGGGCACTGTTTTACGACTCTGACAACTGGTTTAATCAATTAAGGAAAACATTAAATCTTTTACGACTTCGTCAAGCTTCGTTTTTGTTTAGCTAAACTGACAAAGATTAGAAAACAAATGAACACAGAATTAAAAAATATCCATAATACCGACAATAATACGTTTTCGTATATTATTTTCGAGTTAAATATCTATAAAAACAAACAATAAAATGAATGAAACATATTGCCACAGTCATTTACTGAAGAGGTAACCCAGTGAACACCAACAACAAGAAAAGTTGTGAGCATAAATTAGGATTTTGATTTTTACTGCTCGTAAAATGATCGTAAATGTCGTCGGTAACTGAAGCTAAAATCACCCATTTATACTTTGTGTTATTTTTGTTTTTGTTTTGTTGGTTGTTCTTGTTTTTAGTATGAGAGAGAGCCGCAGTCCTGGTGAGGGCGACACGGGCTATAAAACGGGTATAAGTATTCGATGGCAAGGAAAAAGGTGGTATAGAGTAAGTATTTGGTGTTTGGTGGCTGGGAACTGTGGAACTGTGGAACTGGGGATATATAGGGTAGGATTGCAATCATGATGGGACATGGGATATAATTGTGCACTTGAGAATGAGATGATTCTGCTGTGGCAAAAAGTGGTTTTTGCTGTGGGATAATATTATATACCCCTTGCAATACCAACCTTCCACGCAGTCGAAACGAGACGGAAAGGGGGAAACAGAAACATGATACTTGTTTTACTTGCTTTTGGGGAACTGTGGGAGAGAATGCATATATCCTCCACACAAATGGTGGTTAAATAAATGGCGGTATGGGTACACAAGAAGGTTTATTATAAGGAAGGTATAGTACCTATATTTATAAAGTGAGTGAGTTTTGGGAAGGCGCACAGGTATACAGGTAAGTTTGGGTGAACCTACCTGTTTTCATCATTATTTAAGAACTTCTGATGAAAAAAGAAACCTGAAAACGGTCTGAAGTTTCTCTTTGATGATTATACCTACATACATTTATTTTTGTTATGAAAAAGAAAGCAATTGCTTTTGATATAATGATGGTCGATAATAATTGTTTAGTGAAAATTAATAAAATTGGATGAATTTCAGGGCATGAAATCTTCCAGTTTTAACGATGATGGTTTTGGTGGGTAGGTACATATAGGTATGTACCTTGATTTCAAGTTTTTTTTTCAGCACGAAGTTATAAGGATTTAAAGTTTCAGATTGAAATTGAAGGGGTCATAATGAGTCCGGTTAAAAAGTTTTCTTTTATTTCGAAAGGTTTTGGACTTGGATTTTGTAATAATTATACATTCTGCTTTGATCTTCAGATAAGAGCATCTAGAATTCTTGAGCTAAAGCGCCACTAATTACTTAGTATGTGTTTTGCGATTTGAAATTATGAAAAAGAAAGATAAAACAAAATATATCAGGGCTATGTTTTGTATTTTGAATAGCAAACACTAAGACGTCTTAAATGTATTAAAATATCAAAAGTTTGTAAAGGCTTTTCAATAAGAAACCTAACAAATATTTTTTTAAATTAAAAGCAATAAACCATTTGATATATTTAAAAACTTTATGATCAGATTGAAGTAAATTCAAAACATTTATGAATAGAACTTGAGTTTGTTCATACGGCCACCGTTGACATCTTTACAACTGTCGATTTGTAGGGCCCAGTTTTCTAAGAAACGGCCAATATTTTATGTTATTCATGTTGCCTCTGAGCCCTTCCAACGTCGTTGTCGACTTGTTGGCATAAACCATAACTTTACGTACACCCCCTCAAAAAAAAAAAAATAGCCTAGGGTTTTAAATTGCACGAATGACGCTGCCAATTGAGTCAGTTTGAGTTAGCCAATTATTATAGTGAAAGAGTACGTTCAAAAATTAAATTCAAAGTCGTCAATCGCTTTATTGGAATTCCCGATACATAAATGGGATCGTTGAACTGTATTATATTTTTATATGGACTATAGCTTTTCCACTCAAACTTAATCAATTACAGGAAAAGATTCCAGATTTTTTGAATCTATTAACAAACCTTTACTGATCAGAGTTGATTATTTGATCTTGAGCTTCTTCGGTTTTAGCTTTACACAGCTCCATGGCATATGAACTGAACTTTCGAACGAAATATTTAAAAAAGTTATGAATTGTTAATTTTTGTGTGAAAAATTCACATCTCATCTGTACCTTACCTTTTCCATATCTTTCTATTTAATTTCTTAGGATCTTCGATTTTGAAATAGTCATTTTTATATTATATTCCAAAACTTGAATTTCAATTGCAATAAGTCATCTTAGTTATTAACTTCCCATAGGAAGTTATTGTAATGGGTCCGATTTGTCAAATTGAAAATTTTGACATTTCTCGACGTTTCAAGGTCACTAGAGTCGAAATAAAAGATTTTTAGAAAGATGTCTGTGCGTGCGTGTGTACGTACGTTCGTACGTCCGTACCTCCGTACGTCCGTATGTCTGTACGTTTGCGACGTTTTTTTCGTCTTCCATAACTCAAGAACCAGAAGAGATATCGACTTCAAATAAATTTTGTTATACAGATAATAAGGCAAAAAGATTCAGAAAGGAAAATTGCGTGGGTGGTTTTTTTTACCATAGCAGTTTAAAAAAAAGGTGAACATTTTGGTTAACCCTAAATATCTCATGAACCAATGACGCTAGAGACTTGAATTAAATTTTATATTATATATTGTAATGTAATACAAAACAAGTATATTTTTGGAAAAAAATCCAATTAACGGTTTTTTTATAAATCAAAAAAACTGAAAAAAAAATTTGTCACCTCGAAAATTTTACGACCAAAATTTGATTACATCTCCAAAACAATTTTGTGCAACGAAGAATAATGTTTTTGACATTTGATAAAATTTTGAGAAAAATCTAATTGACAGTTTTTTGTATAAAAAATAAAAACCTAAAAAAAACATTACTCAAAGTTGGGAAAAATTGAATTTCGACTCAAATATCTTTTCAAAAACTTGAGACTTAGGCTTCAAACTTATTTTATCTTATAAGAAATATTGTTATCAACATTCAGTAAAATTTTGAAAAAAATCGAATTGACAGTTTTTTTTACAAAAAATAAAAACCTAAAAAAAAAATAATAAAAGTTGGTAAAAATTGATTTTCGACTCAAATATCTTTTCAAAACTTTGAGATATTGGCATAAAACTACTTTTATCTTTCAAAAAATATTGTTGTAAACATTCAGTAAAATTTTGAAAAAAATCGAATTGAAAGTTTTTTTACAAAAAATTAAAAACCGAAAAAAAATTAACAAAAGTTGGTAAAAATTGATTTTCGACTCAAATATCTTTTCAAAAATTTGAGATAATGGCTTCTTATTAATTTTAACTTATAAGAAATATAATTTTGAAAAAAATCGAATTGACAGTTTTTCTACAAAAAATAAAAACCTAAAAAAAACAATACTAAAACTTGGTAAAAATTTACTTTCGACTTAAATAGCTTTTCAAAAGGTTTAAATATTGGCTTCAAACTTATTTTATTTCACAGAAAATATTGTTTTATTCAGTAATTTTTTTTATAAAAATCCAACAGTCCGTCTTTTCATAAAAAAATAAAATCTACAACAAATAGTACGCAACTTTGGTAAAAATTGATACATATAGACAAACTTTTAAGCAAGACAAATCGACAGACAGGATGGGAAGTTATCAGTGTGGGTCGCAACCCAGCCTCTTTTTTGATTTGATCTTTGCCTAGAATTACTTACCAAACTATGGCGGCCATTTACTTTATAGCGATTTGAGAAAGAGTTCTAACATCTAAATAGGATTGGCCATGGAAAGAGACGCAAAGTGAACAAAGTTACTTTTGTTCGTCTCGATCTCGACAAAACCCAAAAATATCATAAATTTGTTTCGATAGTTGTTTTGAATCTGAAATACCTGATTATTATTTAATTGAATAATTAAGACCGTTCGAAAATAGGTAACAAGTATTTAGAAAAGTATATAGTATATTTATTTTGTGTTTTTCATGTATAAGAGCTAAAGTAGGTACTGAGTTGTTTTTGTTAGCTACATATATATTTTTGACATATTTACATACCTACCAAATTTACGACTTCTAACTTCAATAATATTGAATTTTCAAAATTATTTCAATGAGTCTTGTGCCAAAAATTCAAAACAATAAAATGTATGTATGTAGGTATGTACATAGTTTTTCGTTATTTCAGTATTTTAAATAATTTCTAAGAAACTTCAAATAAATTTAAAAATAGAAGTGTGTAAAATTAGTAGTTTAATAATAATTATTATTACGTGAAAAGTAATGGATATGCTTTATTGAAATCTATAAGTCGAAAATGCTGTTAATAATTTACTCATATAGTTTTTGGAAATGAGGTAAGAAATGTAGTGATTTTTGTAATTTATTGCGTCTATGATTAGATCAGATATTTTTCATTTTGCTCGCGCACAAAGATGCTTCATTAATCCACATTGTTTTGTTTTAAAAGGGAATTGCGTTTTGAAAAATTAAATACCTAGTCAAATTCTATTTTAAACATTCGACAGATTACACTGGTCTGCAATATTTCACTTTTTTTTCCCCTTCAAATATTTTTTTGACATTATAAAAGATTTTGCATTCCTGAATCTAAATTTCGTACCATTTTTTTTAAATGATTTTTGTATATAAAATATGAGTAGTTTGTAAAGTAGTTTTAAAAGAAAATCTAAAAAAAACTGCTATATTTAAAAACGAGATCTGATCAAACATTTTGGAATCTAAATTTAAAATTAGCATATCATAATCAATTCTAAAAGTATGATTTTGTTCCTGGGACAAATAAATATAAATAAAGTTTTTTAGTTTATTTATAGTACAATATGCCAAACCTATCAATGTAAGTTTAAAATATCTTGAAGAAAATAAGAGATATTGAGAAAACAAAACAAAAAAAACAAGTTCTTGCATAAACCGTTACAAATTTAGTCGAACAAGATTACCTTACTTGAAAATATTGCTTCGAAAACAGCAAAAAAGCTGTTTTTTGTGGTTTTCTAGCGTTTTTTTTTAAACCTGTCGTGCTACAGCAATAATTATTACTTCAGATTCAGAATCAGCGTATTGAAATTCTATAGAAAAGTATAGCTATTGAAAGGAGGATTTCGTTGCAGACCAGTTTTATATATGAGGATGTATCAGAATCCATCGAAGCATAATTAACTATTTTTCTCTGCAAAAAAAAAAGAGACTTCCCAGAGAAATCTCTTTGTAATAGGTAAACATCAGATGGGGCATGAAAGATTTTCTCTAGTATTGAAATAAATATAACAATAATAATTTAATTAAAAACTATGTATGTATATTTTTTTTATTATAAGTTAATTGCAAAACCAACCTGCGCAGGAACATATCCTTCTAATCTGGCTACAATTTACCTTAAGCTATATGTCCAAGACTTAAGTATAACTCCCATCTCTTGGATAGGTATTGCTCCAGAAACTTACTTAAGCCAATTAGACAGTATTTAAAGAAGAGCTTTAAAAAAATATATTGGTGAAAAAAACATCGCTAACTCAACTATCTCACTCGAACATAGCCACAAAGTTTCTTGTCTTACCCTGTTTTAACGTTGCTTTAACGTAGGTACTGTATTCTCTAGTGAAACAGACAGTTGTATTCCTCCCATTAAACAGTTCACCAGTTATACTCGCGTTTCTAAGAATGCAGACCAGTTAATCCTTGAGCCCAATTTCGGCCCTACTGTTAAGTACAGAGATTCGTTCTTTAGTCGTACTACGCGAATGTGGAATGCTTTAACATGCTCTATCTTTCCTCTTGAAAACCAATGTACAACGACACCTCCTTTTTAACCCTATGAGTGTTTGCTAATTATAAAGTGTGAGAAAAAAAAGTACGAAAACTTAAGTGTTTGAAAATCTATAAATAAGGGTTTTTGTTTATACTATAATACTATGAAGCTTCATCTGTGCATAGAGGATGAATTTTTAGATGAGCATCTCATTGGAATCTTTAAACGAGACACACTTATCCTTAAGTTGCAATTCACTTACCCAAACTCATTTCATTCATTTATTTATAAGATTTGAAATATTGAGTATTTGATTTTCAAATAGTTTTGTTTATTATTGTAATTGCTATTGACTCACGCAATATTTATATTTTGAGAAAATATTGTTCCGACCCAACGTTTTTCGGTTACTTATTTTTTTGTTTTAAACGTGTAACACGTTTAGTATGTCCTTGAAATATGAAATGCCTTGAAAAAATTTCATAACTATACTTTCCGAATTCCAACATACATAATATGTACGTTCGTCTCAATGAACATATTTATAACAGTTTATATGTAGAAACGAAAAAAATCACTTGAACAATTTTGTTTCATAACTTCAAAAGAATTTTTTCATAGCTATTTCCTCTTTTTTTTGTTTTTTTTTTTTTAAAGATTGTCTATTATTCACCAACCTTCATAATAATTTAAAGAATCCTCATTATCCTTAATCTAATGGCTATGTAATAAATGTGGGATTTTAAGGACACCAACAAAGTGTAAAATTATGACTGCATTGAAGGACAAAAACCAAAATAATTCATAAATCATAAAAAAAAGATTTATTTTTTAACGGTAGATAGGACGTACCCATACCTATCCTAATATTAGACTCGATATAGCGTTTGTTGCTGTTTGTTGGATGTCCTTAAAAATTGGTTGATTTTTTATTGAGAAAGTTGGCAACTTATAGTTGTCATGGACCTTGTTATCTCCTTGAGATTTTAAACAAAACAAAAATTTATCCGGTTTGAACCAATATTTTACATTTCGAATGTCATAAGGATTTATGTGTGTTTATAGGTGAGTAAAGGTATCCTAGGACCAGTAAGGATATGAACAGAAACTACAACAACAACACCAAAAATCATATTTTCTTGGCCATTGTATTCCCTCATCGGTGTTTGCAGGGGCAGTAATAAATCATACAATTTTTGAAGATCGGCTTTCGCTCGTTACACGGTGTGGCATAGCAATTTTGTTTTGTAGGTTAGGTAAGGGCGCATCATTGTCACGCCATTTAGCAGTCCTGTTGTTGTATTATTTTTTGCTATTTTATTGTAATATCTATCTACCTATTTTTGTACAGTGTGTCTATTTGAATTTTTTAGTTTTGTCGGTTTGCTATAGGATCAGAATGCCAGTCTAATAGACAGTTGTTTTGTTTCGGGTTGTTGAGCCTTTTTTCAACAGTTAGAATCCTTGTGTCCCAAAAAGCCAGGATGCGGTATGATACATCTGATAACAAACCACCATCAGAGAAGCAGAAGGAGAAAACTTTCTAATTTTTTGAAAGTGTGTTGGTGCGATATTGAATGTCCTGGAATTATTATTTACTATGTCGCAGTATTGGTGACATTTAAAATTTAGCGCCTGCAAAAGTACATACATCATATATAACATAATATACAATGGCAGAAGGGGCAATTCATAATTTGGCTGTTTGTGTTTTTGAACCTTTTGTGAGGAGATGAAAGAGAATAGGTCTGTCAACAGTGCCATAGAAATAGGATTCAACAGCTGTTGTAATACACATCCTAAGACTGGCGTAATGAATAATTATGTCACTGTTTTATAATAATTCAATTCAAAGTAAAAGGGTTATCTGTGGTATTCTAGATTGTCCCATAATGTGGTGACACGCTGCTAATTCATTTGGTCGCGTCACTTGCCTTATGATATTTTTGATTTCTTCCATTCGAAAGGCGACATATCTACAAAAAGGGATGCTTTTTCTTATATTTTGTGGGAACATATGTGCGGTTACACATGATTTCCTTTTTCTATTGCAGCCATCTTGAATACTTACATGCATGTACCTACTTACTGGTACTTTGTTTCGGATGTATCCTCATGTAAATGTGTTATCCTTCATTATAAGTTGTCATATAAATTAAAAAAAAAAATAAGATGAATGGGTTTTGACTGTTGGCTACGCCTCAATAAAGAGGCATACTCAATACTCATATGGTCTATATGACATGTGGTCGGATATCTGAAGATAGCTGACAAGCTAATTCTGTGTTTTAAGTATTATCGTAGAAGTAGCTGGTTTTCTGTTTCGAAATTAGACAGAAAAATGGAAAAGTATTGAATTACAATTTATTGAATATTAGTTTGTGCTTCTAGTGTCTTACTTTCTATGTTCAAAGAATGACTTAATTGGAAATGTCCTACACACACATACATGATGCATAATGCTGAATCAAGATGTAGGTTATGCCAGCCTTTAAAATAAGAATTCAGAATTCAGAAATCGCCTCTCAAAATGATATTTTTGAGATAGTCAAATAATTCTCTACGAATTGAATTATAGAACGAGAAAATAGTGACATTATAAAAGCGCCAGTATATTTTTGAGAAATTAATTGTGTTTGTCTTTATGCAAAAAAGATTTCTTAATCGAAACTGGGAATTGTTTAAATTTAATTTTATTCCAAATCTTTCGCCTTTTTGTTAAATTTTAACCTGACTTTCATACAGTTTCTTTGTAAAATATTAAAGTTGAAATATGTATATGCGTGTTTGAAAAGTAAAAATGGATTGTTTTCATCTATTGCAAAAATTATATTATGTGAACAAGCTCAAGATCTATGGCGCTTGCATTAATGAAACTAAAAAACTCGATATTTTCGGTATGCGCATTAACTTGTGGAACGGTCACTTACAGGGTGTTGCCAAAAACAACTCAAGTTGTTAGGGTTTTCTGAGACGATGCAATAAATGTTCTATCGTTCTGATGTTGTAGGTCTAAGATTTGAGTATAAATCACATCTCAGGGAAACTTATTTAAGCCTTTTGCAGTGTATTCAAGTATTCAAAGAAAATCTTTAAAAATTATTGGTAACAATAATATCTGAGTAAATGATTAAATGGAACATCGTCGGAAAGTTTCACGTTTTTTTCCTTTATTTTTATAGACTCTATAAGGCTCTAGTGACTGTAGATCTCTTTTCTTGCAAAAAAAGCTATTGGTAATGAATGGGGCTTACAACCCCAAATTGCGCATTGGTTAAACATATCGATCAGACCGATTTAAATGTACGGTGTGGCAGTATGGTGGATTGCTTTACAAAAAAAAGCTATAAGCCGCGACAAACTAAATAAATTCCAACGTTCTGCTTACCTATGTATAAACAGATCACTTCGCACGACCCCATCTGCCCCATACACCTCTTGATATACTTAGCAAACAAATAGCTATTCACCTCAAAGCCTTATCGCAGTGGGTTAACAACAACATTGGCCAATACGTAATTGTTTATGTATTTAGAATCAATTCCAAAGCAGATAGACTACACCATCCCCCAATTGCACTTCGAGAGAAAACTCCATATTTCTATATACCTTCCAGATCTATCTGGAAGGATAGGGCATTCCTGGAGGACGAGTCAGTCCACTTTTACATAGACAGATCAAAAACAAATGAAAGGGTTGGTGGAAGTGTGTGAAATTAAGTATCTCATCCCGCCTACCCAATCATTGTAGCGTGTTCCAGGCGAAACTTTTGGCGATAAAAGAAGTCTTGTCGTTTAAAGAAAACTTGGTATCAAAATCTGATATCCGTATTTTCTCAGATAGTCAGGCCGCTGTCAAATCTTTGGACTCTGTCTGAACTCTATAAGAGTCCATAACTGTCGATCATCTCTAATGCACCTTTTCTGGATGCCAGCCCATAGAGGCATTCCAAGAAATTGTAAGGCATGATGCATACCAATCGCTACATGTTAACTATTGCTAATGCAAGACGTTATGAAGAAGGCAAACATCAGGTAGAATAATTTCACCACGTATCAGGCCACGAATGACATTTGGCCTACACTAGATTTAAAGCGCTCAACGGCTTACTATCTCTAACCAGATTGTATATATAAGTTCTATAATCGGTGTCATAACCGGGCACTGTCTAATATGAAAGCACGCCACGCGACTAGGCGTATTCTCAAATAAATGTTGCAGAAGATCTATAAATGAAGAATTGGAGGAAACAGTTCTTCACCTTCTCTGTACATGCACTGTTCTAGCTCAAAAACCCAAAAATTACCTATACGATATCTTCTATTACGATCTCGATCATAATTAACATAATCAGTCTCTCACGTTTCGTAAGAGACTCAAACTGGTGTCATTGAACTTAGAAGAAAGCCTCAAGTTTCATGTGGTATCATAATGGGCCATTAAACTGGCCTAAGTGTGCCCTACTCCATTACGGACAGCCACATTAACATAACCTAGCCTAATGCTCTAGTGAAATAGTCAGTCCCATTCATTTCCTTAAGAAATTTAATCTTAATACTAGAAATGGCCATCAGTTTACCATTGAGTCAAACTTCTTTCATATTATATTGTACAGATATTCGTTCTTTAGCCGTGCTACGCGAATGTGGAATACCTTCCTTGTAATTGGAATTATCATCAATTTAAAATCAATTTGCCTTAGAACTTCCGTTTTAACTGATACCTTTTTTCCTTATTATAACATTGTGTTTCTGGCATATAAAAGGTACAACTTCGAGTTTGCGTTAATTATAAAATAAAAATATTATTTTATTGTGCATTGGTGTTGGACATTGGAGAAAAATTAATGATTCAAACGCGATAATGGTTCAATATTTGATTCGACAATTTTTAAGAAAGCGAATTTCAACCGTGAGCCAAAATTATCGTAAAACTAGGGTTAAAAGTTTCACACATATTTTTGAATTGAGACAATTTTTTTGAGACAGTGACGCTAGTCTTACCTGAAAAATTTAAACGATTGACCACTTGTAGGACAACATTTGCCGGTTTATTGCAGATATACGACCAGAAATTTATAAAAATGGCATCTTAAGTGACTTCCCAGAAAAGACTAACATCAGACAAGCTGTATACGGTTATCACATGCAATCTTTGTTTTATTCTTTTTCAAAGTTTTGTACCTGTAAAAAATGTCCTTGGAATCATGGAATGTTGGTTTTCTTTAATATAAAAATAAACTATACCTATATCTTTGTTTTGCACCGTCAAAGGATATAATTAAACTTATTTTTCTTTTATCATTTTATGTTTCTAACTGATAGAATGAATTACTTCTCATAGGTAATTATCTCGGTTTTTAGTTTTAAGCTTAGGTATAGGTCGATTTTAATTTCACCTTACCTTGATATCGCAGTCAATTTTTGCCTCAAACCCAATGAATTCCTACTTTTTTTTTTAATAAAAATATACTATTAAATTTGTATAATTTGTTCATTTTATATTAAAATGAGTTGCTCATATTTAATTTTGCATTATGTTAAATATTTTTCGATGAGTCAATTTTAATTGAAAGAGAAACATTTTTGTTTCTTTGCGTTATTATAGTGATCAACTGTAATATACCCGTGCCATGATGGTTATTGTGTTGCTCTGGCATGCCAGAGGTCTAGTGTTCAATCCCTGCCTGTGTCATCTAAAGTTGTATTCAATGCTTCTTGTGAGGAATTGACAAATCTTCCAAGAGTAATAATTCTTGTCATGGAAAGTGCTTTCTCAAATTATTCATTCGGATTCAGTTTAAAACTATAGGCCCCATCCATCCTTCATGACAGTACTCGCATACAGACTGTTGCGTTACCTAATTAATTTATTTAAAACTAATATTCCATCATAAATATAACCTTCACTCATCCTTATAAATATGTAAATGTCAAGCAGTAACTATATCAAAAAACCATTAAACCAGTATTCAAATTCAAAATTTGCCTTAAACTGACATTATAAAATATCTTATAAGCGAGCTTACTACCACATAAAGCGTTTATTCTTATAAATATAACACACAACATACAATATATAATAATTATATTACAAAATTAATTTCCATTTTATCTTCTAATTTCAGGTCTATAAATGTGCTTGCTTACAACCGCAAATGCTCGTAAAAAAGAAATAATAAATATCTACGAAATCACTTCAGCCGACTCATGAATAAGAACAACCTAATTGACAATATTCCGTCAAAACAAACAGTTAAATGATTAAATTTTACTATCCTTTTTTATGGACTTTTTATGCGGCCCTATAGACAATACCAAAAAAAAAATATAATATATTGTATACGAAAGTACATAAAATTTGAAGTGGGCCATAACTTTGACTCGACTCACTTGATGAAGTATTTTATTACTATTAAACGCCAATGTGATAGGCTAAACAAAACACCATCACGATAACTGATTGTCTGATCGTAAAATTGTCGTAAAAATGAAAACGACCTTCGCCCTGATCATCATCATCGTCATCGTCATATCATGGCATCAGTATATCAGAATAGTAACGTAGAAATGTGACATAACAATCAACGAAAACGTAGCTCATTCGAATTCTTTGTTCGAGAGTTTGATGGTTTTATTTTGTGCGTTGAGGATGAATAAGACTGTATGGGGATAGACAACAAGTGGCACAGAGGGCGCTAAGTCGTAAAAAGAGGTCATAAACGCTCTACGGAAGCAAAAGATTATACCCGTGCCATAACCACTGTAACCGTAAGCCACGCAGAGAGCACAGAGGGCGCATGCATGTTAAATTTTGTATGTGTATGAACGTTGGGAAGACGCTTATTTTGACAGCCAACGTCAAGTGAGCGGTTTAACATTCATAAAATAGAGAGTCTATAGGATAGATGGTGCCCGCAACCGATGTTGATATGTTTCTTTTGTTCGGGAATTTTACGACTCATCTCTCACATTTCTTCACCGAATCCAATCAGGAGCGCGCTTTTCTTACCTACATACCTAAAAGTTTATGTAGATACGGCAGAGTGGACCCCACATAGGAAAGATGTCAGATTGGAGTCTCTTCAAGAAGAGTTTTTACGACTTTATATGGGTTGTTCTTGTTCTTTTTAGTACCTAACTGCTGAAGCCATTTCAGACCTCGTAAAATCAAAGGCGGACACTTGTGATATCTACTTAACACCACCAGAAACAATCTCGCCAATGTCGCCTTTTGCTTCGAAACCATCAACATCACCATTTACCATCGCAACCACCACCACCAATACCTACCGCTCGCTACCATAGCATCGTCATCATCACCATCACCACCGCCCGAACCAAACCAAAAACCACCATTAACTTAATTCTGTGCTGCTGCTGCTGTTGCTGCTTCTGCTGCTGTTGCGGCAACAACAAGCAACAACGGCAGGTTTTATGATTTTTTTACGATTATTGTACGATTATCGTTGAGCGTAAATGATTGCAATAAAAACTATCAAGTTTATTGAAAATTTCACTCAAAGTGTCGTTTTATTGCATTTTAATTTAATTCGATTTGTTTTTGTTTTGTTGAAGAGTTTCGTTTGGATTTGAGATTTTTTCCTTTCCTGATATTGTTGTATTATTTGGGCGTTTATGACTTTGTGACATTTTGTGATTTTTAACGAGCGTCAGCATTGGTGTAGACTTTCGCTTCAGAAAAAAAAAAATAATTTGAATATTATAAATTTTGAGGATGATGGATTTATTTAACAACATATTGAAATTGAAAAAGAGGTTAGTCATTTAAGTGGAGTCGGTTCGGTCGGTCTGGTTGAGCTTAAGTTGAATTTATTAGATTGTTGATTAGACATTTGATATCTGTGTATTATCAATATCAATATCTTTATATAGATTCATTTGTTATAAAACCTTCACATAAGTCAATTGATACAGACATTAATGCTTTAAAACTATTAAAGATATTTGCATTATGGTTGGTGGAAATTAATTCAAAAATATGCTATTTTAGACATCTCAAAAGATAGAAATATGTTTCAATAATGTTGTTTATATTATATTTTTAAAAATAAAACTGAATGGAATTTATTTATTAAGTATTATGATTTTTAATAAATGCTTATGCATGTGGAAAGTCTAGTAAAAACTTATAATTTAAAATGGATACCAACATTTCAGATTTCAAACTTTAATTAATTTTAATTCATTAAGGAAAAACGTAGGTATTATAAATTTGAAGATAAAATTGATCCGTTTCTAATGCGCTAATATAATAAGCACACATTTAAAGGTTTTTCTGATACGGCATAGGAAGGATGGCATGTAAGTGTGTAAATTGGAAAAAAGTAGAGGCTAGAAAGAAAGTGGAGGTGGTTTTAACTTCTTGAACATTGCAATGACAAGAAAAATAGACTGTGGTAATGCATTCCACATTTACATAGTACGGCTAAAGAACGAATTTCTGTACTTTAGAGTACGTAAAAAGTTAGGTTCAAGGGCAAAGTGATAAACATTTCTGACAGTTTCATAGTTGAAATCGTCTAATAAAACATAAAACAAATTTGGCGGTACTAAAATAATGTTTATTCTATAACATAAAAAGATTTAAGATTTCATCTAATGTAAAAGAATATAGGAAAGATTGATAAGTTTACGCAAGGGTTTTTCTAGCTTTTCTAGATCGCCTCTTCAGAATAATAACGGTAATATCATCCGAAGCAACGGATTTAAATATGTTGATGTTGAGATAATTTAGGAGTCTCCACAGTACTTATTTTTCCAACTGGTTTACGAGTTTTATACTGGGATATACATTTTAGTAGATTTAATGTCTTGAATGATGTAAGTTCAGTCATATTAAAGGTGCTATTTAGATTAATATACAATATATACAATACTACAAAAAAACAATATCAATCCCTTAATGCAACAGAGTGTACAATATTTTTTGTGATCCCATCTTTCGTCAATACAAACAAACTGGATGGTTTGCCCACTCGAGAGCACGCCACGTATAATTGTCCGTGTCAAAAATGGTTCTTTGTTCTTCATTCATTAGTGGGACATTGCGAGCAACAATCGCTGCCATTTCTACAGTATTGTATTGTAGTTCACGATTCAATTCAGTGTCTATTAAATCAGATGCATTTCGATTTGGTGAATGCATACCGAAATGACTGAGTAGTAAGTTGGCAATGATAATGCAAAGATCCTCAATAGCAATCAATGCTTCATTGTGTCACTGAATACTATCGTAAGATCGTTGCACCGTGTACGATGTTGATGCAATTAAACCATAACACTTAGGAATATAAAAAATAGATATAAACCTATTCTCAGACCTACCGAATGTATATGCAAAATTTCATTGAAATTGGTTAAGCCGTTTCGGAGGAGTATGGCAACTAACACCGTGACAGGAGAATTTTATATATTAGATAATTTTAAAAAACATTAAAGCAATGTTTTTTTACAAAATAAAATTAGCTTGAAGACAATATTTTTAATTTTTATACTCGTATAACAGCTTTAAATTGGATTATTCTACAAATTTTACCAAATTTCAAAAACGTAATTCCTTAAACGGAACTAAAAATCACCCGGAGAATTTTTCTCTCGAAGCATCCTAAGACGCTCTCATCTTTGTTTGACATTTGACAGAGGACATTACTACTCAATTGCCTTCTAAGTCCAAAGAAACAGTGATTTACAAGAGTTATATTCTTCTTTTGATTTCAGTGCCTAGGTCGACAAAGGCCTTAACTATCTCAAAGTTAAAGCTGTCCTTGGCGACGTTTTGCCCAAGATATCGTCGTTCAATGTAATTTTTTGATGACAGCATATAGGTACTTAGTTTTGCCTCATTGACCACTAAACCTATCTTCTCCGCTTCCGTCGATAAAGTTGACATCATCGCTTTGACCTTCCAATTATTTCAATATTATCTGCGTATCCGAGTAATTGGATGGACCTTTCGAAGCTTTTGCAGTATTATTTTTAGAACGATGTTGAAGAAGTCACACAAGACATCAAATGCATCGGTGAGATCTTTTTGATCTTATTATCTCTAAAAGAACTTTTGTTTGTAATCGACATTTCTGCGGCTTCTTGAGATATGGTCGACGAAATACATAAGTTATTCCGAACGTAATGACGTATGTAAATGCGTACACACTCTAAAAACATTTAATTAAGATTTAAGAAACCTATAAAAATGGAGAAAGGTCATGAAGAGCCACATTTTTGATTAAGTATAGTAGACCGTCTTTCTGAAATATGTTTAACAAAATTCTGAAAATAGTGTCAATTTAGGAATACTTTTTGTGAAAGTAAGTAATATTGTTTTTAAAACGCTTTTTTAAATCAAATCTTAATTAAAAATGCCGAGTTTAAATAGCTGAGCAACTAAATACAAAATAACTGATTGATATCATAATTTAAAAACAGCTTAGCCTATAGACGAAATTCTCATTCTGAAATGTATTCCATGTACCTACTATTTTTTATATGAATTTGTAACATAAAATTAAATTTAGCATTTCTAATTATTATACGCACTTATTTTTAGGCGGCATTTTTGTATACAAAACATATGTATATGCCGCCCGTAACCAATTATTGTCAAAGTGCCGCCCCATAATGCGGGTATGTTATTAAAATTATTCCAAAATTATCGCATGGCTACATAGCTAATCTATTTGAACACAATTTTTTTCCAAACATATGAACAATTGTGTTGGAAATAAAACTATAACCATTGAATGTTTTTGAACAACAACAACAACTTAAAGGTGCTACCACTCATTGTTTTTGGCTGGAGATATAGCTATTTCGTGCCTTTTATTTAAAAAGAAACGACAAATATAGAAAAGGTGATGAGTATGCAAAAATAAAAGAAATCAAAAATATTCTGTGTAATGGAAAAATTTTGTATAAACGTCTCTCTAGTGAATCTTATCTAAAATCGTTGCTAAGACCAAAGTAATAAGAGACAGTTCGTAGATATTCTTGCTAAAAACCTTTAAAAACATTTGATTTGGGCTAAAAGCTGTTTAATTGCATTCCAAATTCGCGTAGTGCGGCTAAAGAAAGAATCTCCGAAATTCGGCTCAAGAATAAACTGATGGGCATTCCTAGCAGTATGGGTATGAATTGTTTAATTGGAGGAATGCAACTGGCTGTTTCACTATAGCATTGTTTATAAAAATAACGATAAAACAATGACAGGCATGATACCTTGCGACGGTGTTGAAGAGAAGCAAATGTCTCGGTAAGAGAACGATCTCTTATCATTTTTAGAGCTCTTTTTTCAATTCTATCCAGAAGACTCAAGTACGTTATTGGGGATTCGCCTTTTTTAGGGACAGGCTGAACAGGAAAGATGAAAAGGCTTACGCAGTGGTTTTGCCAGCGTTGAAGAACACCTCTTTAGAACAATGGCGGGGATACTATCTGGCCCAGCGGATTTGTGAATGTCAAGATCTTTTAATACTCTAGCAACTGTACGAGTGCGAAAGAAAATTCGTCCCATAGAATCGTTTACGCTTTTAAGTACAGTAGAAGTCATGTCACTCATTGGCAACATCGAATTAACAGCAAATTATGCTGCAAGCAAATTGGCTTTATCAATCGATCTTACAAATGGAGTGTTATTGGAAACGAGCGTAGGGACTGACGATGACGTAGTGTTGCGCACATTTGTACAAATGACCAGAAATTTTGTTAGATTTTACGTGTCTCAGATAAATCTTAAAGAAACTCTGAACCATTTACGCTAAAACGGTTTTTAACCAGAGAAAGGTAAAACGATTTGAAAGTAGTTTTTGTTTTGGCAGTGAATCTGCCCTCTAAACAAGGGTTTAACATGAAGTTTTTGAAGCATACTGGAATATTATAAAAATAATGTTTAAAGCGGGTATTTTTTTTAATTTGAGCATATACATAGTTAAAATTGAAGTTCTTCTTCTATTCGACAAAGGTTTGTACTTTGCAAAATCATCCCACAATTTATTGTTAAGGGATATGTAGTGTTTTAATTAAGTCTTAAGAACCCCGTTTTTTGTTGATTGTCTTTAGAATTTTAAAAGGGTCATATCGTAAAAACTAGATATCATAGAAATATTTTAAGCCTAATTTGAAATTGGGACAACTCAATCCTTTAAAAAAAGTATTGTTTTGATTGTAATACAGGCAAAACAAATAATTTTTATTGAGCAGTGGTACGTACATATATAGGGATTTCCAAAAAGAAGTTTCATTTTGAGTAGCGCTCTATTTTAGCAGCTTTTAAAATTATCATTCTTTGTAAAATTAGCTACAAAAATATAGTTAACTTTTTGCATAGCTAATGAAAAATCGCAATTTTGTTAGAAAAGTTTCCTGAAAATGAAACCTCTTATATTGGTTAACACTTTAATATGATTTTTTTAAACTGCGTACTTGATCACTAGCTTGCTGTCTACAGTTTTGAAAACCAAACCGTCGTCTTTCGCCCTTTATTTTTTGTTGCACCACCGGAATTAAGGTCTGCTTCTTGTTCTCTCTAGTTTGGCGTTTAATACTGACCGATATTCATTCGCCCAACATGCCTTAACCATTTTAACTATTGAGCACTCAGCTGAACAGGTTGTATAATCCATAATGGTATGGATTCCGCCATCAGGAATTATTCTGCCAGTTGACACAAATCGGTTCATATACCTACCGTTCGTAGGACCTTACTCTCTTCATCCACTTATAAGAAGGTAAATTCCTCTGCACCATACAACAAGGCCGAGATTATGAGGGTTTTGTACAAATTCTGTCCAATGGTGCTTGGCGATAGGGTATTAATTCTCAGTTGCTTACTTAGTCGAAAGAAACATCGATTAGCAAGAGTTATTCTACGCTTGATTTCAGCACTGATGTAATTTGAAGAATTTACAGAAATACCAAAGTAGATGATTTCTTTGAACACTTTGAATGTATATCTATCAATGATCACGTTCTGCCTGCGATGAGAATCGGCAGTCTTCGATGGCAGCATATACTTCGCTTTGTCTTCTTTAATGACAAGATTCTGATTCGTACTGGCCGTGGCTTGATGGTTAGTGCGATTAACGGACTGTTGCGCCACATAATTTATTTATTTATTCATATTAGCCGTGCAGTTGTGCACCACTCTCTGAAGAAAAATATTGAAAAAGCTTCATGACAGCGCCTTCACTTTGTCGTAATCTTCTGTTGGATTTGAAGGTATCTATTGATTTTCTTCTAATTTTTATGGAGCAGCGAGCATTCTCCAACGTCGTTCTGATAAGGCGTATCAGCGATAAACATAGCCCGTCCCTGTGGACACTGTCAGAACTCAGAGGTTGCATTGAAATCAATGAAGAAGTGATGTGTATCGATTTTGTATTCTTCAGGATTTGGTGTAAAGTGAAAATTTGGTCAATGGTAGATTTTCCAGGTCTGAAGCCACACTGGTAAGTGCCAATCAATTAATCTGTAAATGGATATAATCACATACATAGTATACTTAACAGGATCTTATATGCGATGGTTAAAAGGCTAATGCCTCTGTAGTTGGTGCAAAGCAGGCGATCACGATGAAAACACAAGTTATAGCCTTGGATGAATTAGTTTGCATTCCTTAGATATTTATGAGTCTCTGGAAAAAGAAATTTTGTATACCGCATAATCAAATATCAACTTAAACTTTAACAGAAATTATTTATCTCTTATTTATTTAAAAAAAAGAATGTTGGATTTAAATTGTCAGCTGTCAGTTGAAAATCCAGTCAAAATAATGGCAATTCCGTAACAAATGTTATTGACAATCTTATGTCTGTTTTTATAGCTCAAAAATAAATAAAAAAAAACAACGACTTTTCTTTTTTTATTTATCTTTACCCACAGAGGGAGGGGACAATTATATGAAGAAGTTTTTCAAAAGAAGAAAAGTCAAACTTAACAATAATAACAATATAAAACATCATAGAGGGTACTTTGAGAGATTTCACCAAAGACATTCCCCAAAAAATGCGCTTCCATCTCTAATGAACCCAAAAAAGTTTGACATCAAAAAATTCTTCTTCTTCGCTTATTTTTATTTTTGTTTGATTTTTTCCTTCTTCTTTTTCTTTCAGTTATTTCAGTGTGGTCTTACCTTTTTGGTTAGAATAAGTTTCTTTTTCTTCTTATTCCTTTTTCCGGTTTACTTTAGTTATTTTCTTTGCTTCTCCTATTAACCTCATCGCAATGACACAAAATAAAATATAAAAATAAAAACAAAAATATATGACAAAAAGAAGGAACCCAATGAAATACCCGTAGCAATATCAAAATGTTGCGGAGCAGCATAAAAGGATCAACAACAATCGCCGAAATGGCCCATAACGAGGTCGTAAAAATTTTGCTACCTAATATACTCTCTCCCTCTATACTCTGTGTGTGCAATTTGAGGACTCGTCGACGAAATAACTTTGATAAAAATATGGCATGGCAAGCAGCATACGTATAGGAATATCTACCGCTCTATACTTCTATAGACGTTAACTGAAACCGGCAGCACAAACGCACAACTATGTACCTATAGCTTCCTTGTGTGTACATAGAGGGAAAAATGCTATAGTTTGTGGGGCCATCATTGCTTGGGTTCCCTTTGCAGTATACCAGTATACCAATGATATCAAAGGTGGATTTTGCCAGATTTGATAGTTTTGTTCAATATTTTTACGTTATTTGCACCTCTTGGATTTTGGAATATCTGTTTGGGGGTTTTTTGAGAGCTTTCAAAAATAATTTTTATTAGGTATACATTTATTACAATTAAGTACCTATGGATAATTGTATGACTTTTTTTTTATTTGATAACTAGCGGCCCGTCCCGGCTTCGCACGGGTAGACATAAATAGGTACAGATATTTAAGTTTTAAGCATGCTTATTAAAACGACCATGAATCACTAAATTAGAAAACATTTTTTTGTCCTATCATTAATACTCTTCGCCGCGTAAGCGATGAAAAACATTTTATGGCTAATTTTTGTACACCTTCGGTTGGTTTTAATAGGAACTTCAAAAGATTTCTGTAGTAATCTAGTACTAAATATAGCCTATGTTACTCAGTGTAGTGTAATGTAGCTTTCTAATGAAAAAAGAATTATTAAAATCGGTCCAGTACTTTTTGAGTTTATTTGTTACATACACAAATACAAATCTTTTCTCTTTGTAATATTTTTATAGATGTGTTTACGTAGTCCATTCGATTATGTCGACAATGATGGCAAGCCGAATTGATTTTTCAAGTATTTTACGGTTGAATGCTCTGTATAACAAATTGTTTTGTAGGAAACAAAACAAATGTAGATGTTTAGCTGATACATTTTTGTAAACAAACACTCAGTCAGCATGGACCGATGATGCACTTGGCTCTTGGCAAATTTTAATGGATTTAGTGGCGATTCAATAATGCCTTGAGAATTGGATATTTTGGTTATTGACAAAATATTTAACTAAAAAAGAGCTTCGGCAAAAATCACCGTAAAATAAATAAAAAGCCGTAAAATAAATAAAAAGCTTTCGAGTGCTCCAAAAATTTGAAAGCGTTGTTCTGGCCTTGCTGTCAAACCTTATTGAACAGAAGGGTCAACATTGTTTGACATTTTCAACTTTCGAACCATAGGCAGTGACCATTGATACTTCTTATGCAGTTAAAAAAAACCTATATGTGGATATTGAGATATGTTCCTCTTAAAAATATACTGACGTCATAGGAAAAAAGGTGCACTTGAAAATGCAAAACAGTTGATTTTTGTTTTATAATTTGATGAAAAAAAAGTATGTATTCCTTTTTCAAAATATAAAATAAAAATATGAGTCATAATTTTTTCAATTCAAAACTTTTTTAATACCGTCTTATCAAATTCAGTGAGTTATTATTTATATATTTGAAAAACAAATAATATTTAATAATATATCGATGTATTCTTCAAAGTTGAAGTTAATAGTATAATAAAGTGCAAAATTATAAAAAAAAAAATTAAAATATATACTTGTTTGGAAATTTTATTGAAAGAAAATTCATCAAATTAATTGCCTGACTTTGTGAAATACGATAACAATTTAGTTAATTATTTAAGTCACTTTTATTTTTTTTACAAGAAGTTCTTCAAATACCTAAATCAAAAGACTAAGGGTTTTATATTTTTTTTTTTAAAGGACTTCCAAAACTTTAAGTCTTTACTGAGGAACAAGCTTGACTTCTTAACAAGTCAGAAATTTTGTAAAACATGAAGTATAAGCTTTCAAATAATATAGCGACGTCTTTGTGTAATTTTCCTGAAAAAGCTTTGAAAATATTATAGGTATCTACATTTAATTTTCTTAATTATTTAGTTTTTGACAAAGGTTGTATTAAAACAATTCTTTTTTCAATAATGGAAGTAATTGCATTATGCCATGTTCGTCATCCATATCTCAAGCCAACTTTCTAAGAGCCCATTCACAAAAAATTTTACGTTGCAGTAGGTCGTTCGGCTTCAATTCTTTTACCAGCTGTATTTTTGAAAGGCATCACACCTAAATCCTTCCGCAAAATTTTCCACGTTGTTGAGTAACAGAGACCCAATTGCTGCGAACTGCAACGAATCGATAATTGATGGTCATTATTAACACTAGCCGATACAGCTGCGATATTTTCTTTAGTTCACACTCTACGTAAACGTGTTGGTGGTTTAATATCCAACGATGTGAATTTGGAGCGAAATTGAGTCACAAAAGCCCGAATAGCCGCTTCAGTGGGTCGATTAAACTGAGTGTAAAATGGAAGAAGCGCGCGATGAACTTTCTTAACAGAGCAAGCATTTTGATAATAAAATTCAATAATTTGCAAGCGTTGTTCGTTTGTAAGACGATTCATGGGCAAATTATAGACCAAACTGAAGATGTTCGACAGTGAAACAAAACATGAAACGTGCGTCAGCTGTTTAAACCAGTGTTGCCAAAAAGATAATAGCTTATTAATCACCCTTTACAATATTAAGTGTGAGATAAATAATATAGAAGCAATATCTTTCTTCGTTCTTCTAATCCTTGAGTCGAAAACCATTTCTTATCAGTTTCTTGTTGTTTTTAAGGGTTTTCGTGTTTTGTTAAAAAAGTTGTCAGTTGAATTTTTCCAAAAAATTAACTAAAAATACCAACAACATTTTGCATATGATGAAATAGTTCGATTTCAAAATATATTTTTATTAACGAAATTTTTAATTGAAAACCAATTTTTACTACATTAGTAGCACTTCCTTAATAAAATTGACTGTTTGATTTTTATAAAAATTTACTGAATGCCGAAAACAATATGTTTTATAAGGTGTGTGAAATGTTAGTGTGAAGCCCATATTTTTAATTTTTGAAATAATATGTGAATCGAAAATCCATTTTTACCAAGTTTTATTAATGTTTTTTTTAGGTTGTTATTTTTTTATGAAAAAAACTGTCAATTCGATTTTTCTCAAAATTTAACCACATGTCAAAAACGTTCGTTGCAAAAAATATTTGTGGAGATAAAATCATTTTTGTTCGTAAAATATTCCAAGTGACAATTATTTTTGTTCAGTTTTTTTTATTTAATAAAATATAGTTGATTGATTTTTTTTTTCAAAACTAGATTAGTTTGGTACCACGTCGCAATATATACCAAAAATTATGAAGTGGCCTAAACGTATGAACTTACGGACGTACATCTACTTGCACACACCGAAATATCTCTTAAAATCTGTTATTTAAAATCTAGGGACCTTATGTATGTGATACCTACATATACATATAAATAAAACATGCCTTCTCAAATAAAATGAGTTACATGTTGTATTGTAGGTACATGAAAAACGTAGGTATATACATAGATTGAGTGGAGTATGCTATCTTGAAGTTAAATGGGTTTTGTCGTAAATGTCATATGTATATGTAGGTACATACCTACATTTTCGTTTAGGATTTTTTTTTGAGAAGGTGTAATAAGGAAGTGCCTATTTTATTAGTTCTAAAAAAAGTGTGTTTACAGGATTCAATGGATCATTTACATTTACTAGCTTGTTAGGTATATAGCATTTGATGAGTATTTTACATATTCATGTAGATTTGAAACGAAATAGCGAATCTGATTTTACAGACCTTGAAAGATAAATTTTCTGTGCATATTTCGAATACATTTTCTGATCATTAATGGTACTACAGAGAATAAATGTATGTCTATAGTCAGCATATAGTATGTATGGGTAACTCATTTAGTTCCACAGTTTAAATAATTTCAAGAAAGTATTAAATCTTTAACTCAAAAAATCAAAATTGGTTTCCCTAAAATTCTATACGCACACATTTGTTTCAAGTTTGTTTAAGCTAAAAAGTCTTTTAATTTTGAATGCTTGATGAATTCGTTTTTTTTTTAGCTAATAGGACATTGATCATTTTTGGACCCAGTGCGTACGCCTATGAGATTGATACCAAATAAAACCTTATGGTTTGTTTAATGTATACTATTAACATTGTCAAAATCGATTTTTAAGGTTTCAAAATTGCTATATTAGCTTAAATTTGATAAACAAAATGTAACCAAATTTAACAGTAATTTTTCCATCGTTTTATATATACTTTTGTTTTGTATTTAATATTTCAGCACAAATATTATCAGTCATTTTGTTTTAAGTTTGGCGGTCGTTTAATTATAAAAAGCAGATATAACATTCTTTGGTAAAATAAATAAATTAGGTGGCGCAACAGTCCTTTGAGAACTAGGGCCTAGTCACTTACAACTCTCGACCATTCCTGTGTGCGAGTATTGTTGCCAGGGATGGAGGGGGCCTACAGTTTCAAGCCGATTCCGAACGGCTACTTTGAGAAAGCACTTTTCATGACAAGAATTACACTTGGAGAATTTGTCAATTCCTCGCAAGAGGCAATACCCGTGAACAAAACTTTAGATGGCAAAGGAAGGGTTTGAACCCAAGACCTCTGGCATGATAGTCCAACACACTAACCATCACGACACGGGTATACTGCTATTAGTTCAAGAAATGTCAAAATTTTCAATTCGACATATTGCACTTCCTATGGAAAGCTAAAAATAACACAGATAGTTTTAAAAATCTATATTCAACTGACAGTTCGAAACAGAAAGCTAAAAGATTATTCTAAAATATGTTTTGCACTTAGTTCCAAGTTCATTAAATAAAAACGTCTTCTATTTCGAAAAAATATAATCAGATTAAGGTTTTTACGAGAATCAATGAAAAGTTGTCCGTGTTTGACTAAAACGTTACAAAATGCATTCAATGTGGCGTATGCGTAATTTTTTCTCCAAAATGTATTATTTTTTAATTGATTTGTGAATCAAATTTTAAACATCTTAGTTTTCTTGAGTACCTATGGATAGCTATGTGTTTGAAATGCAATTCAGTAAAATTTAAACCATAAATAATAGTGTACCCACGAAGTTATTTCGCATTCAAAATCGTTATTTAGTTATTTTAACTCAACGAACTTGTTTTTTAAAAAGTAAGTAGGTAAGCTTTTAAATTGTTAAATATTTTTTATGCTACATTCCGTTTTATATATTCTATAGAAATTTATTATTACTTATTTTGAAGTTATTTTTGTTTTAAGTTGTCATAAATGTCTTAAAAACGTATTATTAATTTTGTAAGCATACATTTTTGAGGCTCCAATCGACTCCAAACAACAAAGCTGTGTTTTATTTTTAAAAATTAATATGTAAATGTGTGCAATAAAAAAATAGAAGCCTGGTGAAATTCTTAAATTCTAACTTGTGTTTATCAGAAATAAAAATACAAACATATCCCTGCGAGACTGAAGATTCACTTAGAGAGGTGGTGTTTTGTTTGTGAGGTGGAAATCTGCTAAGAGTCACAAGACTCTCTATCGCACTAACTGGGTCTGGGATTGCTTTCCTCTTCTTGAATCTTTTTTTTTCCAGCAATTCTATCTTTTGCATTGTTATGGGTCTAGCTCTGAAACTGAACCCACCCTATAGTCACATTTATGAACTGACTCAAGTATCTATTAGGACACTTATGGGTGTTGTTTCAAATATTCTAGTTGTTCACTGCGTGATGATGAGGATGCTGATCGTTGATGGTTGTCATTGTCATTGTCATTGTCATGTCGTCGTCCTCTGTCCTTTTTGCTCAATCAAGGTTAACTTTATTTGACAGCCAGAACATTATGTTTTTTGATTGCAAGGTAAGAGGCACGTTGAATTTTTATAACTCAATTCTCGATTATCGTAGACCACAAAAAATGGCATCGGATAATAATTTATAGGGGAAGAAATAAATAAAATGCAAAAGTATAAGAACTGCATGAGCCATTATCAAGCAATCAGCCATCATCCAACGAGCGAGCGAGCGAGCCAAAGTGCGATAAAGAAACGGAGGCAATAATTATTGTTATTAATATTTCAATAGCAAAATAGTAATTTGTCAGTGATTTTGATTTATGGCCGAAGCAGCAATAAGACAAATGAACTCCAGAGAGTGACAATTAATTTATGGCCTGTTTTTAATTGCTGCACTGTCGCGTTTCCGTTTTGAATATCAATTAAATATTTTTGCGAGAGGTAAGAAGCGAGAGAAAGAGATAGGGAGATGTGGTATGTGCTGGTGCAGTACTTTTAAGCATTACATTTGCATGATAGGTACAAAAGTTCCAACTATCTCTAGGTATATCAAGCAGTAGTTAAATTTGCATGGTCATGTAGCTTCTGCAGACATGAAGAGATGGTGGAGGTGGAAGCGGTTGCGGTGGCAAAGCAGAACAACGCGCGGTAGAAAAGAAGGTGGGGATGGTTGATGGAAGCAGTATTGCAGCGTGTGAGGTTACTGGCAAAACAGAAGTAGTGACCACCAGCTGTCTATATGTGAGGATTGTGAGGAGCATAAATGCTAATTGATATACTGGTCAGGGAATGTATAAATTTACAAGAGTACAAAGGGAGTTGGAGAAATTGCGAAGAAGCTATTAACGAATTTGCAAGTTGGCGCATTTGAATTGCGAATACTTTTCAAAAAATTGTATATGAACAAAAAAAGTTAACTTTTGTTTTAAATTATAAAAAAATACTCGTATGTAGAAAAATATGAATGAAAAAAATAAAATCTATAGAAAAATACAAGTCTGCATCGCATCACAGACAGGCTTTTTTGACTAAGATCTATGGGTATTTAGTGGTAAACATTATACATTAAACATTATATATATCAAGCAATTGATATTTTTGATTGCGACATTGGTATAGGAACTACATACAGTAATGGAAAAAATAATAGAAAGTGTTCATTAATGAAAATAAAAGCTACACAGATACATAGATTTTTAATAATTTCTTGCTTTAATGCAACATTTCTTTTGTTAAATATAATAATGAGAAATAATGATAAAAAGTAGGATTGGGATACTTATGTTGTTCCACCGTTTTACAAATAATTGAAACAAAATTAGAATGCCACTCTTTTTAAAGCGACAAAGTAACTTAACGGTAAAGGTATTTTAAATTCTTTTAGTATTTTGTAAGGACACCTTTATTTTTAATAGCAGCTTCCACTGTTCGCCTTATCGTATTAACCAATTAGGCATTAGTACCATTCGTTTTGAATTTCCAAACACAACTCGTCTTTCTTTTTGGTTTTACAATCTTTTAAGGATACCCCATAAGTGCCCAATTGGGTTTAGGTCAAGGGGTTGTTATGGCCATTCCATAACACTGATTTTGTTTTGTTTTAAGTATTTGTTAGCCAATTTGGAGGGGTGCTTCGGGTCATTATAATGCATGAACTCCCATTTATTTGGCACCTACTCTTCAGTTAATGGTAGCATGACTGAATTTAAGATGTGGACATAATCCACAACGCACATCTTATCTTTGATCCAAAATATTAGACCTACACCCAGATTCTGAAAATATCATCAAGTCATTATATTCCACCACCGTGTTTCGCTATCTTCTTTGTGTATTTTGAGTTAAACTCCTTGTTTTTCGGCCTCCTCACACACATTTTTAAACGGCACTTTTCTTGGACTTCTACCAGGAAGACTTGCTTCTATTAGTCGGTTTCATTATTGTTCTAGCTGTCACTGGTCCGTTTAATTCAGTTTTAAGTTCTCTTTAAGAAAGAAATGGTTTCTTCTTGCATTTTCTTATCAATAGTGTATCAAAACGCGAAGAAGTTTATCTTTTTCTTCAACTTGTTCTTCTTTTGGGATTGAATGTACAGTTTCAAATACTTTTTTCTTTGAACACTTTTTGCAATTTCAACCACCGTTTTTCCAGCTTGTTTTAATTTGTTCATCACTTCGCATTCAAAGGAAGTAAATGTTATTTACGACCCATCTGTATTAAACTTATAGATGAGTTTTAAAAGTTTTGTTTAGTATTGTTAGAATAACAGTTAAAGTAGCTTGTTTGTATTATTTTTTTTGCAGGCGAAATTATCATTGGCCTCAAACTTTTTACCTTTAAGTGAAAAGAAAAAGTTGTTTCCACAAAACAATTTTATCATTTGAGAGCAATATTAGGTAGGTACCATTAAAATATAGAAAAACTAAGGACGAAAACCTAAATTGCTAGAAAAAATATTGTGATTTGCGTTTTTTTTTTTCATTTTTTTAAGACTAAAAATAATAGTGGCGACCATACCAATATTTTGGTCAAAATAAAAATTCGAATTTTCTCAAAAACAAACCTTTAGCTTTTTCAAATTTTCGCAAAAAATATTTTATATTTCGATATTTTGAAAATGAATCAATGAAATGTAATGCATATATAAATAAGCTCTTAATATCTGCATACCAAAAATGTTTTTCAACTAAAATTGAAAAATTTTATTTATAAAAATTATTTAAAAAAAAAACCGCTCTAACGATTTTCAAAAAAAAATTCTTAAAAATTAAGGTTTTTTGAGAAATCAATGTGCAAAACTTTGTTAAATTTGAAAGTACAGAAAAGATTTTTAAACAAACTCTTAAGCATGTTCGTACGACTTAATCTTTTAGGATTTTTTAAAAAGTGATAATCCTAGTGAGAAAATAGAAAAAAGGAAAACTATTTCACAAAAGAATTCGGCTGCAGATGAGATAAGAGCGAAAATTTTATCCATCCATAGTGTAATAATAATTAATTACAATAATTTTTGCCAAAACTTAGTATCATCAGTATTTTTTAATAACATATTAATGCTTGCATGCATTGGACACATTGTTTCATTAAATAATTTTGGAATTCTTTAAGGTATGTTTTTTTTTCAGAATAGAACTTGGCTATTGCACTGCTAAATTTTAAGCCTTTAGAAATAGTTTATGACTAATTATAAATATTTAGGTACATTTCCAAAGTAATATCTAATCAAAAACCCGAGCTTTGAAATAATTATATATTTTAGAGCTTTGGTCTGGCCATGATTTTAAAAATATTCTATAATTTTCTATTAACGATATAACGTATAGATTCTTACTAGAATTCTCTTTTTTATAGATAGGTAAGTATTGTGAGATAATTTTGAAAAAAAATTAAATGCATGACTAAGTGGCACAAACTTTCTATTGTATCCAAAGAGTCTGTTTAAAAATATTTCCTGTATTTTATATTTTAAAAATGTTCCTGCAAAAAAAGTTATGTTTCAAAAATTAAATTCCATTTGATTTCTCAAACAAACTTTATTTTTTCTTAAATTTTTATTTGGTTTTTTAAATTAATTTTTTATACATACAGTTTTTCAGTTTTAGTTTAAAAATATTTTTGGCATGCAGTTATTTAGAGCTTTTTAATATACGTTTAACATTTCAATTTCGCAAGAAAATAACGACCCGTTTTGGAGATATTTTTAAATATTTTTTTTAAAAATAAAAAATGAAAACAATGACATTTTTATTCATCAAATATTATTGAGACATTATAACATCTTGTGCAGAAAGATAATTATTAAAATCGTTTTATTAGTTCTTGAGAAAACTTAAAAACAAAGTAACAGCTTAATGGGGGGTACCCTTCTGGAGCAAAACAAAATTATTTTATTTTTCATTGAAAGAAGCCAAATAAAAAAAATTATTGGTTTGTTTTCGAAAAAATTAAAATTTTTGATTTTTGACCAACAAATTGGTATAGGAACTACTGTTATTTTAAGTCTTAAAAAATGAAAAAAAAAACGCCCAACGCAAATCCGGTCAAAACTTTAATTTCCAAATTTGAAGTGAATCAACCCAATGCTTTGGGCTGCAGGGACCAGAACAGACAGAAGGACGGAAAGGAGTACCCACTTTTTTTGACTTCTCTACCATATTAATATCATGTTTGTTCAAATTTTTGTACGAATGCAAGACTTCCCATATAGTTCCTATATGTCGCAAGTAAAAATACGTTACGAGAGATGACTCCCTGTCACCTCAACTAAACTTTGGATATCTGACCTAATATTCTTCTTTATGCTTCATTTTCTTACTTTAACGCTGAGAATTATTTTTTAAGATCCATCTTTTAATTAGTTGTAAATCTGAGAAATCTCAATCTATTCCAGTTTGTTTTTTTTATTTATAATCTTTATTTCAATAAATTATTTCGTATGAAGTTTTTTAAATGATTTTACTAATATTATGTTTTTTCACTTTTGAAACTCTCTTGTTTTCAATCAACTTTGTTCTCTCTTTTTTTTTGGTTAAATTTATGTTTGGCATTCAAGCAACCATAAAGTCTTTTGACATACCTATAGGAAAATAATATGTAATAAAAGGTTTTTTCAATATAAAAGTTATAAAATGGCCAAAATACCATTCACAATCTAAAAAAATGGGTTTGATTGTCAGAAAACTATCGTGATAATTCCCTTGCAGAAAGATCGATTGCAACTTGGCAAAGCTAAATCCAGTCAAAGAAAAGAGACTTAAATTTACCAACAATATTTTGAATATGATGAAATACTAGTAGTTTGGTTTCAAAATCTATTTTTTTTACCGAGATTTTAAGTCGAAAACCACGTTTTTCAAATTTAAGTAGCATAACTTGAAAGTTTTTATATCTTATAAACAAATACAGATTGGATATTTCTAAAAAAATCTAGCACAGATTAAAATCATTTTGAAGTCAATACCTTCATTTATTCACGGGATATCGAGAATCGAATACTAATTTTAATCAATTTTGCGTACTGTTTTGTATTTTTATAAAAATTTTACTGAATGTCGAAAATAATATTTTCTTTAAGATGATATTAGTTTAAAGCCGAAATCTTAAATTTTTGAAAAGATCGTCGAAAATAATTTCTTAACAAGTTTTAGTAATGTTTTTTTAGGTTTTTATTTTTTGTAAAAAATCTTTCAATTCGACCTTTCCCAAAAAAACTGAATGTTAAAAAACTATATTTTTTATAAGATGAAATTAGTTTGAGGCCAATATCTTTAATTTTTAGAAATTTAAGGGGAAATTCCATTTTTACCAAATTTTTTTTTTAATTTTGATTTTTTTGTAAATAACTGTCAATTCGATTTTTTCTCAAAATTTTACCAGATGTCAAAAACGTTATTCTTCGTTGCAAAAACTTATTTTCGAGAGAAAATCTTTTTTTGTTAGTGGATATTCCTAGTGACAATTATTTTTTTTATTAAGTTTTTTGATTTATAAAAGAAACCGTTCATTGATATTTTTTGTCAAAATTATATCAGTTTGGTATCACGTCGCAATATACAATATTCAAGTCGCTAGCATTGTTTGTTCGTGAGATATTTTGGGTTAACAAAAATTTTCACTTTTTTTCAAATTGTTATGGTAAAAAAAACACCCACTCAATTTTTTGAAAGTCCTTTTTTGCATCTTTCTGCATTATAATCTAACAAAATTTATTTGAAGTCGATATCTTTACTGGTTCTTGAGATTTGGACGACAATTAAAGCTTCCCGAACGTATGATGTAGGAATGTACACATGCACGCACAGACATCTCTCTATAAATCTTATATTTATAATCTAGGATCCTTGAAACGTCGAGAAATGTCATCATTTTCAATTCGACAAACCGGACCGATTACAATAACTTTCATGGGAAGTTAAAAATCAGAAAATTACTTCATAAGTTTGTCGAATTTAAATGACTTAAGAGCACTATATGACGGAGTCACTTACATATACAATATGTAAGTATTTAGAAAATGAAAACTATTTGGCCGATCTCATTTCAAAAAACATTTCTAAAATGCAATTTATGGAATTTCACTTTATTGTATTTTATTTATTTTGTCAAAATTAACATTTTGCAGAAATAGGATACAAAGTGATAAAACTAGGGAGTAAAACATCCAAATTCCAACCTATGTAATTACATATATCAGCCCATTTTTTACTTAAATTTTCTCATTATATAACCTTTAGTTTTTTAACTATGATCTTAATCCCAAGGCCTTTAAAATATTTTGAGCTGAAAGTTAAAAAAAAAAGAATATGAGGTAAAGCTTCGCAGTTCCATTTTTCAACTAATTTTTCACTGATTTAAGATAAAAAAGAAATGTATGTATGATCCTTAACATTTTTGATTTAAGAAGACTTAACTAAGAAAAATCCTGTTATTGACATACAAATATAATAACTTATAAACTTCTTACCAATTATATATATATAAATGAAATAATTATTTATTCTTATAGTTATTTGTTCTTCATTTTATTCTTTCCTTTCAATGCCTTTTCTTATCGATGGAGGCTTTTCTAGTTTTTTTTTTAATGTGGTATTTCCTTATCAATTATATGAATTGCTATTGTTTATGTGACCTAGAGGGCGTTAACTTTATGCGTTATCTATAAAAATTTTGAATTTATACCTACTACCAATGTTTCTTTAGAAAATAATAAATAAATCAATCTGATGATATCAGTAGCGAAATAACCCTTTGGAAGGCCCCAAAAACTAATCTCTTTGATGTGTTATTATTTTAGATTGGTTTAAAATTAAAACCTATTTTCATATGTACATATATGCAGCAGCAGGTGCTGCAGGATACCTACTCTCATAGAAAGTTAATTTCTAAGGAAATAAAAATTGTTTCGAAGCGAAAACGCCTCTATTAAAAGCAATTTACATAAATACTAATATACTCACCACTTGGGGCTTACCTTTCATATACATAATGTACATAGACCGTAAACAAATCGTAAAATCAAATTTAATACCTGTTTGAGTTGCCATCAGGATTCAGGAGTCAATTCTGTCCGACACTAAAAGTATAGTCCAGCAATCATTTCATATCCCACCCATTAAAATGACCTTCCTTCCTTCCTTTCTCCGTCTTCTTCGTCCTTACTGCACCTAAACCTCTATCCACCAGAAACAAATACATTCAATATAAGTAAATGAAAGCGCAACACCAACCGATTATTACCAACGCCAAAATGAAAGGGTCATGCAACGTTTTGTAAATAAATGTAGGAGTATAGGTTAGGTAGGAAAATTGAAGTGCACTTGCCACTTTATACAAAGAACACAATACTCGTACAACATCACTTGTTACAAACAACGATACACGGTACACTCGACATGAGAATAAAACAAGAGCCATTATTATCATCATCATCATTGTAATGTTCATCATAGGTATCGGTCAAATACTCTCTCCGCCTCCAACTTCACCTCTGGCCTCAAGTGAAAAATTGTGTTGTTATTTATTATTGTTGTTGTTGTTGGTATTGTGTCCGGTTGCGATATGCAAGAACTTTTATTCTTTTGGCTTACCTGTATATGACCTGACAAAACTTCCATTTCTGGCCTGTGTTTATATCCGCAGACCTATAGATATACATACCTATACCTATCTTTACCTCTATATAAAGTCGTAAATATGACCTCGAGCTGAAGGATTAACCTTTTCGAATTACTTAATTAAGTAAACGATGGTCAGTCATTGTTTACATTGTTTGTGATGATGATTATTATGGCTATGATGGGATAATGTGGTGTTTATGTTTGGAAAATCACAACAAAACTATATACAGTTGTTGTATATTTGTGGGTGGAAAACAATCAGCGAATGTGTTTGTTTATTGACAAAAGAAGGACTTAAATTGTTTTGTGAAACCATATAGTTATATTTGAGTCACGCCTGAAAAGGAAAAGGTGGATTATATTGGTTTTGGTATACCAACTTATGCTACCTTCATAGTTGGTTGTATAATAATTGTGGCTATCTTTTTACATTGTTAAAAACTTTCTTCCGGAGAGGAAGAAATAATGATTTATTATTATTTAATTGATAAGCAACAGAGGAACAATTAGGTGATCAATATGTTGTAGTTCTCAAGAAAATAACATTTTACATGTTGGCTAATAACCGTTTTCATGTTTTAAACTAAAGGAAAACAAATATTAAAAATTATGTTTTTTGAAGTATTTACACTTCTTTAATCCTAAATTAAATTTTTGAGACTTAGTTCTGTGAAATATGTAACGAGAACTGTAATAGTTGGTGAAATACGAATATACTTGCCTTCAATTTTAAGACTAATTAACTTCTTTTCTCAACGTAGGTATTCAATCCCTGTACAAAGGATTTTTAAAGAAAAGTTAGAAATTCGTCAACTTTTATAGTTAGTTTTAGTTTTATTTCAACAATCAGATAACAACCTTTTTAGACTAGATATCTAGTAAGTAAACTTAATAATATAATTGTTGGGGGCTGGATGCTTTTTAAATTAAATAAATTCAAAAAAATATTATTGAATTTATTAACAGTTTCTACAGTAAATAAATATTAATTTGTGAAAAAAGGAAAAACAAAAATGAATTCTGTAAATTATTTAACAAATATTTATTTAAATATCTCTCTCGAAACATCAAGATTAAAATCAATCCTATTGCAAATTAAATTAACTTTTCTAATGCAGCGCGTGATTGGTTCATTACGGCCAAAAATTTGTACTATAAAGCTGCTCATAGAATTGAAACCGATAGCGTGTAGTTCTAGAGGGTGCGTTTAAACAATTTACTAATGTTAATAAAGGAGGCTCTAAGCAGATCGCATATAAGCTCGATAATGGGTGTCATAACAGGGCACTTTATTTATTTATTTATTTATTTCGTCAATCAAGTTACAAAAAAAAATCATATATATATATAATTTAAACTAACGAATAAATAACATATTTACAAAGTATAAAAATAATAATATTATAATGAATTCAATATATCTCTTTTAATATTTATCCTACTTTTATTAAAATCAATGACAAGATCAAGATCATTCAAAGCAATACAAGAGAACATAAACGAGATTTCCATCTCTAGGTCGCAAAATACGGGAAGGTGCATAAATATAGTACATTGAAAGCAGCATCGAACAGTGTATATTTGAATTGAGGATATCAAAAGCGAAAAGAGCAGAATATAGTTTCCTTCTGAGTACTAGGGGCTTTAAATCAATAAAGGCACATTTGATCTCATAAGACGGAAGATTTGCATTTCTAAATGTTTTCCGCAAAGCAAATTTAGTAAACCTTTTCTGAATTTTTTCAATACGAAGAATGCTTGTTTGAGTATATGGATTCCAAATAACACAACAATACTCTAGCAGAGGTCTAACAATAGATAAAAACAGAGTCTTAAGGGTATAAGGATCTTCAAAAGACTTTGAATTCCTCATTATGAAACCCAACATCGAATTTGCTTTGGAGATTACTTGGTCAATTTGAAGCGAAAAATTAATTTTAGAATCAAAGATAACTCCAAGGTCCTTTTGACTCATTAATCTTTGTAGGTTTTGACCATCAAGTTTGTAATCGAAACAAATAGGATTGAGTAATCTTGCATAAGTTACAACACTACATTTATTATTATTGAAAAATAATCCATTTAGATTACACCAGTGAACAATATTATT